>VXAY01004350.1:83245-195450 GCA_013399855.1 Oxyruncus cristatus
GAGTATTGTGTCCAGTTCTGGGCCCCTCAGTTCAGGAAGGATATTGAGGTGTTGGAGCAGGTCCAGAGAAGAGCAACGAGGCTGGTGAAGGAACTCGAACACAAGTCCTATGAGGAGAGGCTGAGGGAGCTGGGGTTGTTTAGCCTGGAGAAGAGAAGACTCAGGGGAGACCTCATCACTCTCTACAACTATCTGAAAGGAGGTTACAGCCAGGTGGGGGTTGGTCGCTTCTCCCAGGCAACCAGCCGTCAGACAAGAGGGCATGGCCTTAAGCTGTGCCAGGGGAGGTTTAGGCTGGATATTAGGAAGAAATTCTTTACAGAGAGAGTAATCGGGCATTGGAATGGGCTGCCCAGGGAAGTGGTGGATTCTCCATCCCTGGAGGTTTTTAAGATGAGACTGGATGTGTCACTTAGTGCCATGGTCTAGTAAGCACGGCAGTGTTGGATCAAGGGTTGGACTTGATGATCTCAGAGGTCTTTTCAAACCCAGCTGATTCTATGATTCTGTGATTCAATGTTGGAGGTAAAAGCAGAGAAGGACTGTCCTGCACCCAAAGAAAATTTAGGACAGGTATCATGGAAGAAGTTCACTTCAGAAACTGATATCTACAAAAATACCTTCTTCTGGGTTAGAAAACTTATTTTCAGCAGCAAGAACTCGGTAAGAAGAGTGAGAATGAGAAAAATTCCTTTACTCAGGATGTCAGTTCATATATCCAATCTTATATCCCAGACATCAGGTGTTGAATTATGCTGACTTGACCTTGCAGGACACCTCTATGCCAGATACTACCTAGATTAAAATGGTTCTTATCACCATTCCTACACAAACAGGCCTTTGATATTAATGTGCCATTGAGTACTCTAGGCTGACTTGGGTTAAAAAGGTTTCCCTGCACAGAAAGCATTTAAATACTTCTGCTCTGTGAAGTATTGAGGGAAAACAAATGCATAATGAGTTCATTTTCTACATTCATTACCTAGGATCTGAAAACGGAGGAAGGTTTTATTCTAGTGTTTTTAGTATTTATTGCAAACTATGGCAGTCACTTAAGTAAGATATTTTAAAATACTTCATAAAAATGCATTATTGTTAAGATTCTTAGATTAAACAGTTTTGAGACCACTGTTTGTACTTCTACACAGAAAGTGGACATTTCTGATCCCATTACAAAAATGTACTTGATCCTTTTTTTCTTCTCTTACGAGGGCTGCATTTTAATGAGGCCTCACCCACGCCAGTACACTGCATTTCCTGGTACCACTTTTGTTCTCATGCAGTGTTTGGTTAAATACTTCAGCTGAATATGAAAATGAGAGCATTGCATAAGTCTGGTTCCATTTTTTTACAAACCTTATACAGACATATTTTTAAGTTTTTAATGAAACATTTACCTTTAATCTGTACTTACTATATGAATGCTTAATATATCAAGGGGAGATTAGCTGAAAAGTGCATCTCAAAGAATATCATCAGTAGTTGAAATGAATTGAATGTGCAAATTAAAAATGTGTTGTTGCTAAGTGGAAAAATGAAAAAATTGAGGCATGATTATCATGCGTGGTGGTATTTGTGAGTAACTCCATTGTTGTGAATGGAGTTACATTAGGTATAATCCAGAACCCAGAAAACTGATCTCCCAGACTTCCCTTTGCCTCTCCACCAGTGGTCTCTGTCCTGCAGGACACTGCATGTGCCTGCACCCAGCACGAGATGCTGCAGGACTGGGACTGGAACATTCACCACCTCCCTGTATGCCTCTGGAAAGCCTTCCTCTAGCAAAGGTCTCCCATTATTGCACTCTGCAATTTAAAAAGTAGAACTAAGTCTTCTGCAAGAATGGTGCCGTATCCTCTAAATTACCTGACAAGAAGAGATCATGCAAGCAGCAAACTGAGAGTAAACATGCCTTGCTGCAATAGTCTCTTTGGGGGAAAAGCTATGTAAAGTCTCTTGCCATGTTATTAATTATGGTTTAAATGTGTCATCTGTACTGCACGTTGTAAAAATTGTAAAAGTATTCTAATCATAATTTGCATTGGAGTATTGATTGTAAAACTTTCATTATAGTAAGAAATTTTACACAGAATAAAAAGCTATCTTAAATCAGAGGAGCTGTAGAAGAGACGTATTTTGTAAAAATCTATTCATAAAATTTTTAAAAGAGATGTATTTTGTAAAAATATATTCATAAAATTTTCAGCACACATGTATATATACACATATGTATGCATGTGTGTGTATATATATAATTTAATGATCTTTTATTTCTGGGATGTGTTAAAAATGATGAATGTTTAATCCTCAAAATATATTTTATTAACTAGATTTTCAAATATTCTCTTTAGAATGAAAAATGCCTTGCTCTTCTCAAATTAATAATTAAATTTATATTTTAAGTGGTACCATTAATGAATATTTACAAAAAGAAACACTAATTTGGAGAAATACGTTAATAATTTTCTAGAAAGGAAAAAAACTTCTTTCTGCTGGTTGGCCCCTTAAAAATCAGCTTACCTTTTATTGTTTCTTTACTCTAAATAGAAATTTAAATATGGTCAATTATTTATCAAAGCAATGTGTTTGCAAATAATATTTATTAGTAACATTTACATCTTATATAATATTTTGCATCTTTTGAGGCAGAACGGTAAGTTTTATCTTCACACCTTTACAAATTGGGGAGAATTTTGAATTTTCATTTGCAAGGTAACCTTCCAACAAAAAGGTATTTTTTAATGTTTATGTTCCTAGTGTTTCAGACACCTTCTGCCTCATCAGAAACCTCATGTGGTGGTAGTTGAAGTACTTTCAATGTTAACCCACATTCCCCAGCACACGCTTCCTGAATTAGAGTCCCAGCAGAAACAGAATATTTAGCGCGGAGCTGCAGACAGCTGTGTGTGCCTGGGAGGATCAGAGGGAACTGCTGAAGACGTAGCAGTCCCTCTCTAAGTGCAAAGGACTCTCCACATTAACTCACAGAGAGGAAAAATGTAACCAAGATAGAAGTTTAGGAGGTTTGCATAGGACCAGAGAGGGAAGATGACAGCAGTGATAGGATAAAAAAACTGAAGCACTCTTGTGTCCCACACTCTGGGCTTTTGTGTCACTGATTTTTCCTATGTTTCACTATTAAAATCAGTGTGGAGGGTAAGATACAGCCCATAGTCTTTTCAATTGAGAAGTTTCAGAAAGGAAACCGATCACGAGCATTTGTTCTGCTGGACTCAGCCTAAAAATTAAACAGTTCTTTGGCTAAATTATTATTATGTCACATTGCCACCATTCCCAAAGATGACTCATTATCTCTGTTGAAGGCTTCATCAGCCTGAAAGATGAGTGCAGAAATAGAAGTCCTCTGGAGGAGCAGCGGGCTCTGCCATAGAATAGCAATGTCTATCACTGTCACAGTCATTTTCTGGTGTTGTTTGCACAGATTGAAGATATAGGAATAAAATGTCTGCATTTGAATAATTGTTTTTGTCCTGTGTTATACAGCTGATTTTTAGTATGTGTCACTGCATTGAATGTTGGTTCATACAATAAAATCATATTGGAAAATTTGCAGACATAAATTTAGGTATTTATTAAAAGCTGAGTGTAGCAAAGTTAAGTTGATGTTAACTGCCATAATCACTTGCCTGACTCTTATCAGCAACTTCCAGGTATGTTTAGGAACATATTGCATGAGACAGTATGTGACTTTTGAGAAATGTCTACACACAAGCTTTCATAAACCTTTATTCTGTCTTTAGAATTTGGAATGATGGGAGATCATACAATTAAAAGTCAGCGACCTCGATCTGTTCATGAGAAAAGGGTCCCTCAGGAACAAGCTGATGCTGCTAAATTTATGGCACAAACTGGTAATACATCAGTTACATTTTTCTATTTACTGTTGTTAATTTTAGCAAAACCACTGCATGTTTCCATAATCTTTTGCTGCATATTTGTCAGTTTTCTAAGCTGATACTTTTTTTGAATCATTTATTTTTTTTTTCACCAGTTAAAGTCCATAAATAAAGTAGCTGAGAATTAGGTAGATCATACAAAAACATGCACTGTGAATGTGGATACTGAATCATTTAATGTAAGCATGAATTTCTTTGGTAGTAAAAGAAGTCTCACATGTACAAGACACAGGACAGCTCACTGTGACGTATTAACATTTTTTCAAAGATGATAAGAATATGCTTCAGAATGTCTTTATAAACAGACTGAGGTCTAATCCCAGCTTTAGGCATTTATCAAATTAATTAATTACTGGGGTGACTTTAATGTGCATGCATTCAGCATTTACTATCTTTGGCCCAGCATGACGCTCTATTCTCTAGTTTCCAGATTCATAATTGCTAAGTGAAATTGGCCATAAGTAGTTTTTAATTGGATGTGCAAATTATCTAACAGGTTTTCATCTAAAACATATTTTCTAATTTTGTTTGAGCAACTTCATCTTCTTTATCTAAAGATACCAAAATGATATTGAAAACCTGGAACTGAAGTAATTAAAAAAAAAAAAGGCAAAAAAAAGCCAAAGCCTGTTTACCAACAGTTACCACAGCTGCCGTTGAGGTCAATAATAAAATTTCAGTGGTGAGTTGAATTAAGCTCTTATACACCAAAACTACTGCCCGTTTTGACTTCAATAATAATCCCTGTGTCTGTTGGTAAAATGTAACTCTTTATTGGTACCCTACACACTCCATTCCAGTAAGTTACTTCATTGGCAATCTTATGCCCCATATTTTTGTATGGATTTGAAACAACTTACTCTATATTCCATAGTTACTAACCTAGAATATATGCCTGCATCAGTCATACATAATGCTTCCAGTTTTTATGCACTTCAGTAAAAGAGCTATGATTGCTTCTAGTTATATTGCATGTTGACTTCCTTAGTAATAGGGTGCTTTACTTAACAGATTTGCAGAAATCAATACACTAAGCAATAAAAATACATGTATAGCCAATCAGTGTAGATCTGTTTGGTAAAGAATTTAGAATTTAGAAGTCTGTTTACCTCCTATTAATCTATAGGACTGCTTTTATGGCTAACTCCCAGAGACTACTGTAAGCAAATGTAATGGAAGAAGGGAGCCTAGAGTTCTCTATGTCTCCATGCAGTTTTTGTTCAGGGAAGTAGAACTTACTACTTACATACCTAGCTCAGACATAGAATGTTAGTTGCTTACTACATAGAATAACACCTCTGCTTTTATGCTGCCTCCTGAATTCATACAATTACTCAAAAAATAAGTAAAATTATCTGGTTTATTTCCTCTTATAAATCCCTAAAACTTTAATAATATCACTTAAAACTTGTATCTGATGATTTCTAGTCATGCATTGCAGTGCATCTATTATGGGTGTTAGAGAACTGCATTATAAATGCAGCACTTACTTATACCATCACCTTCTGATAGATCGTGTGTGTGGAGTGGGAGATGAACGTTCAAAATTATACAGGCTTGGTTTTCAAGGTCCTGTTCTGAAAGCATGTGAGATGTATGAGCATATAGATTTACATACCCAAGTTTGAGGAAGTCTGTATTTTCCATGTTGTAGGTTAACACATTTTAAGTAATACTGTGCTCTTTTTGAACATACTAATTTTCATCTCTTCATTTTGATTTTCCTTTGTAGTGATCATTGCATATTTTCTTCACCTCTAATGCATTAATTTTTCTTGCAATAAAATTACTGTGATATCTTCTTAAAATGATTCATAAGGGTTTTTTTCTAACACATATCTCATTAAATTACCCATGTACTTAGAAGTCCTAATAGTAAATGAATACTGAGTTTATGAGCTTTTATATTTTGTGCCTGTTTGATATTTTACTTTGTGTAATAATAAAACAGATGAAAAAGTGCAACAATATGTTTGTATCATTTAAAAACACAGAGAAATAGGGATAGAAAACTGTCCTGGAAAAGATTTATGAAAAACATTTAATACTATTAGTATGGTGTACTTAATCCACCAAGTTTTTCTGGGAATGGAAGAGTTAAGATATGGTATTATAATATGCATTTCGCTGGTTTGGGGGAGTGATATGAGGCAGTAAAAAAAAAATTATTAAAAAATATTGTGTGAATAATTTATTGTTCTATATTTGTCCTTTTATGTGTTTGGACTGATCCTTCCCTTAGGTGTTATGGGATTTAGAGAGTATAATGCAGGTAAGTTTTACACAGATCAATGAGGCCTTCTGTACAGTAAGTTACGTTTCCTTTTACATGTCAAGCAGCAGGGGAGAATAAGGGCTTGGTAGCTTGCCAATAGCTAATTTGAGTTGTAGATCTAATATGATAGATATAAAAATGTAAGAGTTCTCAAATAACAGAAAACAAGAAGGAAAATAAAAAGTAGCCATTTTGAAATTTTCATTTCAGAAAAGAAAAAAATGGAAAAAAGATAAAGCAAACAATGGAAGATATATTTGCACATTATGCAGTCAATCAAGGTTTATTCTAGAAAATACAAAAGTCTTTATGTGGTTAAATTAAAAATGGTAAATTAACTATGATATGATATGCTTGTGAAGATATTCCCCTCCTTTTGAATCTTTCAAAATAAGTAATAATCATACTGACAGCAGTACAAAATACTCTGAAAATCTAAAAATTACCAAAATATCGTAATGTACTGAACAAAAGAAAGCAAAGCAGCTGGTGAGATAAATTCATTCTTTATTTTCTTTTTATTTCATTCTTTTTGCACCATTCATCATGTTAGTGTGGAGGATCTTCCTCCAGCAAATGTTTAAACATTGTATCCTTTACGTGTGATAAAATATATCGAGGGTTTATACCTACTTTGAATGGACAGTACATATATCCTCAGAACTTCTAATAGTTACTATTATTTCAAAATTCACCGCATACAGTCACACTTCTTAGGAACAAGCTGAAAAATAGCTGCTGCTATTTTTCATCATATTCCAAAGGTCTTAAGAGCAACATTTTAATCACTTTAGGATATCAAAAATTTAATTTTTTTAATACTTAATTTCTGTATTTTGTTAGCTATGCAGTGTCACCGCGTCTGTGTTGGATAATTTACACTGAGTATATATGACTGCTTTATATAATGAGGAATGTCTTGAGAAACTTAGTTTTGAATTTTTCTGGTGTTTGACCTCTTATCTAAACCATTTTAACAAAGGCAAAGTCAAACTTCAAGAAGTTGGAAAATAGAAAAAATATTAGCTTAGAAACCCGTAGTAATACAAGTCTTTTTACCATGTACATAGGACTTATATTTTGTATTTTGTAATTCTTAATGTCCACCCACATATTAAATTTATTTACCATGTTATCTAACCTGAACCCAAGCCATGTAACAGCCTAATCAAAGTTCTAAATTCATATTAGAAAAATTATTAAAACAATAATCGGTGATTTTTTTTTTTTTAAGCTAACAAAGAAAATAACTACAAAAATCACTGGTGAATTTTTGAATCTAAAAAGATCATAATTTTGTCCTTGTCTATAGAAATTCTTAGGACTGCATACAATTTTATGAAAAGCAGAGGGATTTTTGTGCTAGTTATACAACATTTTGTCTTATTACAGAATAAGAAGCACTTTTTTTTTTTCTTTAAAGCATTGAATAGCCTCAGGATTGCTTCTTAGAGGTGTAGCAAAGAAAGCAGTTTGCAAAGTTTTCATGCCCGACGTCTAAAAAAACCAAACCAAACAAACAAAAAAAGAGAGCTTGGGGAGATTCACAGATTTTTGCTACCAAAGCACATTTTCAAGAAATAGTATGTCATTTACTGTGTTCTTGGAAGATAGCACCAGAATCTTTGTGGTTTGCAGACAATCTCTCAATTGTGATCAGTATCAAAACTTTTGGAAGTCTGGAGGTGTATTGAGAAAACTAAAATTTTAAGCAAGCTGTTCAAGTCTGCAGATTGTATCACACTACTGATTTTAAAAGAGAAAATCCCACTTAAAATCCCACTTGTAACAAAAAGGACATACATTTAAAAATCAATAGAGGCCTCAGCATGCCATTTTACGTGCTGATTTTTAGTGGAAGATACTAAACATCAATGCACAATTATTTACTCAAATTGTTCAGTGAGGTATATTCACATTATTTTTGCATTTGCTTTCTGAGAATACTCAAGGGATCTTGTTTTCTGAACATGAATTCCTTTGGAAAAGGAATTGTGTGTATAGTGGTTCATGGAAATTAAATTTAAGCATTCTTTCCCGAGCATCCATGCAAGAAGACTTTATGCATTACTTGCTTTGAAAAAATAAAAATAATGTAGTGTGCTATCTCTCAACAACGAACAATTTTCCTGTTTTCTAACTTACAGTATTAATAAATCACATCTGACAATTTGAACATAGTGGTATGTACTGTGCAGTAATGAGGTCTAGCACACTCAAGAATTTAGCACACCTGTAGGTTGAAAGCAAGGAGTAGATCTGCGCAGGAAAAGATCAAACCAAAGTCACCATCCCACAGTTCAAGTTAAAATTTATTTCTTTGCCAGGGAACTTCTTTCAAATGCTAGATGACTCTCCTCCACTGCAGAAAATATTTGACATCAGGGGATTGGTTTGTTTGGGGCCTCTTTTATTGGAATTCCCTTTCTGTTAGGGTTCTTTAAACTGTTACCGAGCATTAATTCTAGAGTGATAAGTAAAAATTTCAAAGATAAATCCTTTGCTATTATATAAAAAGAGTTGTCTATGTCCTTTTAGCATCCTGAGGGCAGTGTTTCTGAAGTGTTGAAGGGCAGTAGTTCTCATAAAGTTGTTAATAATGCTAAGAGATCAAAGTGTTCCCCTCTGACAGGCGTTATGTGACTGCAGCACTGTAGGTGTCTTTGTTTTCTATTCATTGCACATTTTCACAGCTGCTTTACTCCATGAATTTTTAAATATTTATTTTGGTGTGTTACTTTTTCCTTTGATTTATAAGAGCAGATAATAATGAGCCTCAGAAAAAAAAAAAAAAAGAGTTGTGTCATTAATACTTATGTCTATATTCATGTTTGTTTGTTGTCTTGAATACAGGTGAATCTGGTGTTGAAGAGTGGGCCCAGTGGAGTACGTGTTCAGTTACTTGTGGTCAAGGGTCGCAGGTGCGAACCAGAACTTGTGTATCACCTTACGGGACACACTGCAGCGGCCCTTTAAGAGAATCAAGGGTTTGCAATAACACTGCCCTCTGTCCAGGTAGTGTTAGCAGCCAATAAATAAAATTGTGGATGTTTTTTTTAACTGTATAATGATAAGAATTTGAAACTATATAATTTTTTTTTATTATTAATATGGATTTCATAAGGGCATTTCAATTAAAGCAGAAAATTGTAATGCTATTCAGTTGTGAAATTTTTTCATGTAGGCTGTTATTTTTACTTTCAGAAGAGTCAAGGTATGGAACAAGAGCCCCTTTTTTCTGACAGTTTCAGATTTTTTCGAAAAGTCCGTATTCTTTCATTTTCATTCAGAAAAGAGAAGGTAGCACGAGTACAAAAGACAAACTAAGGAAGAGATTCAGATCATCAATACATTAAGAAGCAGAGTCTAATTAACAGGGTGGGTTAAGTTAACATATATTATTTGACAGGATTGTGTAATTTTGTCATTTAGAATACTGTCTTCTAGGCAATCGGCCAGACAATGTTCACTGCAGTTATATTTTCATGGACTTCCCATTACATTGTTCTGGCAAGAAAGGGCAACAGCTACCCGTCAAAGGAAAAAGATTAGACAAAAGTTATTGTCTTACGTCTGACACGTGGTAAAGGTCATCAGTATCTTGCATCACAGTTTTTCTGCTCCTTTTTTCCAAGAGGTCTGAACATAGTTGGAGTTCAGCAGTAGTTATACACTAAGGAGAAGAGTCAGGTGTACAGGTTCGTTGCAGAAAGGTTCTTTCTTTAGACTCTACCTGTGGATCTGATTAATCTGTGATGGGAAACAAAAGGGAAGGCATGTGCACCATGACTGCATTAATTTTCCTCTGCTGTGACTGAAATGCAAAAAAAAAAAAAATACACCACCCTCTAGATGTATAAATTCCTCAGGTCTCCATAACATTTGATCCCAACGGGGTGGTGAACTATCTTCAGCTTCTGGGGAAACTCACTCCATCTGTTAAGTAAACTAAACTGTCAGAGAACCCCTGGACTGTATCTCAATGCATAGTAATATGTAGAATTAAACTCTCATGCTGTTACTTTTTGTTGAAAAATATCCAATGGAAAGGGCATATGTGATCCCATCAGAGGTTTTGCATCAGCATTTTAAGCATTTAGGGGACCTCTGTAATGGAAAGCAACTTAAAAGATTGTCTCTAGATAAACCGTGATTGTCATAAGAACTGCTCTCAGCACCAAATGCCTTTCTACCATGTTTAAGACTAGCAATTCACGAGCTTTTCTAGTATTTCAGAGTAGAAATGCGTAGCTGGAGCTGAATTTTAACACCTGAATTGTTTCCATATGAAAATGGCAGCTATTTCTAAAATGATTAGGCTAGCTTAGAGTGTGCCAGAGGTGGAATATATTGCAAAATAGCTCTCAACTTGATAGAACAAAAATGAGAAGTGAAAGAAGAGATCTCTAAAAGAAAAGAACAAACATTGCAAAAAATCAAAGATAGATTTAAAGATTTATTTGAAACTAGGCGAAGAATGAACATGAAAACACACAGTCAAGCTCTCGCAAAGAGAGGTAGTTCTGCCTGCTTTCTTGCTTATTAATATTAAATAAGAAGAGGAAATTTGGTTAATTTTCAAAATTGACAATCTTCATCGTCGAAGTAAACTGGAAAAAAATTAATTCTTAAAAATCATGTTGTCAAGCAAACTTCTAAACAATGCTCACCCAAAAGGACTGTTCCATATTTCTCAGGTCACAAAGGAGCTTTTTTCTTACACCCTCCCACTGTAGGGTATGGCTTTTTTTTCCAGATGCGCGGTATGAGCAATTGCTACCAATTCTTGCTGTCCGTACTGCCAAGATATTTTCCTTTTCAGTTCACCACAGCTGATTCTGATAATCTTTATGTATCTTGAGTTACCTTTTCTAAATAATTAGTCTTCTGGGCTTAATTTTGCTTTTTGTCTCACAAAGTTACAATAACCTTATTAAATTATGCTGTTCTGTGTCTGACTACAGGGTCACTACTTTGCGGCAGTGTGCAAGATTAGCAATTTAGAAACGTGTTTTTCCTAATCCCATCTCCATTAATTTTTCAAACATCCCTTTAATTATTAGCCTAAATATCCTCTGTCCTCATTCTATTCTGTATCCTGACTCAGAGAGTTCCATGGTTCAGGATTATCCCTGGTCCATGCTAAACAAAATACCTAGTTTGTACACTAGAGTATTTAAAACAGACATTTGGCAAAATGATTAGTAAAAGGGTGGGAGGCATTGTGAGAGCTAGAATGTTTCCTAATCGAAAATTACCCCTTCAACATAAGAAGAACTATTCAGAATAGCCTATTGTACTATACTTCAAGCAGGTATTCACAGGCTTCAAAGGAACCTGTTAAACTCGCAAACACTACTGCAGAGCTTCCAAACGATTTTTTTCTAATTTCTTTCTATACACTTTACATATTATATATGGTGTCCAAGATACTGGGACGTTAGGGAATACATCTCTCTGTGATCTCAATGTCCTGGAAAATTTTGAAAATGGGATTCACCAGCTTCACACACAGAAGCACATATACATATGTATATATCAAAATAGAACTTTAAATTTCAAAATAGTACTCTTGATAATACAAGTGAGATAATGAAGAAACTACTATTTGCATAATTTTTGGTTTATTCATATTTATTCCAGACCAATACTATTCTAGAGAAGTGCAACACAGAAGGCAACAAAACATAGCTCAGGTAACCTCTGTTGCTACTGGTTCTTTTGAGAGTGAAGACACCTCAGGATCCAGTACTGCAGTGCCTCTGTATCATTTCACTCAGTGAATAATTTCTAACACAGATGAAACTTCAAGGGGAAAGAATGTGGAATTTCCATGCCTGCAGGTCATCTCAGTTTCTATTTCTCCTTTTCCATTGCCTTCAAGACTTTTTACCACAAAATTTAACTGAAGCTCAACATTTTCAGGCGAATGAGTAAGGCAAGACATGGCAGGAGCAGGAATACCCTAAATCATTTCAAACATTTGTGAGCTCAAAAGCTCTATTTTGGCTGGTAATTTTTTCTTTTCCTTGTCCTATTGCAACAAGACCTGTCATAAAGCTTGTCCCCATCTTTCTTAGAGGTTCCCTTTAAGTACTGGCAGGCCACAGTAATGTCTTCACAGAGCCTTCTCTTTTGCAGTCTCAACAATCCCAACTCTTTTAGCCTGTGTTCATAGGAGAGATATTCCATCCCTCTGGTCATCTTTGTGGTAATGCTCTGGTCCTGCTCCAACATGTACTGAGGGCTCCAGAGATGGACACAGGAGTCCAGGTGGGGTCTCACCAGAGTGGAGTAAAGGGGCAGAATCCCATCTCCGTCCTACTGACCACACTTCTTTTGATGCAACCCAGGATACAGTTGGCTTTCAGGACTGCAAATGCACATTGCTGGCTCAGGTCCAACCTCTCATTCACAAAGTGACCTTGAAGTCCTTCTTCACAGGACTGCTCTCAATCCCTTTATCTCACATCCTGTATTGATACCGGGTTGCCCCAAGCCGTGTGCAGGATTTTGTTGAACCTCATGGTGTTCACATGAGCCCACTTCTCAAGCTTGTCCAGATCCCTCTGGATGGTGTCCCATCCCTCAGGTTTATCAACTGCACCACTCAGCTGGGTGTTGTCTGCAAACTTGCTGAGCATACACTCAATCACACTCTGTCATTGATGAAGGTGTTAAACAGTACTGGACCAGTACTACTTACAATGAAACATCAATGGCCATAACAACTTTTCAGTGTCTGTTCAGTTTAAAGCTGAACAAATCAATAGCATTTAAACCCCAATAAAATTCTTCCAAAATATGCTTGTAAGATGAAGGCCAGCATGGCCTAACGCCTCCACCCACTTCACAGCAGTTGCATATTGTGAACACTGTGGGTGTTCACTTCAACATGATTAGGTTCACAGAGCGGCAGAGAGAAGGGAAAGATGCTCTGCAGCAATCCAAACTCGTTGTGCTAGCAATGTTTTTGACAGATAAGTTGGCAATAATCTGAATATTTTTGTCCTAAATAATGAATCTTGCATCTGAAACTGTGTTATAGAAAACAATAACTCCTCTGCGGGCCAGCTCTCCATCTGGTGTAATTTGGCATAGCTCATCTGGCTATAATTCTTCAGATGTTATAGGTTTTTTTCATTTAGAAAATAAGAAAGAAAATGTAAATGAAATATAAAAAAAAAAAAAGTGAGGGGTAAGAAATTTTAAATTAATATGTTCTTTTAAAGTTGATCTGGATAACACTGGGCACTTCTGTAATGCACTGAACATATTAATTCTCACTGATATTTGTTTGCTGACGTTGGTTGTTTTTTGGTGTTATGCCTTTTCCATCCTTAACTTTATCATTTGTCTACTAGTTTCAGATATACAAGTCTATACATGCAAGAGGTACTGTGAAATTTTTACTCAGTGAGCTAAAATTTGTCATGGAAGATGATTTTGGACCATTTAAACCACAAACAGATAGAGGCTGCTCTAAGTTTGAGTCCACCTAAAGTGGACAAAACGTTTTGTCTTATGTTCAGATCCAAAATCATAAAAGAATTATTCTGTGCTGTTGTTAATATTCAGTCACTCTTACCAGAAGAAATATACAACCTTGTGAGTCAAGACAGTATCTTTAAAGAGCACTTGTTTTTGTAATTTTTAAATGAACACAAGTAACAGAATATTTTGACAGCATAAAATCAAAATTCCAAAGTAAGCAATAGACTTTAACTTATGTGTACTCTGGAAAACCTCACGCTGTGTCTACATAGTGTCAAGACCTTTCTAAATTAGTATTTTTCTAAAGAATAATCTTTTTATAATTTGGATTAATTTTGTTTTGCTAAGTTTTATGCTTTTTGAAATTCTTTTTGCATCTGAACATCTTATCCAACCACTGTGTTATCAGGAGATTAAATTATATCATCGTTATTACTGGCTGGTGTTTGGAATATGATCTGACAAATTAGTTTCCATTAATATGTCACATATGATAAAAATTAGGAATCTTATAGGTAAGTCTGAAATTCAAATCTAATACTTTGCCAGTGAGAAAAAAATTCTTCAGATCATATAGCTGAATCAGCATAGCTGTCAGAGTATAGTACCTCTTGAAAACAGCTGAAACTTAAAGGGTTACATGCAGGTATAGTCATCAGTTTACTAGTTTTAGAAGACCTAGGCTTTCTGGTTTTGATGAAAATGTCACAGTTAATTAAGGTTTCTAAAGTTAGTTTAACTAGACCAAAATTTGTCACTTTAACATTAATTTGGACTCTTCCTGAGTTTTTTGGTTTGGGCTTTTTCTTTCTTTTTTTTTAATATAAAGCAGATGGATGTCACATTTAGAATAAGATAATTTTAATAAAGTTAGCCATGTAGAACATGGTTCTTTCTGACCACTTGTACGGGACCAACTAAAAACCTTTCATCGATTGAGCTGTTATTCAGTGGGTTAAAATCTTCCCTGAATAAAACTTGACATTTTCTGTCAGGTACAATTTCTCAGAAGATAGCTAACAAACTTTTTGTCTCAACATAGCATCTGAAATGACAATTTTTCTTACTTTTAATGAAAGGCAGTAGAACTTACCTACTTGCAGAATTCCCCTTGATCTTACTGACGAATTTGTGATAATATGGCAGGGAACTGAGTGTCCTTCTGCAGCCTTAACTGAATTTCACCTCAGGAAATGTTATTCTGATCCCTACAAGAAAAGGGTTGTATTTGTAGAAACTGGGCAGGTGATATGTGCCTTCAGGGCAAGGAAACCTGTATATGAGAAGTTCTTTCACAGTGATGAGAAAAAATCAGGACAAACCACAAAATCTATTTCTTCTGTAATGTTGTGAATTTTTTTTTTTGCAGTATTTTTCAGTTCATAGAGAACTGTCTTACCAGTGCATGTAAGGAATTGTTTTACCAGCACATGCTTAACTCTAGTATGTTACTTTCTGGGAATGTAACTCCATTTTTTTCTGTCAAGGCATTGCATATGGTATGTAAGCTCACATGGATACTGTATATTAGTTTCTCCTACATTTGAAAATACTTAAGGGAGAGGAAGATTCATATTCTATGATTCTTTATATTAATTTTATGAAATATTTGTATATAAAAATATTGGTATATGTTTGCAATTTATTGTGTACTCTGAAGGTATCTGAAGTTTGTTGAGTGAACATTTTTCTAAGAGTGATACATGTATTAACTGTGTCTGTTAAATCGATGAATATGTTCATGTGAGGAAATGGCAAGTATCTTTTTTGCTGATGTGGTCTGGGAATTTTTGAGGAATATAATCAAGCACATGTGCTGCCATATTTCCAGCAGAATTTAAACAATTGAAAACATTGTAAGATAATTGCCCCAATTTATGATGGGGAGACAGTAATAAATTATGTGATAATTCCTATAGTTTCAAAAGAAAGATTAATTTTGATTGCTTATAGTTTTTAGAGTTGCCCTGTTGGAGAAAGCATATGCCTGATTTTCACCAAGACTAGCCTCCTGAAAATCAGGGCTATTAAACATGTCGACTCAGGCACCGAAGATGTCATAACTATTGAAAAGGGAGGTCATCTTTCTTAATAAAGTGAAAGAACAGAAACTGTAAAAGTGAGACTAAAGATTAGAGAAAATGTTTCAAAGTCAGATATATTTTAGAGAAAATATGTCTTTTATATTGAAATTAACTAAGGTGTTAAAAGCATTTATTTTTCATTGATAAAGTTTACCTATGTACTGATTTTCTTGAAGTTGGCAAAATAACTCCCATTTAAAATATTGATCTTGTTTATTTTCAAATCCTTCTGCTACTTGTGTGTCTGTTTCTGGTTAAAATCTGTCTGGTTTGTTGCAGTACATGGCGTTTGGGAGGAATGGTCACCTTGGAGTTTGTGTTCATTCACATGTGGTCGAGGCCAAAGAACTAGGACAAGGTCATGTATACCTCCCCAGTATGGGGGAAGATCATGTGATGGACCTGAAACACAACACAAACCTTGCAATATTGCACTCTGCCCTGGTGAGCTCATATAGCAACTCTCTGCTTTGTTACAGTGCATTTTATGTGGGTTATTTGTGATTTCTTTCATACCTCTTTGCACATAGGAAAAAAACCCACGTGAGTAGCTACCAAAGTGAGTAGCTGGGTAACATTGTTCGTAATTCTGACTGGGATTAAAGTATATAATCAGGATGGTAATTCTGTTCAACATACTACACAAGCAAACAAATTTTAGTTTCTTTGAGGTACTGTCTCTGCAGCACAGTATCTTGTGTAGGAAATCTTGATTCAGGATGGGTCTTGGAGAATCAAGAGGCAAACAACTTCCTGAGTGTGGCTTCAAGAGAAATATTCAGAGGTCACACAGTTTATGTCCTCTGTATCTGTTTGAATTGTTTGCTTAGAGGTTTACTGTAATTTCTAAAACTACCACTAACCAAATAAAAAATGCATGGGCTTGATGTTAAACCTTCCACCCACTAAAATTGAAACTAATTTTAAAAAATCATGTATTCTTTCAAAATTGATTTTTACCTTTTTCATCTTTTCATAAAATTAACTTAGAACTAATTTTTCTAAGTCTATGTGTACATACATGTATGTGTATATAATACCTGAGTATTATAAAAAGTTCAATAACCATAAAGAAGTTGCTTATAATAATCACAGAACCACAAAATCACAGAATATGCTGAGTTGAAAGGGACTCACAAGGATCATCAAGTCCAACCCTTAGCCCTGCACAGGACCATCCTCAAGTGTCACATCATGTGTCTGAGGGTATCATCCAAATGCTTCTTGAACTCTGTCAGGCTTGGTGCTCTGACCACTTCCCTGGGGAACCTGTTCTAGTGCCCAACCACTCTCTGGGTGAAGAACCCTTTTCTAATATCCAACCTAAGCCTCCACTGACTCAGCTTCAGGCCATTCCTTTGGTTCCTGTCATTGGTCACCACAGAGAAGAGATCAGTGCCTGCCCCTCCTCTTCACCTCACAAGGAAGTTACAGACTGCAATGAGGTCTCCCTTCAGTCTCCTCCAGGCTGAACAGACCAAGTGACCTCAGCCACTCATGATACAGCTTTCCCTCAAGGCCCTTCACCATCTTCGTTGCCCTCCTTTGGACACTCTCTATTAGCCTATATAATATGTATAATATATAAAATAATAATTTATAGTTATTGAACTGATTGTAATACTTGGGTATTAAAAAAATATCAGGTACAGTAATGTGAGAAATTTCTTTCATGAGTTCTGTCAGTGTGGCAGTTGCCCATGTAGTGGATTTGTTGAATATCCACAGTTCAAAATACTGCTGCAAATAGATTCTCCATGACCAGCACCCTTCCTGGAAAAGATTGATGGGCATTTCATTAACAATGGATTATTTGATAATTTGAAAACTGAAATGAAGGAAAATATGGAACTTAGTGCCTCACAGAATTAAAACTAAATTTCACAAACTTTGATGAAACCTGAACCTTGCTTCTCTTCTGGTCAGCAAAGTGTACTCCAACTTTAAGACAAAATCTGTGGAAAAGTCTTAGTATTGAATGCAACTGCAAAAATTTTGAATTAATCCAGTTTTTGGCCAAATTGGTGGCTGTGCAATTTTACATGTGTGTACACCAAGGTGACTAACATGATATATGAAAATGAAGCAGAGTTGTCAACAAGGAAAACGACAAATTAAACAGGAGAGAAGAAATCAATGTATTCAATTCAGTCAGTATTACAAAGAAACACAAAAGATATTATGACTAATCTGTCAAAATAAACAATTATTTGAGAATCCTGGATTTCGAACACTTATTTGTACCTAAATGACTTTCAGAGGAAGTTATATACTGTTACATTTAAAAGTATCGCTTTAAATCTTTTCTCAATGTTAAGATTTACTGCAATTTACATGTTCAAATTTACAAAGGAATCTTCATCTTGAATTTTTTGTTTTTTAATGGTATTTCTGAAAGAGAAAACTCACATGCTGTTTGCTTCTAAAGGGAGATGTATGAAATATATATGAGAAGACACAGAATGAGTTTTCTCCAAAGGCAGTATAATAATTGATTCAATCTGTCCTACCCTAAAAAATACTATATAGCCATGAATAAAACTGAAGAGGATGCATTGAAATGTAATTTCCACAATGTTTTCCTCTTCACATAAAGTAAAGCTTTTATGATTAATGAGTGGGGCTACCTTCCACATTTGGAAAGATTTCCATTTTCTGCAGAATAAGTTATCAGAGCACAACTTCGTAGCTTCAGAAGCATCTGCATTGAAAAGTGGTTCACAATAAGGCATTACATAGAATATTTAATATAGAACTTCGGGGAAAAGCCTCAAAAACTCTCCAATTCACTGTTTGCTGATATTCTTGGCATTAGACATACAGCTAGTATTTTTGAAATATTCTGTGGCTCATGTCTGACGATAGTAAAATAGTTCACCTCCATACTTCAGTGAAGAGTGGTGCACCTGTACAGAACAGTATGTTTAAAAACTAACTTAAAGATTCTATTCCTTTTTTAATTAACACCTTCAATTTAGGGAGCCTAAATTCCAACCCTCCTTTAGAAGAATCCTGAAACCAGGGGTTGGCAAGTTCTCCAAGTGAAGTTCCTCGTTTTCAACAGTGGTGCTTTTATAGCACTACTAGTTTTAAACCCAATTTTTCAGGGATGAATATTAATCAAAATTGTATTCAAACCTATATTTTGCGTTTATATTGGGTAACTGCAAGGGCAATAAGGAACTGATGATTGCTGAAGTCTGTATGGATGCAGGATTCTGCATGAGAACAATTAGTCATAAATCATCCCATAATGCTTACCTGTTTTCTAACATGCTGTCTAGTCCTATTAGGTGTTATAAACCATATAATTTTTCATTTGTATGGAATCCTTATTGGGATACATTTTTTATTATTGTGGTTTTTAATATTTTCCTTTACCCCAAGAAGCTGTCTGATATACAAAAGTAAAAATAACAGTCATTAACCTTTACTCAGAAGACTATGCATCCACACTCAAATGCATGGGCTAATAAAAATTACTAAATACAGAACTGATCATCATATTCATATCATTTAGACATTTAACTTGCCAAATTCAGAAAGAAGATTGCATGCTATACAAACACAACAGCATACCCAGTAAGGAAGGCAGGCTGTTTCTGTCCTTCTACATTTTCTTCAAAAGAATGTTGAAGAACTGGGATTGTTTACCTTACAGGGAGGATGAATGATAAAAGTATATTCAGCGTTATAAGTAGAGAGACTGTCTATGAGGCAAAGTGGTAACTCCTGTTTTCCTTTTCCTATTCAATTGAAGGCACTTAGTTTCATGGTCAGGACCAATAATCTTATAAACTGACTCATCTGAACTATCACTGCAACTCAAATAAATCACTTCAAAGGGCTCAAGGTTTGCATCATACAAGACCGGCCCTCACTTTTGCCTGAAAAGACCAGTCTTTTTTATAAGGCCTTCTTTTCAATAAGGCCCTTCAAAATGTATGTGACCAAAATCACTATTTATCCTTTGTTACATTAGTGTACAATTAGAGGAAAGGGAAGAAAAAGGAAAACAGAAATTCTTTTTCTTCTTTACCTGAAGAAAAAGGAAAACAGAAATTCTTTTAAAGCTGTTCATAATGTCAGTTTCTGTTTTGATTGCTGTAAGAAACCAGGTTGGGCCCAGCCTGAGGGGCTTTGGTCACCCTCTTGGCTCCGGTGGTAACTCTGCTGTGTCCATCTCTTTTGTGCCCACCGCGGCAGTGGACGGACAGTGGCAGGAGTGGAGCTCGTGGAGCCAGTGCTCAGTGACCTGCTCCAATGGCACCCAGCAGCGCAGCCGGCAGTGCACAGCGGCAGCGCACGGCGGCTCCGAGTGCAGAGGGCCCTGGGCCGAGAGCCGGGAGTGCTACAACCCCGAGTGCACGGGTGAGTACCGAGCGGGTCCAGCACAGGACGGGGGGCACGTGGCAGGCTTGGCTCGGCGGGCTGCAGGGGGCAGAGGAGGCACCACCAGAGGGAGGCTAAAACTCCAGAAGTCATAAACTGAAACACAAGAAATTTCACCTCAACATGAGGAAGAACTTCATGTTGAGTGTGGCAGAGCACTGGAACAGGCTGCCCAGGGAGGTCGTGGAGTCTCCCTCTCTGGAGACATTCAATACCCACCTGGACGTTTTCCAGTGTAACCTACTCTAGGTGACCCTGCCTTGGCAGGGGTTTGGAGACTAGATGATCTCCAGAGGTCCCTTACAACCCTAACTATTCTCTTGTGATTCTCTGAGGCCTGGGTCCTCATTCTTATTTATTTGATGAGGTAAAAAGCTAAAGAATGCACCTTGAAAGGCTACAAGACAGGCTGCGCACGCTGCTTTTTGGTTTTATCGCTGTTTAATGGACATTCAGCAGTTTTAGGCAGAATGGTTTGAAGCCAAAAAAACTTAAGTTTTTCATGAGTCTAGAAAGTGAATGTATATGAATATGAACTGATTTGCTTTTGCGCTGAAACTACTTCATGATCTTCTGACAGTACAAAAGCAGCCTTTCAAGTTGTGTAGATTATGTGTGTCCTTACCTTTAAGCCCCATTTTCTTGTAAAAATCAAGATCTTAGAATATCACATTCAAAAATGTTTTTATTTAGTTTTTTAAAGGTACTTACACACATTGTAAATGTGTATCATTACTGTACAAAAGCACTATACAAGTAAATTGAAAAAAAAGATGAATGTTAGTTTTGCAGATCAAGTGAAAATTAATGTGTGTCAGTTCTTTTTGTTTTATTTTGAGATACCAGTCATTTAGACATCAATCCCATATTTAGGAGGCAAGTAGAGACTTCCTCATCTTCCCTGAGCCCAAATGTACCACTTCTGTCACTGTTAGTTATATCTGGAGGGATTTTCTTTTCTTACCCAAGCAAAGAACAACTTATATATTCTCCTTTATGACTTTAATCCTGTCACCACTTGAATTATATTTTTCCAAACAGCAAATGGCCAGTGGAACCAGTGGGGCCATTGGAGTGGCTGTTCCAAATCCTGTGATGGTGGCTGGGAGAGGCGGATAAGAATCTGTCAAGGTGCTGCTGTGACTGGGCAACAGTGCGAAGGAACTGGAGAGGAAGTTAGACGGTGCAGTGAACAGAGGTGTCCTGGTGAGATGAAAATATAATCGCTGTTATTATTTACGCTACAGTATGGCTTACTTTACTGGATGTCTTGAGGAAAGACAAGATCCATGTGCATAGAGCAATAGCTGTAAAGAGCCATATCTGGCCTTGCTTTAGACAAGTCACTAATGTTTTTCTCATTAGCGTTTTCTAGCTAGGTGTAAAATTAGCCCAATTGGATATATGAGCACTGCATCACATTTTAAATAAAGCACAATACCATAGTAAAAAACTTACCAAAAAATATATTTCATTTCCGAGGAATGACTATAGTATTTGTAATGCCAAAGATTTGCTACAGAAATTCTCTTTGAATGCACTATTTCTGAGAATACCAGAGCTGTTTTTGCAAATCATGGAATTCCTGTTATCCAGTGTACAGGTGACATCTTTGTAATACATTTGGGGTAAATTCCACTGCAGTAAAAATAAGGGAAAAAGTCAGCCTTATCATACTGTAGAGAATGAATAAATACATGAGCAACATTTTCTAAAAAGGAAAGTAATTTAAAAAGAAAAAGACACATCTTTCCTGTTTTAATATAATACTTAAATATACTACTTTGCAGCACTTCTTCTTTGCCCTCCCAACAGATTTAAGTCTTTCTCACTGAAAGCTAATAAAAGTGTAGTTTTGAGCTTCTTAAAAAAAGGTGAATAAGGAAGAAAACTGGTGAATCAAGTAATATTTATCGGTCAAGACACATTGTCCTAAAGTAAAAGAATGCATTGTTGGATAGGTGAAAGATAACAAAATAAGGTGTAAGTAGGGTAAGATGTTCTAGCTGTTCACTTGGGAAATTATGTGATCTGAACTGCAAGCCAAGAAGAAGCAAAAAATCAATCTAGTTGTTTGACTTCTGGACATTTCACTTAAACAGCAGAGATGCTTTGGGTCTGGAAATGAGAAACATATCAGATGTGAATTTTATGTTATCAAGACCATATTTTCATTGGCAGCATGTTTATCCCTTGATAGACATCAAAGAACGGTTTTCTAGGTATTTTCTATCAAGGTAGAACAACAAATCACATTGCATTTGAAAAACAACAAAAAGACTATTTGTAGCTATAAAGTTAAAACACTACACTGGAGAAGTTAACCAAATTTAACTTGCTTTTTAAATGATGCCTTTAATTTTAATAAAACTTTCACCATTTTAAAAGCAGTACAACCCAAAATTTGTATTGAATTCCTAAACAAACTGTAATTTCCATAGGTAATGCAGACTTCCTCTATAAAACCACAACACTAAAAGAAGATTAGTATGAATCTTCTCAATAAGCAGACATTCAGATGAACCAGCTTCTGCTTATAAAACCATTCTTGAAATAATTAACATTTGTGTATATAAAAGTAAAACCATACTTCTGCAGTCCAATTTTCAAAGGTTGCCACCTGCTGTTAATAAAATATTTTTCAGATGTATTTACAAGTCAAATGCACACAGAGCTTTATTTGCCATTTGGTAAATTTATTTATTTACTTGATTAATTCCAGATTAAAATCAGTGTGCTTATAGAAATCATAACCTAAATCACATTTTAACAAGCTATACTTGTGCAGACGATTATACCTGAATAACAGATTTAATTTAGTCTGAAAGTTGGTTTCTCAAACAGCTTGGTATGTGGACAAATTTTGAGTATCTTTCTTTGTGATTTGTTTTAATTCACAGTTATAAATTTTAAAACTGGGTTTATTCTGCCATTATGTAATATTCTGGGAATGAAAAATAAAGATATGAAGATATTTTGGTTTCAGTCATTTATCCTTTGTTGCATTCTAAATGTCTAAATTTGAATTTCACTCCTAGTAGGTCAGGAGTACTCTGCACTCAAAGTATTTTTCTGTGAAGGATAACTTCAGAAAATTGGAAACAAATCAGAGAAAGTAAAAAAACCTTCTAGGTTTGGTAAGTGGCTAGTTACTCAGGAGTCACTACAGAAAACTTACACAAGATGAATGAACACTAGGTCTATCACTTAAGAGTAATGAAGACAGCTAGGTAACAAAAGAAATTGCGGTTGATATATGATAAGGTATTACATGGCAAGTTGATAAGAAACTTTTAGAAGAACACATAGGAGAAATTAGGTAATTTCCATCAAAAACTAAGAGATATGAGAATGAAGAACAAGGTACAGCATTATTCAGGATAGAAAACTTCTGTGAATTTATTTTTATAAAAATAGGACCATGTTCTTATGACAGCTTTGAGAATATATTAGGCTCCAATAATAGAGTATTGGTTTCCAGAAATACTTAATTCTGTAATAGTTAAATCTATATTGACTCTATATATGTTTCCAGTATTAATGCTTTACCCAGATTTTACTCAAAAGAGATTCTCAACATTTTTCTCATAAGCATATTTTCAGTGTTAGGAAACCTAATAGGGTTTCAGACCAAAATATTACTGAAAACAATGCTAGACTATCTTGTTTGTTAACAAAAGGACAAGAGTTCACAACTGCTACTAAAGATTACCTAATGATTTCCTGCTGAAGCTAGAAGTTTTCTTCAGAGTAATACTACCTAGATAAGATAGAATATGAGAAGGTAGAAATTCAAATAAGTGGCAACAGCTAAATAGTAAAATTAAACCTTTTTGTTTTGTTTTGTCTCTGATTGCAACACTATTCTTCTAAGACGTTCAGAAGCATTTTTTCTGTTGTGTCTGTTTAAGATAATACTGCTTGTGGCGTTGAATTAGGATTCACAAGAGGAGCTGTAATTCTACCAACATTTGAGATAGTGTGCCTTAGGCTAACTTGCTTCACCCTCATATCACCCTTTCCCATATTATGTTTCCTGCCTAAGTAGATGGTAAACTCCGTGAGGTTGTGCATCTCTTGCTTTGTCTGTGTGTAGTACAGAGCTTCCACAGATTCTGAGGGGGTCAGCTGCCTCTTGGAGATGCACGTCCTCTCTCCAGTAATGTCATAAGACTGTGCTTCTAGACCAGTGACTTTGTTGAGTGTTTGTACTTAGGTGGGATGAATGTAGGCCTGTCATTACAGGGCTATAACGTGGTAAATTTGAGTACATGATCTGTGTGGGAAGATATTGCTGAAACACATCATCAGTGAAAGAGATCTGCTTTTTATTTGCCAATTACATCAAATTTACCTCAGGATTTGCTGTTTGCTTCTAAATTTTAGCAGTGCTCTGTGATTTTGTGCAGTGAAATCACATTGTCTGTGGGTTTGTTATGAATTAATTGTGCCATAGTAACAGAAATACTTGAACTGGTCTGAGGGGAGCCAGCAGGGTCGGCAATGCTTTTTAATTCAGATATGATAACACTCCAGTGTGACTGTGTCTTCATGAGCAACATGGGTTGGAGCCTCACAGATGCTTCAGTGTGGGTGGATGTCTGATGAGTAAGCTCTGTCAGATATACTTTAGCTTTGGGAAGAACTGGTTTATATTTTTTACGCACAGTGTTCCTTGATCCAGGATATTTGTACAAGGCATTGAAAAGCCAAGGGTTGGTCAGGGACCAGGAAAACCTCTTTACCTGGGCTAAGTGATACCAAGTTGCTCCCACACCTCTTTCTTACTAACTCCGGGTCTTGGGTGTGCTTTTTACTTTGGACACAACACACAGGTGCTCAGTTCATCTCTGGTACTAGCATGAAGTTGAAATATAATCTTGAATTCTGAAAGCTGTAATGCAAAAGCACACTAGTACCCTTCCAAGTAGATGAGAAATCTCTGATATTACCTGTGACTTGCTAACACAAAAGAGAAAATACGCTGTATGTAAGTGTGCATATAGATGTACATTTATATTTTTCCCAGAAAAAAAAACCCCACATTTAGCATTCAGTATGTGGAAAAAAGTAAGAGTTTTAATTCTGAGAATCAACACCTAAAATGTTGATTAGTGAACACAACACGTTTGTAATGGTCACAGCTGCATGATAAATATACTTCTCAAAGAGCTCTAAGCCCTGGCAAATTTAGTTAATTTATAATATTACCTCCTTATTATGTTAATTTACGCTCCCCAAAACATAACATTTCTTTTGTTTATAAGGTCATAATAGAATGGTAGTTGCATTTGCTTCTGTCACCAGATGGCTTAGGTTTCTCAAAATCTGGGTTTTCACACTGTAACACTGTCCTGATACATTTATTCTTTGGACATATCTGAAGCAGGGCTAGTATTCTAGATTATGAACACAACTGACTTTCTTTGGGTTTTGCCATTAGTGGATCTCTTGCTTTTTTAGCAGCACCAACTGTCTTGATTTATGATTCAGGAATACTGATGGTGAGGCAAATTTAGCAAGCGATTTTTCTGCCCAACTGTGATTCATATTAGTATTACTGAACCATCTGCTAGGTGTTCTTTGTCCTCTAGAAAGAGAGGATACAGCTTTTTTCAAAAGTCTACTCAGTTCCCTTGCTCACACTTCCATCAGCAGAAGTACAAAACAGGGAAGATGGACGATTTTAGGGGTTAGATAACGGGATGGGCAAAATCTGTAGTCTGTCCCTGCCTCTGCTAGAGATTTCCCATGCAACCATGGGTGAATCATTGAATTGCTTTCTGCCTTATCACACCATTTGCTAGAGTGAGTTTCCTTTCTCTTTTCTTTTTCTTGCTTTGTAACCACTTTTCTGTAATACATTGGAATTACATATTTTTCCGGGAATACATATAATAATACTATTAATAATAATAAACAATTCTTGGCTTTTTTCTGCTGAACTTGGAATGAATTAGATTTCAGTAACTAGCATGTCAGTGCTGTAAGTTGTGAGACGACTTCAGCCAGAGGTTTTCTGTTAATTCAATTTTCTCAAAAATCGTAAACTGGAATCTACAGTAAAATACGAAGAGAAAAGGAATCGGTAGTTGTGACCATGTGAAAATAAAACATGAAGAATTTGCTGAAGCTTTTTTCCCCCATGCAGTTCTGTTACTACAAAATTGTGGCAATATTTTCTCCCTTTAAATGGTGTTGTGATAAGCATTAAAAGGTTATTTTGTTTTATAGCCACTCAGTCCCACATTATTGACTATACTTGGTTAATTACCAACTTGTACTGAAACACATTTCAAAGAAATAACCTGCTTTTTGGTCTTTGGAATATACAGCTCTCATTTATCACCTTTAACAGATTTAATGTTTCAACTGTGGTTTCAGAACTGATTCTTTCACTTACAGATTCAATTTTAGAAAAATATTTACAAATTTTAGTGTAAGATAAGCATCATAGCTTATCAAATTTTAAGTATTATCATCTTCTGATAGATGCTTAATGTTATTGATCAAAATAGAGCAACAAGGAAAGATTCAAACCTATTGCCATTGCAGCTAAAACCAAAAGAGTGTTTGTTTTCTGGAGAAAATAATGGCACAGGTTATATGAGACAAATACCGTCACAAAGACAGATATATAAAAATTGCAGGGTTCTTATTTTTGGATTTTTTTACTTCAAACTTAAAATTAAGCCAAATTATGTTACCGTACACATCTCAGGAAAAAATAGGGTCAGAGTGAACACTTGTGTTTCTGATATAAAATATCTGTTTTATGTTAATGTCTCTATTTAAATTCTCATTTATAAATGACAGCGCCTTATGAAATATGTCCTGAAGATTATTTGATGTCAATGGTGTGGAAAAGGACCCCAGCTGGGGACATGGCATTCAATCGATGTCCTCTCAATGCCACAGGTACAGTACTACTTTGAAATTTTGTGATGACAAGAAAGGGGAGTAATAT
Organism: Oxyruncus cristatus; assembly: GCA_013399855.1. NCBI lineage: Eukaryota > Metazoa > Chordata > Aves > Passeriformes > Cotingidae > Oxyruncus > Oxyruncus cristatus. The sequence goes on from VXAY01004350.1 coordinate 110,375, forward strand.
TTTGCATTGTGTCCTTGAGAAATCTTTACTAGACTCATGTAAAAATGCATATATGTGAATATATCTATATAAACTCCACATATTTACTTATGCATATGCACGCATAAGCTTGTACATATATTGTCTATTATAGCTTACATGTATGCATGGGCTATATATATATGTATAAACATATATATGTGCATTATATTCAGAGCAAAAAGGCTGAGGAAAAATCAATTTGTCTGGACCTACCAGGCAAAGTGATGAAAATGAAGCAAAACATAAAATTTTTTAAGAAAACAATGATATAAAGTGATCGAGTAAACATTGAAATGTGTTTTGGAATCTTAACTAATGTCTATATAATGATGATCATTACATGAAATTGTTTCTGAACAATGAAATTGTGTGTGCTTTTAAAATAGCATGAAATTCAGTTTAAATAAGGTTCATTCTTGCCAATTGCTCTGACTTATACAAATATTTTCTGTCTTCTTTTTCTATTACAGGCACCACTAGCAGACGCTGCTCTCTCAGTGTTCATGGAGTGGCCTTTTGGGAACATCCAAGCTTTGCTAGATGCATATCAAATGAGTACAGACACTTGCAGCATTCAGTAGGTGCAAAGCCAGCTTTAGTACTTGCTCTGTTTATTCATTACTAATTATTGGTTTGCAAAAAACCCCTTATTTACTCTTAGATTTCTGATAAGAAATGCCAAGAGGAAAAGAGACCTGAGAAATAATAATTTATATTAATGGATATCATTTAGATCTCGTATATTGCTAGTGTTTGTGAAATAACCTTTGTCTTACTGTAGAAGTGGAAAAATGAATCAGATTCCCTTCTTTCATATCCATTGTGTGAAATTTGTATAGGGGTAATTTTTTCAGAGGTAAGACATATTTTGGTTTATTAGAAAATGAGATATGAATAAGTAAGATTTTCTGGAAGAGTGACTTGCTGAGAATTTTACAATACCATGAATTCTTTAATTGCAGACTAGGAAGCCGGGAACGATATTTCTTTTTGCTATCAAATTTAGAACTTTGCCTTTGAATGTAACAAAAGGAAATGATTATAGGGTAAAGCTACTGCAGTGTCTTGGAAAAAATAAAGTAACTGTAGATGAAGAATTATAATGTGGTGTTTTACAGTATGCCTAACGAAAAGTTTCTTTGCCATGCATATGCATTATACATTTATCTACTGCCTATATATGTTTGTATGTGTAGATGTAATATATTGTGAATTAGAAATAAACCGCCATGCTATATGCTAGGTATATTGATTACACTCTAGTTTCATAGCCGAAGCATTCAACCAGGTTAATATTATAGTGGGAAGTGTGCCTTTGAAGGTTCTCATGGACAATGGTTTTTGCCTGCATGATATATTTTACTGACACTCTTATTACTCGGACTGCTTTTCCAAAGGCCACTGCTCCATTTATCATTCAGCAGAGGGACACTAATTCAGCCCTGTGCTTCATAACTTCCCAACCTCTCAACCAAGTGCAACATTTCTGTATCATGTTTAAAAATCTTTGGTGGTTTAAAAAGCAGTAACCTGGCTGTCATCCCTCAAATCTGGATTGCTACTTAGAGAAGATTTTGATTAATTCCTTTGAGCTGCATTTCTGTTTCGTTAGATCCAACTTATTTGGAACCTAGGTTTCAGTTTCAGGGAAGGACAAAGCAAGAATAATTTTTAAAACAAGACAGAATAGATTGTCGAAGGATTTTTCCCTACTACATAGAAACTTTTCTATTTTATGTAGCTTTCTGCTTGTTCGTCTTTCCTCTTATTGTTCATGTTCAAAAAACACATTGAGTCGGCTGTAACTGTTTTGCATTTAGTATTTCTGGTATTTTATTTCTTTTGCAACAGTTGAATATATTATGTCTAAGCTGGATTGCAACTCAAATAGTGGGAAATGCTGTTTCATGCTATTCGGTGGTTTAACTTAACTGGCTAACTTCTGGTGAGGCACTGATAGTTTCTCAAGAGCTGCAAGTCTGCTGGCAGGAAGGGGCCATTGTTGAACAAAAGAAGGCATATCTAACCCAGATCAGATTTATATTTTCTTCTATATTTCCTTTTTCAAAATATTAAATATGAATAGACCACACTGTGAAATATTCTTTTTACCAAAGAACATTTAAAAATAGTTAAAGCTTCTTTAAAATTACACAAGCACATATCTTAATGCTGCACAAAATTTCAGTCCAGCTTGTATGTATAATAATTAAAGGAGAAAAGTGGATTTCTTTTACTCTTGGGAGCTGTTCACAAAGAAAGCTGGCCTATCTTACATCTTACTCCTCCTCAAAGTGAACAACACAACATATTTAAAGAATCAGAGAAAATAGAGGTAGCGACCTATAAGGTCATCGCCCTGCAAATGTAGGCTTGTCCCCCCCACGATACATATGTCAGTTCCATAAATCCCTGAAAACAGGGCTTTATAAGGAAGCTGCTGACAGACGGTGTTGCTATAATAAATATGTGTGCTTATGAAAGCATTTATGAGACGCCTTAGTGTGCTTAATTTACCAATAAATTTATTTTACTAACTCAGACCAGGAGTGGGGGGTTCTCACTCAGTTCTGTGAGTGTTCTCATAAAATCTGAGTCTGAGCTGAATTCTTTCCATTTATTATCTGAAATACATTAAAGAAAAGTAGGTCTTCAAAAAGCCACGTTTCTGAAGTTGATTTAAAGCAGTTGATATGCATACAAACAATAGTTAATACATTAAAGCATAGAATACAGACTGTCTCTTTGCCCTCCAAACAAGCCACATGTGATCCAGAACCAGCCCAGAAATCATGTAGTAGAATGCACATAATGCTGTGCTTAAGAAAATAATCTATAAAGAAAAGTGTTTCATGTGATAGGAGCCAGAAAATACTGCTTTGGCCACAGACCCTGCTAACCTGGCTACACAGGTGCTGGACTGGAGGCTTCCAGTTGCACTAGTAAATAAACCTAAACAGGGTGACTGCCCGAGCTGAAAAACTGTCCTTGTAGTCATCTACACTGTTTAACTGTGTATCTGTTAGCATACTCCCTGACATCATTTAAGACCATAACAGTGAGCACTCTCCCAAACAATGCCTACCATCCTTTAGAGGATAGCATAGCAGAGAGACCATTGTCGGCAGGCAATAAAAGCATAGTTTTCTGGGACAGAGGAGGGATAAAGAGCTTAACTTGAGGGAACCAGAATTCTTTGCTATATATAGTGTAAAATTTTACCACATAACCACAGGTGATTGACCCCTGAAAACTGTTTCCTTACTGTATGTAACTACAGTAGGTTCACTGCCTCATGCACAAAGCTTCTTTTATTTTTACAGTTTTTTCTATTAGTCACCTGCAAGTGACATGGGAAAAATTTCCACCCTTAATAAGCAGTATTAAAGTAGCAGAAACCCAGCTAGTGCACTATATCTCCACTTTTTGTTGATGGGGAACTGAGTGAGACCAATTAAGCAGGAAATTTATCTCCAGTCTTCTCAGTTAGTGTCTAGCCACTTTTCCATCTTAATGTTCCTACCTCTCCATAGGACAGCACAGAAAATCCCTGGCATGGTAAAAATATAACTACAGGGCCTCTGAAGAGACTTATGCACTTGAACACGATGAAATAGTAAGGGGAAGGGTTTGACTTGTGAAGATCTGCAGTTAGTTTACGTCTTTCAAGGGCACAGCGCCCTACGCAATTCATGTGTAGGAGCTTGAGTAAAAGCAGTTAATAGAATGATGCACTTCAGCTATGCCACAGATGTACAGCCTGCACTTCTGTGAGTTTATTTTACCTTGTGCACTGTGGACTACAGGTTCCTTTTAAAACTCAGGATGACAATTAGATCTCTTTGAATAACGGAACCAATTAGTCATGAATAATTTATCCAGCATTTGGTACAAATCAGTCATCAAATGAATTCAGCAAATACTGTTTGACCAACTTACACAGCCAGTTGACTAATATGAAAATTAATTTGTTGAACATATTAAGGGGCAAAAATGCCCAAATCCATGAAATAAACCTTTGGGAAATTATTTGCTTAACTCTAATAAAAATACTTAAAGAACCTAATTAGAATTATTGTTCCTAGAGCACTATAAGTAGAAAATGCAAAGTGGTAAATACTTTGCCTTCTGGAATCATAACCTAGAGGATCAAGCAATAACTTGATGGACAGAAAAGGAAACATCTCAGACTATATATCAGATTTCATTCTAGTTTTCTTGCATTGTCGTAAGGTGTTTGCGGTACCTGCAGCTTTGCATTAAGAAAATGTTCTTGGTCAAGCATGGTGTTTCAGGACTGCTAATAGTCATCCTTGCAGCTAAGAAGGAATATTTTCCCCAATGATGTGCAATTTGTTAAATGTGCCCTTGAGACAGAGGAGATAACAACAAAGAAATTCTTCCAAGTGTCTTTTTTATGGTGGATAGAGATGAAGTCATACGTTTTAACAAAATCTAGTGGCAGGGAATGTCTTTTCTTCAGTTCTTCCTGGATAGTTCTTGGTCACATACTGATCACGAGATTTTAGTTAATAGGGAGGAATTTCTTTGCTTTTCCTAATTTCAGATTAAATTTTCAGAATTTGGAGGATTTTCTACCCTCTGTTGGATAGACATGGTTTGGGTTTTCAGACCGTTTTGCCAAATCAATTACTGCTAGAGCAGAAGTTGCTAAATCCTGTTCTCTACCCCTGGCATATAGTTTCATTTTCTGAAAACTGAACTCCTTCAGTCTAACCAACACATTTTAATCTCTTTAAAGTGTGTCTGTTGCTAGCTTAATGGACTGTTATATGTAGAAAGGCAGATTAGATAATGATCTAATGACCCAAACATAGTCTGTATAATATTATGAAGTATGCTCCTCATTACTAATTATCTTCTTTTGATCTGGAAGCAGAAAATGGTCTGCCTAATTATTTAATGTAGAATTGTTTGCTTTAGCTAGTACTTGGTTAATTTGGACTAGTGCCTTCTGAAGTGTGGTTTGGGGTTTTTTTTTACTTTAATTGGCTAAACAGGATAAAGTCTTTCCTGGGACAAAGAAATTTATTCACGCTGTGATTGGATATGAGTAACTGCCTGACCAAGAATAGAATGTGTGATTAGAAGCCCACAGGCCTATTTCAGATGGTACCCTCAAATAAAAGTTAATTTTACTTTCATACTCTCTTGAAGCCTATGGAATTTGGTACACTACAATGAGTAAGACTAGGAAGCAAGACCCCAGCGTTGGGAATATCCTACATTATCCTGCTTCAAAGAGGCATAGCTAAAGACTTCTTCATCTATTCTTAATCCATTCTACAGATAACAGGCACCTAAATTAGAAAAAACAATAAAACAAACAAAACAAAATGAAAAACCAAACTGACACAAGAATTCTCAACTGCCCAAAATGTAAAAACCAGGAAACAAAAGACTTGAATGCAAGTCAATGCAGAAATAAAAATGAGATTAAAGTAGTTAATAATGGAAGAGCAGTGACTTTTCATAGCTTATGAGTTGTTTAGAAATTGATTATGGAAGCCTTTATTACCATTTTATATGAATACCATTAATGAATAGGATCTCACCATGGAGTATGAGAAACTGATTTTGTGAAAATGGAGAAAATACTTCAGTATATACGACTGTTTCTATTTTCTCCTCTTTTATGCATTCATACTAAGTAATAGGATTTATTGAATAAAAAAAAAATAAATTGTGAGGGATCTTCTTAAAAGATATTAGTAATATAAACTGTCTTATCAGACACTGGAATAGCCTTTTTGCCTAAAGTGGGATTTCCTCTATGTGTCTTTTGGACACTCCAGTTTGGAAAAGATTCGTACTATGCTCATAAATAATGATTTAACTGAAGCCTATCATCTAGAAACTTTTTTTCTGAAGATCATTTCCAACATTATCAGAAAACCTCTACTAATCCAGCCCATTTTATAAACCTATGTAGCTCAGTTTTCTAACCTGGATGATGAAATTCTTCATTAAATTGCCATGATAAAATTAAGTAATTTCTTAGAATCATAGAATCATAGAATGTTTTGGGTTGGAAAAGACCCTAAAAATCACCTAGTTCCATCCCCACACTTCCATCGCCAGGGACACCTTCCATAAGATCAAGTTGCTCAAAGTCCTGTCCAACCTTGAAATTCCAGGGACAGAGCATTCACAACTTCCACTGCCCTCACCACACTCACAGTAAAGAATTTCTCCCTAATATCTAGTCTAAATGTACCCTCTTTCAGTGTGAAGCCGTTCCTCCATGTCCTATCACTGCATGCCTTTGTAAAAAGGTACTGGAAGGCTACTATAAGGTCTTCCTGGAGCCTTCTCGCCAGCTGAACAGTCCAAATTCTCTCAGCGTTTCCTCATAGGAGTGGTGCTCCAATCCTCTGATCATCTTTGTAGCCCTCCTCTGGGCTCTCTCCAACAGGTCTGTATTCTTCTTTTGTTGGGGCTCCAGAGCTGAACACTGCCACTTTGAGTGATATAACATGTAATATAACACATTCCTGCAAAGTGGGGTATTTTTTATCAGAAAGAGAAAGTGGGAAAACTGAAATATCTCTTAACTCTTGAGAGTTACGAAGGAAAAATCTACATATGAATTATCACACTGATGTCAAAATATTAGCACTTAATAAGGACATGGGAACTTATGCAGGTGAATCTTTACATATCAAACTAATAATATAGCCATAAAAATGCTTTTTGGCTGCTTCTGCTCATACTATAATTTTGTTTCCAGTTTTTCCACATCAGTGTTAGTCACAATTCTGCAAGTGCTTGGCTAAAATATAATTTGATAAAAAAGAACTCTGAGGTGAATAATGATTTGCTCAGCTGCAGCTCATTAGAGATGATTTTGTTTTTCCAAATCATATTACAAGGGCAGCATATCAGCCTGTCCATGTACTTCTCACTGAAATGACTGCTGTACTCTGGGGAATGAAAGGCTTCCTCCTAAAAAATTTACTGCCTTTTTTTTCTTTTTTGCTAGTTTAGTGCTTCATTTCTTTTTATATAGCTGCAGAGCAAAGCAGCCAGTCTTAGTTTTATAGATTTGAAGGCAGGGGCCTCAATAACAAGATTTTCGTTCTGCCTCAGTCCATACTTACATTGGTTGTTCACCAGCTGTTCGTCTTCACCTTTGCATCCTTTGACAGGCAGGGGAGTTATATCAGTAAATGTCTTGCCTTGCTTCCCTTGTAAGCCCCAAATCTGCAGGACCCAGCTCTGTTTTGTCATGTCCATTATCTTGACTGGAGGATGACAAACTTTTCTCTCATCAGAGAGCAACTGATCAAGAGGTTGCAAGAGGCAACAGTTTTCTCCTGCCTCACTAACATTTTCCTATTCTACACAGAAGATTAAAACTTCAGGATAAAAAAAGCTAATGACTTCAGTATCACTGTTGGCTTAATGGTGAAGGCACTCATTTGGTTCTGAGAAAGCTTCGCCTGCTCTGGCCTGCCAAACTCATTGCATGTTGTGGGTTTGAGTGCTTTTAACACCATGTTATAAAGTTAATATGGTTTTCACAGTCTTTTAACAGATCTGCTTCATCGTCTGCAAATATATATGCAAAATATTAGCCAAAGAGAGGAAATAACCCAATACTTCAGGCACTCATATGAACTATGTAGTATAGAAACCAACTGCTCCATCACAAGTGAGTGTTTTTTTTCATAACTGTCTGTGTTACAATAGGCACCAGAAATTAGTACCTTAGGATTAGTAGAGTGAAATGTGTTGAAAGCTACTCTGGTACCTTCTCCGTTCACGATATTATAGTGCTTGATTTCACCAACATACACCTCAAACTGTCCTGGCTGAACAGAGACCTGGGGCTGGAACTCAGGAAAAAAAGACGATGTTATGACATTGGGGAAAAAGGGGCAGACAACTCAGGAGGACTACGAGAATATCATGACATTATATAGGGAGAAAATCAGAAGGGCCAAAGTCCAACTAAAAATATATATATTAACTTATAATTTTTACTGCTATAAAAAGCAATTAAAAATGTTTCTATAAATACGTTAGCAACAAAAGGAGGGCTAAGGAGAATCCTTTACTGTATGCAGGGGAAACAACGATGTAGGATGACAAAAATACTGATGTATTTAATGCCTTCTTTGCCTCAGTATTTACTCAGAAGTTGCTCTCCAGATACCCAATCTGGAAAACAGGGACAGGGAGCAGAATGAAGCCCCCATAATCCAAGGGGAAATAGTGATCTGCTAGACTATGTAGGCACACGAGTATATGTGACTGAATGGGATACATCCGGTGGTATTAAAGGGAGTTAGTGAAAGTGCTCACTGAGACACTTCCCATTATTTGTCAGCAATCCTGCCTAACCAGAGAAGTCCCAGGTGACTGAAAGTTAGCAATTGTGACACTCTTCTACATGAAGAGCTGGAAGGACAATCCAGGGAACTACAGGCCAGTCAGCTTGACCTCAGTGTTGGGGAAGGTCATGGAGTAGATCATCCTGAGTGCCACTACATGACATGTGCAGGACAACCAGGGGACCAGGTCCAGCCAGAATGGGTTTAGGTAAGGCAGGTCCTGCTTAATAAACCTGATCTCCTTTTATGACAAGTTAAAACCCCTAGGGAAAGGCTGTGGATGTAGTCTACCTGGACATCAGAAAGGCCTTTGACACTGTCTCCAACAGCATCCTCTTGGAGAAATTGGCTGCCCATGGCTTGAACGGGTGAACTGTTGAATGGATAAAAAACTGTTTGGATGGCTGCATCCAGAGAATGGTGGTGAGTGGAGTTACATCCCGCGGGCAGCTGGTCACTAGTGGGTTTCCCCAGGATATTGGGTTAAGCCCTGTTTAATATCTTCACTTTTGACCTGGACAAGGGGATCAAGTGCACCCTCAGTCAGTTTGCCTATGACACGAAATTGAATAGGAATGTTGATCTACTGGAGGGCAGGAAGGCTCTGCCAAGGAGTCTGGATAGGCTGGATCAATGGGCTAGGTATGAGGTTCAACCAGGCCAGGTGCCAGGTCCTGCACTTGTGTCACAACAACCCCATGCACCTCTACAGCCTCGCGGTAAAGTGGCTGGAAAGCTGCCTAGTGGAAAAGCACCTTAGGATGCTGATCGACAGTCAGCTGAACGTGAGCCATCGGTGAGCCCAGGTGGCCAAGAAGGCCAGTGGCATCCTGGCCTGTATCAGGAATAGTGTGGCCAGCAGGACGAGGGAGGGCAGTGTTCATACCTTGTACTCGGCACTGGTGAGGCCACACCTTGAGTCCTGTGTCCAGTTCTGGGCCCCTTACTACAAGAAAGGTATTGAGGTGCTGGAGTGTGTCCAGAGAAGGGTGACGAAGCTGGTGAAGGTTCTGGCCACAAGTCTTATGAAGAACAGCTAAGGGAGCTGGGGTTGTTTAGCCTGGAGAAGAGGAGGCTCAGGGGGAACCATATTGCTCTCTAAAGCTACATGAAAGGAGGTCTCCTCCACTGGGTAACTAGTAACAGGATGAGAGGAAATGGCCTCAAGTTTCACCAGGGGCAGTTTAGTTTCAATACTATGAAAAATTTCTTCCTGGAAGGGATTGTCAAGCTTTGGAACAGATTACCCAGGGAGGTGATGGAGTGTCCATCCCTGGAGTTAATTAAAAGGTGTATAGATGTGGCACTAGGGGACATGGTTTAGTGGTGGACTTGGATGTGCTGTGTTAACAGTTGAACTCAGTGATATTAAAGGTCCTTTCCAACTTAAATAATTCTAGAATTCTATGGTCTTGCCAACATATACATGCACCTTAATCTTAGAGATACTATAAAATGGGAGAAAACATCTGCCTGCTTTTCTGCACAAGCACATCACAATTTGATTCAACCTGGAAACACAATTCAACCTGGAAAGCTGCTTTTCTTCCTTTCTGCTTTTGAATATCCGCTTTTTAATAGCCAACCATTCCCCCTTGTTAAATTCAAAGAAAAGTCCCCACTATCATCTGAGCACCCATAATAATTTTTCCATGTCTGAAGGAGACACATTTACCAAAAAGTAATGTGTGTGTTAAATGAAACGTGCTTCTGTGTTTGTGGCTGCTGCTGTGTCTGCAGCAGTGAGCAGCTGAGTGTTCCCTGATCACATTGATATTCCAAACCAATCAACACTGCAGCCACAGGTGAACTACACTAGGGCATGGCCAGAGGTAAAGCAATAAAAGGCCGTTTAAGAACTCAATACAGAAAGAATTAATCTAATTTTCCCTTAAAGTCTACAAGAACTGCAGGAACCTTCCCTCCAACTGAATGCAGCATTAGCTGCAGAATGACTGCCAGAATTTGGCTTGGCAGCTAGAGGCAAAAAAGTGGCCACAGCATCTTAAACTTACAGCCATACCCTTGCTTTTTTGTCCACTACTTCATTTGCCTTATTCCCCCACCATGTTTTAGTTCAGGGTTTTTAAGTATGTGAGGCACAAAGGATTTTTCTCTTGCTTATTACTTGATTCAGTAGTCCCATGCAGAAATTAGGGCTCCCTGATGATGCTAATTTTCTTGAAGAAACCATTTTGGTGAAGTGAATGTCATGGGAATGACAGTATAGAAACAAAATCAAATAAATACAGAAATTGGTTAAAATCAAATAGGCAAATAAATTGAAGCATTTAATCAGACTTTATGTTTTAGGGACACATACTTACCAGGATGACCATGTATCATAAAAAAAGAAAGACAACTCATTTGTAGTACATCCCTTTATGACCCCTAGCCTCACCCATTCAGTCAGTATGGAGAACCAGAAGACTTTACCTCGAGCAATGTTATGTTATGTCCGTCATAGAATGAAAACAACCCTCTCAGAGTCGTCATTCTCTTTTTCCTCTCAACTCTTGCTCTTGTCAGGTTGCATTATACATAGATAACACAAATCTTGAAGACATGCCCTCTGGTTAAAAACTGAAACAACAATAACAACAGCAACATCTCTCACACTGCACACCAACGTGAGCGGAATTTAATCACAAGTAATTGGAGCATTTAAGAGCAGTATTTAATAAAACAATAACAGAAATCTTGTCAATAAATACAATGATAAGTAGAAGGAAAAAAAAAAAGTGATCTGTTTAATGATTTTTCATTCCTCAACCCTAGAGTCATTTGTTACTCCACTGAAGAGCAGCTTTATCTATTCAAAATATGTATTAAAATGTTTTGTTGGATCCAGGCACAAATGAAAATACTGAAATTTTATAATGACTTTCTCTGTTACCTATTTAGTGGTTATAGCTCAAGGACTAGAATTGACAATATTGATGATGACGACGATGATGATGATTAAAAAAGAGGAATTATGTAATGGGATAAAGTCGCAAAAAAAATATCTTGAGCAACACAGTAGGAGTTTTCTTCTGAGAGTAGAGAAAAAATGTACAAAAAGAACCAAGCATCCCTCTGAGTTGTTCACATTCTTCTTCCAAAAGCATTTTTGACCTCCAGATACTAAATGAGGTTTTCTTCAAAGATTCTTTTTGCAGAGATTCAATTTACCTAAGACTAATGTCTAGAACAGCACAAGCGTCTGTGTGATTAATCTGCCCCCTTTTCTCTAAAAACAAATCACTGTTGTGAGGAATATTTTGCTTAAGAATATTTGGAAGTATATGGCAGTGGGACGACTGTTTCTATATTGTGAAGCAATCCTCAATTTTCTTTTCATCAATATAAATTTAGAATAACTTCCTTAAAGCACAAGGTTGCAGTGACTTCAGCTAAGTGCACTGAGGCAGATTGAAGCACAGTTCTGCAAAAACGTGGTGCAGCAGATTGCACACTGTGAGTGTATAAATGCAGGAAGGCAAAAGTTCAGTTTCAGGGCACTCCTTACACTTCAGCTTTTCGGGTTGGAGTGAATTATAGGAGGCTTTAGTCTGGGTTTCAGAACATTTAAAGGGAACTGTTACAGAATCGTAGAACGGAAATTTATGAGATCATCCAGTCCAAACTCCAGTCCTGTCAGAATCAGCTATACTTGTTATTCCAGCATTTTGTTTTTCTTGGCTGTTATTAAGGCCTCCGATATGGAAGTGCGCATAGTTTCTTCAGTTACACCCATTCCTTTACAGCTGAAAATTTTTCCTTAATTTATATCCTTAATATTCCTTGACACAATATATACCAATTACTTTTTTTCCCTTTCCTGGTATACACAAAGGGAATATATGGTTGCCTTCCTCTTTGGAGCTTCTCTGTATTTAATAGTATGTTATCATGATTGAGATTGAGACAACTAACTAATTTCACTGATGACAAAGTGGAAAATTATTTTGTATTGCTTTAGCAGTGTCCTTCAAAAAATGCTGAATATAGAAAAGAAAAAATCTCTTGCATGGTTAGGTTATAAATATTCAGATGCATAACTGAAGACGCATAGCCCTATCTTTAGACTTTATTCTGTTTCTTTTAAAAGCTGGATGAAATAATATTCTAGAACACTGAAACAGCCTGAAAATAAATGAATAAATTGTAAATAATTTATTATATTGAGGGAAAGTAAGTGAAAGTTCTGTGCTAGAAGAGTTAAATGTCTGTCTATTGATTATCAGAAAAAAAGCAGCCTGTAATGAAGATTTCCTCAAATCTGAAAGAAAGGTCTTTCTCACAATGACATCACGTTATAGATGTGATGTGAATGTTCTTAAAATTTCTGCATCTTAAGAGCCTTATGAAAAATATTTTATAAAATATTAATGTTGGGTTGTGGATGTACAAAGCAAAGTGGCTGGCAGATTATGAGCAATTTCAGGATATATCTTTGTTTCAAACTATCTTTCCTCACTTCTATATAAGGCTTCCTGATTTGGGTTCTTATATTCCTCCTACCATAAAATGTATTAATGACATCATTAGTAATATCTAGCCATGAATCCAACATCATTTTAAAAAATAATAAAGGTTGATTGTATAATTACTCTTCAAATTAATAATTCTTTTCAGTCTTTTATAGGTTTCTTGAGGGTTCATTGTTTTCTGTCCTTTTAAACCACATCTATCTGTTAAGTTTGCAGTGATTATAATGCGGTAATAAATTTGTACTCCAGTACCGGGGGCCTAGGAGATCTGACTTTGTAAAGAGGCATTTTTATTATATCATACTTTCTGATAAATCAGGGGACAAATGCAGTTGAACCCTGAGTCAAAGTCCAGTTAAACATTTCAGTAATTTTTCAAGTATGCAGCCGTATAGTGCAAGCAGCTAGAGGCTGGGCTGACAACTGAAGTGTCACTTTAACAGCTGCTTCATTTCACTATCTCTCGGCTCATAAACTTTATTTTTAATGAGTCTGCCTGTAAGACCACTAAAAAATGACCTTCACAGAGAACTACAAGGACCCACAGTGGTGACCAAAATAGCTTTCTTGGGCAGTACATAATATCACACTGACCATAGTACAGAAAATAGGCAGTATGGTGAGAAAGACATTATACTAACTACTGATGAGAATATTCTGTATTTTTATGCAGAAAGATTATTGTGATAGCTGTGCAAGTAACCCACTACCTTCAACTCATCCTAATCTGGACATCTTCATTGGCTTTAATAGTGTTGCATCAGTCTGCATCAACTGAGTGGATCACCTGTGATTTTAAAGTTATGTTTATGAGCTGTAAGCTTTATTACAAGAAGAAAATATATTATTTAACTTACTATCACTGATAATATAGAGGCTGTTAATTCTTACATTCTTACATTGACAGAGGCTGCTATTTCTTAATCCCTGTACATTGCTTGCTAATCTTAGTCAAAACTCTGTCCTGATTAACTCTAATTTTCACCCACTTTCCTTACCTAAACACATTACAACCTTCTTTTTTGTTATGCTATTACTAAGAGTATGCTGCTAGTCTAACTCAAGGCAGTGTGAGCCTGGAGGGGTAGCTGAATATCAGGGAAAGGAACTTCTGTTTTGGAGCTCGGGAGGATATAAAAAAAGGTGCTCTTGAAGCTGTGTATGAGTGGTGTGACCCAGGGGAGGAAGGATACTTGAGTTGGGAAATTGAGATTTCTGAGTATGACATGTATTTTTTTTTAAAAAAGTACCAAATTGAGCTGTAATTTTAAGATCCAGTACATCTGAGGTACTTTAAACCACCTGGCTACTTTTGAAGTAGATGTAATAATTTAGCCCTGTGGCAATGTGGGCACTTGCTAGACCTTTTTTATCATTGTGTCCAAAAGCAACCAAAATGTCTTGCTGAAAGCACTAAAAGGTATACTACAGCTCCCACTTCTGCTGCTAGAGATCTGTAAAATTTTTCACTGGAAAAAGAGCTTTACTTTTTCAAAAGTATAAAAACCAGTCAAAACTAGGATAATTTTAATTTATTATTTGCATTCGAAAAGCAGCTGAGACCAATACTTCTGTGTGCAATGAATAGTCCAAAACCATAACAATTTGGCCCCTGCTGTCTTTAAAATGTGAGTTTAAAGTCTGGTAGGAGCATGAAAAAACAAATTGGAGGTGAACATACAGATGAAGCAAAAGGAAGCAAAATAATGCAGTACAAAATATCCTGCTAAATAGTTTGACACCCTTCCTACCAGTGTTTATATAAGCATAAGAACACAGTAGACTTTTTATGAGGATTGATCATATTGCTGTTATTCCTAGTATTGAAAAAACATTTTTGTTCTCCCTTAAACCCTACATTCAAGTTATGTGATGCCTTTCCCACAGTACATCCTGAGACACATGTTAAATTTGGAAGTTCAGCTTTATGGACTGTCTTTTGTGTTCTGCGTCTTACGGGCTTGAATAAAGGTGCACTGAATATTGTTCATCCTCAAAATCTGGAAGTATGATTTGGGGTCGATGAACAGCTGGACGAGTTCCAGAAAAAGTTCTACTCTAATGTGTTACTGTACTGGCTCATGTTCTTTTAGCTTGCTACCAAGACACAAGGTGTGAGCAGATGAGGCAAATGGCAACATTTCACAAGAAAAATGTAAATCAAGTTCATGTTTGCTTTCTCTTGTTTCCAAGAAAGTATTTCATAATGTTATGTGTACAATATCAGATCCCTGAATTTACTGAAATTAATTTTCTTCAGTTATCACACCTTTCCCCCCACTATTATTTTCCTATCTGATTACTGTCAAGCCTACTTCTAAAAGGAATGGAAACAGCACAAAATTATTTCTGCAAGCAAGCTTCTTGCCTGATTATTTATTGCAATATTCTGGAGACTAAGGGAGGTATTTCTCCTGAAATATTTGTTAAAAAAAGCAAACAGACAAATTAATAGTCTCAGTTCTCACTGAATATTTTTTTCCTAAATAATAATCATACCATTATGATTGTACTGCTGTACTCACAGTATGGAATAGATTCGCTCCCCCTCCATGATGCAGCGAGCAGGTATTCTCCCAAGTCTTCAGTATTTCTGGGGTTTTATCAAGGCTGTTGTGGTTCATAACAATCCCCAGCTACTATTATAGACGACTTAAGGCCATAGATGAAATTTGAAGCAGTGACTTTGCCCAGCCCCAGCCGTGTTACATATATCTAGTTTATCTGAAGACTGGTTAAGAATGTAACCAAAATATGAACTAACAGCATGAAAAAAACCCCACTGCTTAGAGTCCATGTGTCAGAGGAGGATTTCATTTTTTAAATTTCTTTCATGAGAGTTATTTTGAACCCTTTCAAACACTGTGCTACTTTTGCTATATATTCTATCCTTTAGTCTATCCTTTTATTTCATTTTTTATAACAAAGACCCGCATATCCACACAAAGTGTCTGTGGAGATCTGAAAGTGGCAAAAAGTATCTTTATACTCTTCCTTCCACATCACCAACAGATTATCCCAGAATCACAGAATCATCAAAGTTGGAAGAGACCTTCGAGGTCATCTAGTCCAACTGTATGTTACGTTAGTAATTTTTCCCTCTATATATGTCCATAATAAGGCCAAGCCCGAAGCAATTAAAGATACATTTATAAAGATTTTGTCAGCATTTTGGTTGTCAGTTGCATAGCATTTTCTCTTCATCCCTCCTGCTGAGAGTGAGGTCTGTCTAGAGTAATTTTCCTTTGTTTAAAACCCTTCCAACTCAGGATGTTCTATGTTTCTATGATAATTCAGCGTTCAATTTGGAAGAACTTGTGTTTGTAAACATAAATTCATATGCATGTTTAAAAATAGGTTGTTTAACACATGTGCTCTTTTTTTAGCCTTGCCTGGCCTTGTCATATCTTTGTGATATGCATCTTCCTGGGATGCTAAGTCAACTTTGAGAATTAATCAGATCCATGAGTCAGCTTCTTATTAGGAATATACTTCTACTGGCGTATTTTTTTTTTTGATCACTAGCCCGGAACAGATCTGCTGGGAGAACTACTGCTAAAATGCACTGTCCTTGCAGATACATAGGAGCAATTCATAATTTAATTTGTATTTGTTGGGAAAAGCAAACAGGATTGTTCCAAGTTAATATCTTTGTGTTAGTACTATAGAAGAAAGCACCATAATCAGCTTCCAACTAAACCATCTCTCTTGCATTGACTGGCCAAGCGGGGCTGGCAGAGATGAAAGGTCCACTTTCCCATAATAAATTAAATTTTAAAGGTACTACTGCCTTAATATTTATTCCTTTCAGACCTCTTAGTTGTAAATGAGTGGCAACTGTGGTTGTACAGCTGTTCCTCTGACAAAGGACAGTTCCTTGCTACATCATGGCAGTAGATTAAAGTCACAGTCTGGCCCATGAAGTTCCAAGAAGCAAATGGGTGAAACACAAGAAATTCAGGATCTTTCAGTACAAAATTAACGGTTCTCTGATAAAAATAATATTTCTGTCATTTTAGTCTACTATTTTGTCTTATTTTTAACAGGACAAACCTTTTTTATTACTAGTTTTATTATTTAATATTTTGGCTGTATTTAGAATTTATCATACCTTTTTCTCAGTAAAGTAGGTTCTGATATTAATTTTGATCTTCTGGTACAGATTAAAGAGCACCTCGCTAAGGGACAGAGGATGTTGGCTGGTGATGGCATGTCCCAGGTAACCAAGACACTGTTGGATTTAACGCAGAGGAAAAATTTTTATGCTGGAGACCTTCTAATTTCTGTGGAAATTCTCAGAAATGTTACAGACACATTTAAAAGAGCGAGTTATATCCCTGCGTCTGATGGGGTGCAGGTAAGAGAAACATTGTAAAGGTAATGTTTCATGTTTCATTACCCCCCAAAAAAACCTAGTGATGGAGTTTTTGTCAGAACACTGCACGTCAGCTGTTTTACCCACTGAATGATAGACATAAGCAGTGTTCACATAAAAGTAAGATACAAGTTTAAAATTGGAGAAAGACTCTGCTACATTTAATAAGACAAATATCTAAAACAATGCATCAAGTGAAAAATGTAAAATACTTTCTAACTTTCAGTATCTTTGTCTTTCAAGGTTTGGTTTGATGGATGGGGTGTGTTGGTATTTTTTTGCACCAAGCATTTCACTAGTGTTGTTTGTTCCAGTTCATTTCAGTTCAAAACAAGTTCATTTCAGTTCAAAATCTGTCCAAAATGTTATGTTATTCTGGCATCGCTTCTTCATTTCACATAAATAAAGTTCATTAAAAGTGCACAGGAGTGATGGATAGCGCATTTGATATGAATCTTCTATTTCACATGTTAAATTAACTCTTCTTGTATAAGAGGACAAAGAAAATGCCATCAGAGCTAAAACCACTATAATTATTTCTACATAATAGGCTGCACAACTCCTTGTGTAGTGTTGATTAAAATAAATATTACTCAGGACTTCTAAATCAGGCCATTGGTTTCATCTGTATCTGAAATTTTAGACACTTTTCAAAGATTGTAGATGTACTGAAAAAGAATACTAAGTAGGTAAATGTATATATTATTTATGAAAAAGAGAGTGTAATGATCATTCATAAATTACTAATGAAGTTATTAATGCAGGTCATGCCTACATATTTGTGTAACAGCAAGCATAGATTGTAAATACACTTGGGAATATATGCCTGCAGATGAAGGGAGATATCTTGGAAAAGAAAATTTTTCAATAGTTAAGTTTTCCAGAGCTTGCTGTTATTTTTTACCCTTTCTAGTTTTTCCATGCACAAAGAATATTAATTTCCACAATAAAATGAACATTTCTTGTGCTTGCCTGTAGCTAGCTGAAAGTAATAATTTTTTTTCAAACAGTGCTTTTCAAAAAGTATTTTTAATGAACAACCCTTCTCTTTTGTTAATTGAATGAGAGTCAGTATCTTTTCCTACTTTCCTGGTTTTACCATTAAGCAGTGTGTTATTCACTGAAAATTTTTCATGCTGTCAGAAATCTGGTAGCCCAATGTGACTTCTTCATGGTTCACAGGCACTACAGAAATCTTAAAACCTGTCTCAGGCAACTGCTTGACACAAGTGATTTTGTTCATCGGCTTCGCAGATCAGGTCATTTGCAGTTTTTTATACATTAGAGAGAATTTGATTCTTTTCCCACTAATGATGGCACCAAGAGTTCTGTTCACTTCAGCAATGTAGAGATGTTTCCAAAATTCATTACAGTATTCTGGCAGGACTTGGCAAAATTATTAACTGTTATTTAAATAATTTTTAATTAATAATTTTAAAGCGAAGACATTGAAATTCATACATCACATTCTGAAGGAAATAAGGACAGATTTCTCAAATCAAAGAAAAGTAGCTATATTTCAGTATTTGCATGCCTAAATACCAAGAACTCTTAGATCCCAGTTGAAAAAAAAAGGCACTGAAACACAGTCAGAAAAAATAAAAGTTAAAAAAAATTAAAAGAAATTGCAAGCAAAGGTAAAATAAAAAGAAAACAAGGCATGGTGTTCAGGAAAGTATGTGAAATCAGAATTAAGCATATGTTTTGCCCAGGGGATATATTTAGCAATGTTCCCGTTACTTAGATCTGATGATATAAAATGAAATCCTGCCTCACTAACAAGTTGAAAATTTACTTTCAATTTCTGAGAAACATGGATTTTTCCATATCTAACAATATTTCATATTCTACCATACTCTGGAGGATTGTATTTACTTTTTATTTTCTTTATACATATTTTCATACTTTCTAGTCCATCATCAAAGTAAGTGATGAAATTGTGAAAATTAAATGAATTTGCACAAAAATTCTTCTTTCTGATGAAGCCCTGTGTGCTGTTCTTAATTACATTCTACTTTTTGAACTAGATAAAGAGCAGAATGCTTGGTTATCTCCATTTCTATTTTAAAGAAATTATCAGAAAAGCATGAGTAAGGTTTAAAATCCCTGACAGTCATAACTTATCATTTGGCATGATGTCAGAAAAGCAGGTTAGGATGAATTGTGGGTAACAGTATTTTTTAAGACCCAAAAACAACTTGCATTAAAACTGAGAAAGGAATAGTATATATGTCTGAGCATATTTGTTTCTTCTGTATTCCATCCATCTGGATAGTCCCTCAACTACCTATAATCTCTGTCTTATATCCAGTATTAATATTCATGAATAGTGTAAAAGATGTGATTCAAAGAATCCATAAAAAAATGAACAGAAAAGTGAGATCAAATTTGATAATTTCAGACTAACTACTCAAAATGAAGGTGCCACTGACTGATATGATGCATAGAAAATGCCACTTGTTTAGGTAGATAGATACTGAAAGCAAAATAAAGCTTCTAAAGTATACATATCTAGTGCCAAGTTATTTATTATGTAGCTTTTTTGCCTTTTGCATCTTTTAACCTTTTTTTACAACAATTTTCATATATGTATTGCATATACAGTGTCAGGAACAAAAATAACCTCCTATGAGGCAGTTAAACAAGGAGGTGTCCTGCATCAGTGACTGCAAATTGCAGTACAGTAACAGACATAATCGCAAGCAAGAGTCATTCAATTCCTCTGCAAGCAAAGCCTTTCATGTAGTGTGTGAATTACTCTAAAATACCCTGTATAGGTACACTGATGCAATGAGGTGGCCACTGTATATATGCATGTGTGTATGTATGTATGTAAGAAGGATTCTACCAGGAAGATGATAAAAATTCTACATAAACATAATATAAGCAACAATTTGGAACACTGTTCAGAACTGGTCTAAAAGTGCTGAGCTACCTTCCAGGACAGGATGGCAAAGCAAGTTGTACAATCTCCTGATGCAGTGGCCAACATGAAACAAAGTTTATCCCCAAAGAATTTGGAGCAATATAATCCCATTTATATTAGCCACAGGCCCGTTGCTGTCAGTCAGGGATTAAGAGGATTGTCCAATCCTTTTTCCCCCTCCACCTTCCTCCTCCCACACACATATTTCCCTATGTTGAAGTCCAAAACTGGAGGTGACTTAAGGATATCCATTAATTCCTCCTAGGGAGGAATTCTTCTTTAGCTGTATAAAAGGATTTATGACAGCTTTATGCCTGCAGAGAGGGTCAAAGAATTTGGACTGGAATAGAGAACTGTAGCCATTGTATTATAGAACAAAAAATTGAAAGGAAGTAAATTAAATTAGGAAAAACATAGCTGTCCATTCCCAACTGTAATTGGCATTATCATCAAAAAAGCCTGGGCAAAAATAAAGGACTTCAAAATTTTTTCTGGCTGTCCCAGCATTTTCTATAGTGGCCAAATCAGTAATATTCAAGCCCAGCCATAAAAGGAAGGAGCTTCAGTCTACAGGGAGGTCCAGCATTTACTGCAGTAATACCTTCGGATCACATCCATAATGCTTCTAAAATTTAGCCTTCATACTTGTCAATCATTTTACTAAAGGGCAATGTTGTTTCTTGCAGCATTCATGCAATGAACAAAAGAATAGTCAAAGTAGAAGAAAGAATTTTAACCCTTCCTCTCCTGTTACATTTTTGGACTGCATCTCATGTCTATTCATTATTGAAGCAGGAAATCCATTCAATCATCAAAATCCATTTAATCGTCCTCTTTTTAATTCTCAAAGCACTGGTATTGCTGACTCAAAAAGCTACATACATCTCAGCCTCCACTGCTACCGTAAATATGACATTAACCAGGAACAGAAATAGAAAAAACCAAAACAAACCTCACGAACAAAGACATTCTTGTTGCCAAGTTCATCATTTCTGGTTTATTGGCAAGTATGAAATATATATTAAGTTATTGCTCATCTTTTGTTTGTGCTTGAGTTCTAGGATTATTTATAAGATTTTCACATATATTTCTGTCAATTATTGGTAATTTTAGTGCTTACATGTACCTAAAATAAACATAAAATTTAATTAACACATAATATTATTAGCAAATGCATGTAATATATCATCTATAAGAAACATTTTGACTCCAGAGTGTTTTTCAGGCAATCTATGCTTCTCTCAGATAGTTCTCATTACATGAACATGGATACTGTTGCAATTACAGCAGCTTAAGCTGTTTCTGCAGGGGAATTGGTGACCGCAATGTAATGCAAAACTTGCTTCAAAAAAACAGGTCCCTAGTATGATAAATTATCCCACACTGAGTTCCATGCTGCTGCAGCTAGATGGCTGATAACACCCTAACAAGTTTAAAAAATTTCTGTCAACTATATTTCTACAATATTGCACTAGAAGAGTGAAGAACTACCATGTTTTGAAAAGCATTTTCCTCAAGCAAAATCTTCATAAGGCTGACTCTCCCTAGTTTCTTCACAAGTTTCAGGAACTCCCCTCCAAAATTACAACACCCTAGAGTAAAAGTGGTTATAGTGCCATAAAACTGCCTTGGCCAGTTTAGTCTATTTTACCTGGGGAACCAGGGAAGATGTAAATTTTTCCTAGATAAAGTTACATTTGCACAATTATGATTTACCAACCTGGTTAAACTGGCATAATCTTTTATAATGAGTACTAAATGTAACTCCTTTCATTGTGCCTAATTTTGCTACTGAAGGCCTGAAACAGATTAAATGTATTCGTGGTATATAAGCAATACATAGTATATATCCTCTTCTTATCTTCAACTTGACTAGAAACTTTTCTTCAGTAATGCTGCAAATTGGATCAAACCGTGAGAACATCTTTCTTTTATGTCCTATCAATAATTCATATCATCTTGTTCAAATGCATACTTGTAATTTTCACAGGAGCTTGCTGAGCCATTTTGTTTCTTCTCATTACAGTTTTTGTGTTAATGAAGCTTAAGGATATTTTGCTACTGACTTCAGGGAGAGAAGAGTTGTGGCCTCATTAATGTACAGAATTATTTTGTCCAAGTTTAGCAAAGTGTCAGTCACCTCTATATCAAATTTGGTCAAGTTAAAGCAATTTTTATCTGTGTGAATTTTATAGTTAACATAGTTAACTTCCTAGTGATTAGGCAAAGATAGATCCTCTTGCTTGTCAAGCGGTTAGTGTTGGACTAGATTAAACTGGTAAACTGTTATAATGTAAAAATAGTTTTCACAAGTTTCAATCAATTTTGTATCCTAAAATGTTTTACTTATATGGTTGTGAGACACCTTAGGTGTCTGTGACGTCTCATATTTTGAAATTAATGCCTTTTCAAGCATATCAAACACTAAGGTCAGAAGATATTTCTGCTCTAATTTTTGTCACTGTGCAATTGAATTGTTTGTACTTAATAGTGAGTTAAAGTTACTTCTTACTTAAATCTTATTTAAGTCCTTTTTATCCCCCAAATTGGCTAAGAAGTAAGTGCAGGTGAAGTAATGACTATTAATCTGAGTTCCAGCAGGGTCCTGTGGTTGGTATTCTAGTTAAAGATTTTTTAGAGGCTGTGGGAAAATTAATTGCACTCTTCAACTAAGGTTAGTGGAAAGCACATGTATCTTTTATGAAGGAACAGATAAATTATAATTGGCAGGCTGTAGACAAAATTGACATTCTGCACAAAATGTGATAGAGAGATGAGAACAGACTGCACAGATTCTTAGCTTTTAAGGATGAAGAAGTTTGGAATACAAATTGGTAGAGAGAACAGACAAAATTAGAATGGAAATTTCTCCACAAACATTTGGAAGAAAGTGATTTTTAAAATGTTTGGGGTTTTTTTCCCCCTTATTCTTAAATGAATAGGAGAATCAGGTAAAGAAATTAACAGGCTAAGGTCAAAGAAACAGAAACTAATTATTGTTTTTTATGTTGAAATTCATAAAAGGATAGAGGCAGATGTAACATTTAAAAGTAAGAGGCACCTGGTTTCAAACAGTATTTACCAATGAAATACCATTATATGCCCTATGTTTGGTTGTTAAGGATAATGTTCATGTTTTGAATAGAAACTAAAGACCCTGAGACTGGTGTTTTCTTAACTGTACTTTGGGTTTTTTTCAAAATATATAGTTGTCTTGTTTCTGGAATGAGAGCAACTTCCAGATAGAACTATCCCACTTAGAAGTTTAGCAAGCCTAAAATGTTTCTTGTTTTATACAAAGCATTACTATGGAACTTGATTATATAGCCAAAAGTGAACAATTAACCGTGTATTATGTGCCCTTTATTTTGTTACCTCATCTCTTCCACTGACAGAAAGTAGGCTGCAGAACTACATCTGTAATAGAGAAAGGAAAGCTTTCTTAATGTCAAATTAAGGATATGGTATTTTATGTCATTGAAATAATTTTACTTTGTCTTTAATTATTTTTCAGAACTTCTTTCAAATCATTAGTAATCTCTTAGATGAAGAAAACAAGGAGAAATGGGAAGATGCACAACAGGTAAGATTTTTCAAAGTGTAATGTATGGTTTTAAAAATCAGGTTAAACATGCACCCTACAGAAAATCGTAAGCAAGAGAATATTTTGGAAAAAAGTTGATCACTTTCAAAAAGGAGCAATTTCGGACCCACTGGCTAGTTCCTTAGATTAAAATTCTGTTAAGAATATAAGGTGCTTCTCTTGATAAACAGATTTTGATTACATTCTATAAGATTATTCACTATGTCTTTGCTTTGAATGTTGTGTTGAAGTACATACAAAACCTGAGAAATGCTATTAAAGGCTATCTGCGGGGCTGTTTTTGTTAAACACAACACATCAGAACTCACCTAAGGACCTCATATGACACCATCAAGGAACTTACAGAAATGTAAACAGTAGACCTTTTCTAAAAGGTTGTATTTAGGAGAACAGTTCTAATTCTCAGACTAACAAATTTCTCAACTAATTTAGATATGATGATAGCATTTTATAAAAATAGGAAAATGTAGCAACAAAATCACTGTTTTATAATAAAAGAGTTTAAAATTCAAATAAAAACCATTTTTTCTTGGATATGAGAATTTTCTATGTGCTTATACCAAGAAATATAAGACAATAATTATGTCATTATAAAAACATAAGTATTGTAAGTATTATATAAGTATATATTTTATATAAGTAATATTTATGTTCATGAACATGACCATAATACCGTCAAATTTATTCAGATACAAATAACAGTGACAATGGGGATTAACATAATTATGTAGAGAGGAAAAATCATTGAGGTGGTCAAAGCCAGGGAAACTTTTCTATATGAAGAATGTTTAAACAAAGCAAGATATTTCAGTATGGAAAATAGTCAAATGCACTTATATGCAATAGAAGATTTTAAAATCAGGAGTGATTTGGAGAATGTGATTCATTGTCTTCTTCTACCTCCACCTTACCTGCTTACCCATGCCTTGTCCACCATCTGTCCCACGAAGATCAGGAGATGACTAAAGAGGAAATTCTGAGAACATGGAGGTAAAAGAGGGAAAACAAATCTCCGTTTCCCTCCCTTCCTTGCTGCTGGTAGAAGAAATGGTGTTGACAAACAGAGAGGGGACAGGTTATTTCTACTTTTTCATAGCTCCTTCTCTCTGTCTTACAGATCCGTGTACAGCAGTGGTAGACAGGCAGGAGTCCAAAGGAGCACCAAACGAGCTGTACACAGGAGCAGTGGGCCCATAGCTGCCTGGTGATAAAGCTCGGGAGTTCACTAAATCTTCGAGTTCTCAGATATGACCCCTCCAAAAAAAACAATATCACTGGTCTTACTACTGTTCTTGTACAGTAACACAAGCAGTCTCAAAGAAACTTTTGAAGCGAGTAACCCTTCACACCAGCTAGGAAGGATAAGCAGGACCCCTAAGTATTCCTAAGATTCTTTTTTACTTTCGCTACTGAAAGGAAAAAAAGTTCTGTGCAAAATATTATTTTCTATCATATTTTGCATAAACATTGAAAATTTAGGGTTAAAAAGAATTGGATTTTAAAACAGAAATAAATATCATTTAAAATTACTGCATCCTGTATGAAGATTTTTTTGAGGTTTTTCTCTCAAAAGCAAGGTAGGAATTGAACTTGAAAAGAATCTGTTCAAGTCATGTGCTGTGAATACAACCCAGTAAAAACACTATAGACTTCAGGCGACTGTTTCTGGTTCAGCCACTCAAATTTCCTGTAATAAAACATTGCAAACGTAGGTGAATTCTAACCAACCTTTTTGTCTGCTTGCATAGTTTTCTTAAACTCTACAACTACTGCTAGCATAGATCTCTTAGCCTGCTTTCTGTATTCTTTGCTGGAAAGAAAATCTTACTCACTGTCAGCAAATTGCTGATTTTCAGTCAAGTGTACAGCTGCAATTCCTCAGCACATCTTTTTTTCTAGATTAAATGCTAACAGTCTGATACCATTAATTACAGGTTATATAGGATTCAGATAAGCAGCACTCACTTTAATGCTTGCCTTTTTTTTAAGAGCTGCTGTAAAGCACAGTGCACAGGAAGACACTTCAAGTCCATGATGCGTAAGTTTTATACCAGTGTTTCAAAACACAAGAGCTGTTCTGCATGTTCTTCATTCACGATCTGGTGGCATCTATTGATTAACCAGTACTTCAGATAGATAAAAATTAAGACTAACTGCTCAACAGTTCTTTTTGCTGAAGTTATTACTATTCAATTTTATGTGCAAGAACTAGGGTTTAAAAAATCTTTTCACTGAAATTTTTCCTTAGTATGAAGTCTGTGAGTGTGTGTGCTATGAATGAGATGGATGCAAAAGCCACACTTGCTACCTCAATAACTCATCATTAGGAAAATGGAAGTTAAATCTCCTTCACCAGAAGCAATATTTGCAACCTGTTAGGTAAATAAATGTCACAACAAATTCTTCTTCAAAATAGTATTGCCCTACCTTTTATAAAAGATTCATAGCGAAAACAAAGCATACTGTGAAATTCTCTAATCAGTTCCAAGCAGCTATGGATTTAGATAGATAAAGCAAGATGAAGATGGAGTGCAACATGAAGCAATTTATAGTCTCTATAGGCATTTTTTAGAGTCTGTAGTCCCAGCAGTGGAAAGAATGGGTCAAATATTGCTCATAAAGTGAAATTTGGGCATCTCACTGATATGAAGAAAAAAGTACCATGAACAGGTTATCCATTATTTTTCTGTTACAAAATACTCTATTACTGAAAATTGTCTTGTTCATAACAGACCATAAAAACCAAAAAGGATTTTTTTATATATGCGGTATGAAGAGAACTTTTAAGCTTATTAATAACTACTTTTATCTTTAATGCTGTTTTTCTAATCAATCATTAGAGTTGAATATAAAAAAATGTTAATGTTTTTGTGATCGTAGTAGCTTACAGCTTTGCAAATAAAATTTCTTGGAAATGTGCTAGTCCTATCAGTTTGAAAGTCAAATTGAGAGGCTACATTAGCAATACCAAGGCTACTGTGTCCAGTTCTAGTGCAAGACATGAACATAATGGAAAGAGCCAGGCAGAGAACCGTGAAGACATTTAGAGGATTAGAGCATCTGATATGCAAGGAGAAGCTGAAATATCTGACACTATTTTACTTGGAAAAGTAAGGGTCCTGGCAACACTAAGAAATCCTGAAGGGGAGAGGGAGTAAGGAAGACTGAGCCAAGTCTCAGTTGTGTGCAGTGACAGAATAAAAAACAAGGGCAAAACTTAAAATACAGAAAATGCCATTTATAGATAAGAAGACTGGCTGTGAGAGTGATTGAATGCTAGAACATGTTGCGCAGGCAGGCTCTGGGGTCTCTATCCTGGGAGACATTCAAAATCCAACTGGATGTGTTTCTGGGCATCTTGCTAGAGCTCATCTTGCTCTGCAGAGAGGGTTGAACTAGATGATCTCCAGTGGCTCCTTCTAACTTCAGCTATTCTATCATTCTACTACTCCACATCAGCAATGAAAATAGAACTACCACTAAAAATATATCTTGCTTACACACTGACTAAAGCAACAAAATTTATCATGCTGGAGAGGGCACAGTAAGATTTGCATTTGACCATTTGTATCTATAGTTCTGAAGTTACTGAAGATATTTTCCAGGGGAAAGAAGAATATTTTAATTAGCATTATTCTGTAATATGAAATGCTTTAACCATTAATGAAAGTAATGACCAATAAATTTTTGGTGCAGTGAGTTAGAGCAAACATTCCACAGTTCCAGTGCAAAGTTAACTTCACACAACTTTCTGGGAAGTAGTGTCTGTGTGCATAAGGATTTAATACCCAAATGGTTGTTTTACAGTAACAGAAAATGTTCCATATTGAAACATGGGAAGAGCAGCTTGACTGTAAAGTCTCACATTTTATTTGAATTTGCCGCTGTAGAGATTTTGATATTATAACTAATGTCATGTCTGACCTTCCTTTGTTAGATCTATCCGGGCTCAGTGGAGTTGATGCAGGTGATTGAAGATTTTATACACATTGTTGGAATGGGAATGATGGATTTTCAGAATTCATACCTAATGACTGGAAATGTAGGTAAGAAATAGAAATTTCTTCTATCAAATTTATGACCTATTGAAAATCAGAAATTGCAAGTATGTACTGTAGAGCTATTGCTTCTATCACAATCAAAATTGGGCCACTCCTCCTCCTCCAGATTATCTCTGTTGCTTGGTTATCTCCTCTGTGGTTTAGCACACATGGAATGCCTTACACACTGGACTTCTCCGTAATCATATCTCAAGATGTAAATGCAAAGTTTCTGAACCAAAATTAGGAAAATACTCATCAGAATACTATGAAATATAGGTATATGCTAGAACATGTCCAGGATATATAGTGTTTCAAATGTTAATTTATGAAATTGTCCTAATTAGGATAATATTTATTTATTTATCCTTTATTTATTTATTTAGTTAGTTAGTTATTTTTAAGTTAGAATCTTACTGCACATATACGTCAGTCAGTTCTTCAGCATATCATTAGAATTAATTACAAAATATGGTCATTTTGAAATCAGTTGGCAGAATAAAGCGGGGAAAATGTTGGATTGTCCCCATTGAAAATTTAGCTTCTGTGCAATAGTAAATATTTATTATTACTCTTCAGTTGATATTATAGAGTGACAGAACTGTAAACACTAGCCCCTGTAAGGCACAACCTTGTACTGGAGGCATGTCAAAGGACTCACCAAAAAGCACTCTGGAAGTCTTAAAATGTTTAAAATATTTCAGTATGGTTTTAACCAGTTGTTGATTACTTTTATTGTTTACTGTTTGCACCACAGTACCACTTAAAGCTTCTTTCAGTTGTCAGTCCTTCATTATGACAGACTCTACACAAATTTATAAAGAAAAGTATCTTTTCTGAAATGTTTGTTTCATGGCATTTTTATGACAAAATAAAAAGATGAGCTTATTTAAGGAGCACAGCCCATGTTGCTCTACACGTAGTACATTGTAATGCATTTATCCTCTGAAAAATGTGAAAAAAACCCAAACTGGAAAATGTTTTAAGAAAATCCATTCAAATAATCTGTGTCTCTATCTATTCATGGCTTTGCATGGGAAACAGCAACATCTTTTCAATTAAGTCAGAAACCATGCTGTGCACTGGCTAGTTTAGTTAAATGCAGAACCTTAACAGCCTTTCTTTTTATTATCTTTCTCTTCCCACATATAAGATATTTTTAGGCACTCAGCAGTAGGCCTGTTCTTAACTATAAAACCATCAAAGGAATAGAAAGAAACTGAGAAAAAATTAATTTATAGGTTTAATCTGACTGCCTAGCTCTGTGCCTTGACATATTGTCATGAATTTATCCTCCCTATGCTTGGTCAACCATCAAAAAAGGATAGGGTCGTTGCTGTGCAGATCATTGACCAGAATACTTGAGCTCAGGTGACATGCTGAGACGGGGACAGAAGGTTCTTATCAGCAAGGAGTAATTTCCTATTTTCACTAACAAGGAGGGAATGTATCTGGAAGAATTAATTTTTAGTGTAGCTGTCCTCAGGGGGTTGGCGTAACTGTCTGACTGCCTATGTACTTGGAATTTAGGAAACATTTATGTTGATCTCAACTGAGAAGAATAAATATGCAGTTGTTGACTTGTCTTAGCATTAATTATTCTGTACCAGTGAGAGTTTAAAAATGTCTGAGGTCTTATCTGTAACAATATTCTTTTAAATCAACAAACGCATTTAATGCAGGAAGCAGATGTTGTGCATAAAGGAAACCCAACTTTTATCTATATTCATCTTTAAACAGACCAATCCAATAGAATAGTTTAAAGAATAGAGTCATTGAATATTTGGGTTAGAAAAGATCTTTTCCACTCACTCAGGTAGCTCAGACCCACATCCAGTCTGACCCTGAATGTTTCCAGGAATGAGGAATCTACCATATCTCTGGGAAACATGTTCCAGTGTTTAACCATCCCTATTGTAAAAAAATTCTTCTTTGTATCTAGGATAAATTTACCCTCTTTTATTTTATAACCATTAGCCCATGTCCTGTTACAACAGGCCCTGATACAAATTTTGTCCACATCTTTCTTATGGGCCCTGTTCCACTAGTGAAAGGCTGCAATAAGGTCTCCCTGGAGCCATCTCTTCTTCAGGCTGAACAAGCCCAACTCTCTCAGCCTGTTTTCATAGAAGAGGTGGTCCAGCCCTTTGGTCATTTTTGTGACCCTCATCTGGACAACTCAAAACAGGTTCATGCCTTTCCTGTGCTGGACACACCAGAGCTGGATGCAGTACTCCAGGTGGGGTCTCGCCAGAGTGAAGTAGAGGGTCAGAATCACCGCCCTCAACCTGCTGGCCATGTGTCTTTTGATGCAGCCCATGACAGAGTTGGGCTTCTGGGCTGCAAGCACACATTGCCAGCTCAGGTCAAGCTTTTCATGCCTCGGTATCCCCAAGTCCTTCTCAACAGGGCTGCTCTCAATCAGTTCATACCCCAGGCTGTATTGATAACAGGGGTTGACCCAAACCAGGTGCAGCACCTTGCACTTGGCCTAGTTTAACATCTTTTGAGGTTCCCATGGGCCCACTTCTTAAGCTTGTCCAGGTCTCTGGTGTATCATCCACACCACTCATCCACACTTGGTGTCATCTGCAGACTTGCTGAGGGTGCACTTGATCCTTTTGTCTCTGTCATTAAGGAAGATATTAAACAGTACTTGTCCCAGTACAAACTCCTGAGGGACACTACTTGACATCAGTGTCCATTAGGACACTAAGCCATGAACCGCTACCCTCTGGATGTGACCATTCAACCAAATCCTCCTCCACCAAAGAGTCCCTCCGTCAAATCCACCTCTGACCAGTTTAAAGGGAAGGATGTTTTGGGGACCATGTTGAAAGTTTTACAGAAGTCACTCCATCATAAAAGTCCACTAGGCTGGTCAGGCAGGACTTGCCTATGGTGAAGCTGTGTTGGCTATCTCAAATCAACTCCCTTTCCTCCATGCACCTTAGCATAGATTCTGTGAGGTTCTCAGGCACAGATGTGAAGCTGACAGGTCAATAGTTCTCAGCTTCCAGGGGTCCTAGTTATTCCATAGTTATTTACCGTAAAGTATTCTCTCAGTACCTTCACATACTTTTTGCTGTATTTTCTGTTTTGATTCACTTTAAAGTTCAGATATATGAGAAAAGTAATTCCGTACTGAATATGAACTTCTGCTTCTTGTCAGAAAAAAAAAAAATCCAATTTTGTAGCAAATTTCACAGTAATGCACTGAGTACTTTTTTCCTTCTACTAATTTCAGTTTACAAGTTCATTTCTAATTGAATGACATTTCTAAGTGAATAGTGGTACGTGTACAATTTGAACACCTAATTGTGTTTGACAAATATGCTAATCTCCTGAGATCTTCCACAGAGGGGATTTTATTTTCTCTTCCTTACAAGACACACAAACAAGTAGCTGTAGCTTAAAAAGTTACCACACAAAAGCCACACTGCACATTGTGACTGTCCATTGCATATTTTCAATTCATGACAAATGGGAAATGATGAAAATTACCTTAACTATATGGTAGACTATCAAAAGCCACATGATAATATGTTTGAAAAATATATGAGATACAAAAGGACAGTTGCCATGCCACTGTTAAACTTTTCAATGTGATGACTTTTAACTCAAAGTTTTCATTGCTTCTTAACAAAACATCAAAGGCTGGTTTAAAATCCAGATGATCCAATATCTGTACTTTATTGGGTTATTTTAGCAGCTCAGTAAAATCATATGTATTTCCATTAAAGAATGGTGTATCTCCTCTTAGCTGTCCTCTCAAGGATAGAGAATATCCTAGGATAGAGAATATCCTATGAAAAACTTAACAAATGTAAAAGCAACAATTTGCTTTGATCATGCATGGCTGGGACAGATGGTATTTGTTTTATTTGTATGCTCTCAATTCTGCATTATATTCCTTTAAGAAATGATTAGGTGAAATAAAAGCCTCTGAGAGGAGGTAGAAGCCTCCTTCCTCATTCTGCTCCATCTCTTCTTCTTCCTCCACCTCCTTCTCCTCCTCCGGACCAGCTGAGCAGGCACAGGAAAATGATTGTGTGAACAAACAGAAGCTTTTGCGACCACTCAGAGTCCCTTAATTCACTGAAAGCACAGACCCACCTGCAAGGATACAACATGCAGAGGGATAAAAATCTTTCAAACCATGTTATCATTTTCTGTTAAATAATTACTTTCTTTTTTGTCTGTTTTGAAAGTTGAGTTCCTGATTTTAAATTCAACTCATAATCTTGGCTTTTAATAGCTTTTTGAGCCCAGAAGGTCAGAGCAGATCCATCTTGGGTCTTTGGCTGATTTGGGGTCCCATCACAATAAACCATTAAGAGCTTTGAAGATGTGTACTAGATGGTGGGTGAACTGCTAACAAGAAATATTCCTTCTTTAACTCAAAAAGAAAATTTCTAACCTGGAATATTGGAGTGCCAGGGGCATAGCTGTCTTTAAAGCTATAGGTGGAATGTGGAACTGGAAATAGGGATTAGTATTAGGAGATATGTATTTGCTATGGCAGATTAGGATTCCTTTGTCAGGGAAAATTTTCCCTGTGTTTTCAAATATATTTCTTTAACAGCAGCAGCTAAAAATTGATTAAAGGACACTTTCTTGTCCAAAATCAAGCTTAAAGCTCTTAGTTGATATTAATGAGAAACCAGATAATCTTGAAGTGCAGTGTGTTGTCATGGATGAACTGACAGAAAATAAAAAGAATTTTCAAGTGAAAAACCACTTTTTGTTAATGTTAATTTTATGAATACTGATGTTTGAATGATCAGTCATTTTATAAAGCATGCAGATATCACAAAGTTATGCAGACTGGTCAAAGATAGGAGAAACTGAAGATCTCCAGGGGGTACAGCAAAATGAAGAGGATATCTATCGACAGATTGAATTCAATGTTGACAGAAATGTGAGAGGGAGTAGTTCAAACCATTCAGAGAAAAGAATAGCATTAGTGTGTGAAAAGAGCACTCTAAAAAATACAGAATTTTTTTTTTTAAATTTTCAGTAGCCATCCCTTGCATTCCTCTTTTGAATTGAGATTATATGGTATGGATTAATTTTACTTACTTTAACCGTCACAGAGTTTGACAAAGTCGCTCCAAGCTTTCTTTCGAATCGAGGGAAAATACTGCCCAGGAGAGCAACTCATACCATCTCAGACATTTAAAATGAGGGTATGGATTGTCTTCTGGAAGTTTACCACTGGCTGTAAAGACAACCTAGTGACTAGCTTAGGCTTGAATGATTCATGTAATCTAAAGCAAAGAGGAATGCTTTTTTTGTGAGTAAATAAAACCTGTGCAAACCCAGATTGAGAACTGGAATTACATGTACACAACCGAAAAGTGAATAGAAAGAGAAACTAGGCTGACATCTCTGTTTAATCGTGCTCACAGGAAAAACCAAAGATTCCTAACTGTACTTTAGCATATGTAATTTGGAATAAGCATGTGACTATGGTCTTACGAGGAATAAAATAGAAACAAGTAGATGTCTGTATGATGCATGCAGCTAACAATGATATTATATGAAGAAATGAAGAGGTGTAACCTGTACTTCCATGCATAAGTGAACTTTTAACTAACAGCCTGTTATCTCTCTACTTAAAAAAGGGCTGCTTTGACACTGGTACTCCAATGAGTAATCTGATCCAGTATAGTAATTAACATTTCATTTAAAACTTCATACTGAGCTGCTTACACAAGTTTTATAGACATTGGCAGAGAACAAAGTCTAATTTCTGCCTTCACAGACAGTCTAGAATAACATATGGGAGAAAATTAATTTATAAGTATCCATTGCCTCCTGTATTTGCACTTTATTATTACACCTTCAATCTTCCATTCCATGTTCATATCCATGAAATTTTACAAAAACATTAAATAATCCTGTAGTCATATGGATTATATCATAAAATTTTCCAGTCCTAGCTAGGACACCAGGAAATATTAGTGACCAAAGGAGCTTTCAGAAGATGTACCTACTCTAGCTTTGGGAATCCTACAAAATAAGCAAACTGGATTTCTGTCTGTTATTGTAGGTTGATTCACCTTTTCCCAAGGTAAGATTTTTAGATCTTGTAAATTGTAAATCCTGATTATACTTTCTAGAAACTTCTCCACATTATGTGATTTGTTTGCTTATCCAAATGGCATCTGCCTAGTCTGCTTATCTTTTTTGTATCAGAATTAGTGATGTGTATCTTAAATGCAGAACCCAAGATCCTCTGACTCATCTTTCATAAATGTCATACTGGCCAAAAATATACTAAGAAACTGAATTTATTTAAATATTTAAAAGGGTCTTTTTTTCAAATATGTTAAAGAAAACAGAAAAAAAAACCAGCATTGATATTAACTTGGACAAAGGTGTAGAGAAAAGGTCTAAAATTTTCAGTTAGGAAACAAGTATTTTAATAAACTTATACAAATATACTCAGAATTCATTTGTAATGAAATTACTGCTTGTTCTGAGGCTATGTGGTGCTAAAGCACAGCACTGTGAATTTTCAAGTGGTTATTTGTAGTTAACAAAAATTCAGCTGCTAATATTTCAACATTTTCTCCTAATGTGAAAGAAAGTTGGACCTGACACACAAACACAGATTTTGTAGAATGGCCCCAAACACCCATTTTGATCTCTCTCCTGTTTCCATCAAGTTATTCCAGAGTACCCCATGTTTTCACAAAGGAAAATTTAAGGGTACAACCTTTATGCCACTGTGTGAATTGCACTTGCTATTTTTAAGAAGGTGAACAGGAATCACTCCTTGTAGTTGTTATAGATGTGTAAATACCTATGTAATGGTTGACATAATTATGCATTTTCTTGTCAAGAACAAATTTTCACAAGGAAAAAGTAAAATGAAACTTGCATGGTTTTGAGATGAAATAAATTCTTAATAGATATAAAAACACAATTTGTCTTTAATAGATATAAAAACACAATTTGTCTTTCAATTGATATAGTATTTATATTGTCTTCAGACTTATACATAGCTTTTGAAAAACTAGTAAACTACACACCAAAGTAAGCAATATTTAGCTAAAAATATTTTCTTATACTTTATTACATAATTTTGCTATATAGACTTTTGCCAGTTTCCATTTCTTCTCAAAACAGCCTGAAAGAGTCAATGCCCATCATCTTCCCATTTCAGGCTAGGATCTGGGGTTATGGCCATGTCTATAAATATGACTCAAAAAGGACCCAGTGCTGGCTTCAGAATTGTGCCTCAGTTGTCCCCACTA
Source organism: Oxyruncus cristatus (assembly GCA_013399855.1). Lineage (NCBI taxonomy): Eukaryota > Metazoa > Chordata > Aves > Passeriformes > Cotingidae > Oxyruncus > Oxyruncus cristatus. Next base: position 145,438 of record VXAY01004350.1, read on the forward strand.
TTTAATTTTTGGCACCTATCCAAGCATTGTCAAGGTATGATTCAGGGAATAGTCCAGGTGAGAAACCAGTCCTTGTAGGCAGAATTAATACATTTCTCGCTGTACTGTAGTGTGTAGTTGGTCACACTCTTGTTCTTGGATAGCAAGCAGTTCTAAGTTCTGCCTTCTGCCATATGTTCTTTTCATGCATGGCCTTGGCTCCTAGTTCTCATCCTCTTTGTTGCACACTCAGATGTAGCCCAACAGTCTTTCCTGCCCCAATCCTGTACACTGTTCCTAGAACAGATGCTTTATTTATGTGAATGGGAGCACTTGCCAGATTTTTTTCTTGAGTCCTCAAAAAATCCTTCAACTCCTAAGATTCATACACAGCCAGTGTCACTCCCTTGCTCAACCCATAAGTAATAATCTGTGGCTAAAGACTTCCAGAAGTGAAAACATAGATAAAAGAATAGGGAAACTACTGTGAAAAGTCAATTGCAATTTTTTTTATGCCCTGGTATACTTGTGCTCCATATATATTCATATAATTTCCTTTGCACCAGTCTCAGCAATTCCTTGATCAGATCAATATGTTGGCTTTCAGAAGACTCAAGCTTTCTCCACTGATTAAAGGAGAAAGACTTCATGCACACTTTGAAGATCTAGCTCATCGCAGCATCTGATTTAGTGCCTGAAGTAAATGCTCAAGAGCTTTATTTCTCTCTCAATATCAAATAAGCTTATTAAATGATTCCCGTTCCCTGAAAACTTAGCTGTGAACAGTGCATAAAAGACTAGAGCTTTTTCGCTCTTTTCTAAAACTTCATATCAATGATCCTGATGAAATATGGCTCTCAGTTACTTAAGATTAAAAATTACAAATATCAAGGGAATGTCTATATGAATCTGTATGAAACAATCTACATAAATGTGAATAAAAATCTAACTTAATTCTGTAGCTATACTCTAAGTAATAGTCATAATCGTGTAGCTCGTTTTGTGTATATAATTTATTAAATAACCTTAAAAGTAAAGCTAAATGAAGTAACCATTCAGGATTTTTAAATGGGTGCTCTAGGAAACTGGAATAATCTATTTCCCTTCACTACCTTATATTAAGTGGAATAAAAGGTTCTAAAGAAATGGAAACTATAAAACATGCAGATATTCAGGCTTCAGTGTCATTTAAGAAAATGCCTCCAACAAAAACAGAAAGCAATGTCTACAATTTTTGGAAATTGCTTTTTACAATATTTAAGTATATGTGTCTTATATTCTTGTATCCTTCCTAAATTTCTACCTCTGTAAACTCCTTTCTGAGTCATTCTGTTTTTTTCACATGAGCAATTAAAAGCTATTGTTTTCTAAAGGAGTCAACTTTTATGACAGGCCATTTTTTAACAGGTGCATTTAAGTGTTGACCTGAGAAATTAAATATGACTTTATTTACTCCTTTGTCTCAGAAAGCTGCTTCTTTAGGTGACTTCCAACAATTTACAAGTAGAATGAGGCTGAAGGAGGTAGAAATTAAGAGCCTGTGGTGGTAACTTTACATTAATTCTGCGATAGAGTTAATGCACACCCAAGAGAGTTCATTCCACAGTATGGTAGTGCCAAGAGACAACAATCATGTTCAGTGAAGCACAGTGTCAAGATATGCCAAACAATACAGTCCTGAAAATTAAAGATGGAAAATTAAATAGAATTAAAGTAAAAACTCACAAATTATTAGTTCAAATATGAATAAAGCCAGGTATTAGCTCTGCATGATACTTACACTGTGTCAGAGAGAGGTCTATTACCCAAAGCTCCATTGTGAATGTGGAGTTAACGTGGTTTATACCAAGCTAAGGAGGTGGCATACCAGCTACTAAAGTTCTCTTTCATTTTCCAACCTTCCAAGGGTGGAGAATGAAAAAAAAATGAAATCAACCAACCAACCAATAAAACACAACCCTTCAAACCAAAAATCAATCATCAAACAAACAGAAAAAACAACAACCACAACACAAAGAAACAAAACCCCCCAAACAAACAAACAAAAGCAGAAAATGGAGGGGAATGTCTATCTAGAGTATTAGACAAATAGACCCTCTGTGTTGAAAAAGTATTATGTCCTTGGTGATGACTGTAGATTTGAGTTCCAAATAGTGGTATAGATCTGCCTTTTTGAAACTGCGGAGCCTGAAGATAACATAACAATTGAGGTAACAAAGTGGATACAAAAATTTCACTTTTCAAGTCAGTTTCATTAGAGTGATAGTGGATTAATAATATCAGAGAGAAGTATTTTTATGATAAATAATTATTTTGGCAGTAAAACTGTAAGATATTGTTGAGATCAAGCTTCAAAACCATGTAAACATATGCAGATGTAACTGAGTAATTGTGTTTATGTAAGTGTAATTTTTTTTTTAATATGGAGATTTGGAGTTCGATGTATGGACCAAGGATTCTACATATTTCTCTGCCATTCTGTTAAGATCAGATTGTATAATGGTAACTATAAACAGAGCTAAGTGACTGTAAGATCAGTTCAAACCATCCCAAAGGATCCATTTACTGGGTGTGCCAAAATCAAGAACAGGGTCTGAAAGTTTTGAAATCCCTTTTGTGCCTTGTGATTTCTGAACCTGTGAGTTCACCCATTCCATTGCTTTAGTTTTACTTTCCCTTGACTTCAGCTGTGAGTTTTAGGACCCCATTTGCTGCTCTGCCTCAAGGCTGAGATAGAGAATCTCTGATAAGATTTGCGATATAAATCAGAGGATCGTTCTACTGTGGGTGCATATAGCTTTTTCCCACCTTGGAGAATTTCAGAAGGAACTCCACAAAATACTTTTTTTTTTTTTTTTTCCTCTAAGTCTCCCTTACTGTGGAAAGAAGACAGAGAAAGAATTTTTCCTCACCTAAAATATACGGTGCAGCTCTCTGGCTTGACACTGTGCGCTGGTGCTAAATAGCTTTACACTGTTGTGGTTGGGGTTTTTTTGTTTGTTTAAACAAACTCTCTCCACATACATGTCAGCCATAGGCAGCATTCCTCTGTAAATCTTCTATTAATATAGCTTGGGAAATGGTCTTGTAGAAAAGATATTATATCTCATTGCTTGAATGATCTTTCATATAGTCTGTGGCTCAATGCTTATGCTGTTCTTTAATGACTATTTTTTATGTAACTTTTTTCCTAACATATAAGATGTTCCACTTTTAACACCAGTTACATTAGTTAGTAGTTAGCAGGGTTACCTATATGCTGTTTTTCGTAATAGATTGCCATTAAAATCGTATGGCCTCATGCTGTCTTCTGTACTCGTTAGTCAAGTATTTTGAAAGGACATAGATTTCAAGTACACCTCTGGGAAAATAGTGTATTAGGGTAGTCACTTGTCCAGTAAATCCTGTCTCTGGTGCTGTTGTAGAGGAGCATAACTAGAATGTGAGCTGGTATCAAAGGCAAATACTTGGAAACCCATTCATATGTGTATAAATCATGCCCTTTGGTGAAACATATTTCTTCCCTATATTGGAACCAAAATCTCATATCCAATAAAGCAGAGGAATGAAAAGAGACTGGCCAGCCCGAGGGAAAGAAACCGTGGGACAGTCATCAGGATGGCTGCTGGATCTTCAGAGATGGCCAGTCAGGCAGGCTGCTGCATCTGCACACAAAAGACTTGTCCTGTTCCTAAGGGAAATGTTTATCAAAAATATAGTGAGCTTATCCTCTCCCTTCTCATTTTAACCTCAAGAGGATACAATATGTTCCTAAAGATTAAAGGGAATGTCTCATTCTGCCATTAGGTATCTTAGATTGTTCATTGCAGAAGCATGGAATGAATGTTTTTAATGCTCATTTAGCTTTGAAAATTGCATCGCTATCTAGGCAATGAAAAATAATGGTCTCCATTCACAGTCAACAATGCGCAAAGAAAAGTTAATTTCTGCAAAATGACTGTCATTTAACTTTGCCAGATTGAACTTATACCTGTTTCTTGGATGAATATTTCCACTACTGGAAGACATGGCTGGTGATTTTATATCGTTTTGTCTATTTTACATTTCTGGTTGTTCTTAGAAATAATTTTCAGAAGTTAAAATTATAGATATCCAAAACTCTCATAAACTGAAATGATAGGGACTGCACATGAATAGGTTAAGACATTCAAATATGGCACTCCTTGGAAATGGTATTCAACAGCAAAGTTCAGAGGATTTTGAAGTGTTTATGTATATATGGTTTGTCATTTTATGTGACGATATTAGATGGAGTTTGCTAACTATATGTGTTTGTTCTTTGGCTGTACATGAAGCATGCATTTAGGAGTTTTCTTTTAAAGTTTGGAAAACAAGGCAAGTAACTGTAGAGGAATTTGCTCGTTTTTCTTTCTTGACTGTAGAGGAATTTGGTCATTTTTCTTTCCTGTAAACATTTGTTAGAATATTTTCTTCTGTTCATAATTTTGTTATTCTTTAAATTCTTTAACAGTATATTCACTCATAAGCTTTTTAATGCATTGTTTGAGGGAGTCTCTGTCTAGTGAGCCACATGCACACTTTTAATGTGTTTTTTTTCACTGTGGATATAATTTCTATTAATAGCACCAGCTGATGGATCCAGATTTTTACCTGTCACTCAGCATTCTCTATGTGCACATTAATCTGCACTGTTAGTGGTTTTAGAAATGTTTAAAGTCTCTCCTACCTATATAGCTGGGTGAGATTTTTCAACCTGCCCTTTTTTTTTTTTATTTTAGATTTTTTTCTTTTATTTAGTGCTTCACTGAAATAAAACTAAACCTTCCATTCAAAAAATCTTAAATAAAGTTATGGTACCTCCCAGCTGTATTGGACAGTTATCACAGGCTGTCTGACAAGATACAAATTACTAAATTGCCAAAACACTATTTTGTTTCTTCACAGCATTTGAACCCCTTGGTGGTACGGAACATTAGGACTTAGGGTCTATATTGCCATCTTAATCTTTCATGTTGAAATAGTTTCACTTAGTAGAAGTATCTAAATGGGTAGAATTTTTTTTCATTCAGATCCACTCTATAATATATTGAGGTTTGGACTAAAGGAGGAAATGATTCTGTAGTTGGTGGGTAGAGTTTTCCCAGGGATGTAAGAAAAACAAGGTCAAGTTACTATTCAAGTGAGATTTCTTTGTTCTCAGTGTAAGTATTTGGGCCGATGCTGAATTTAATCGGTGACAAAAAGAGCTAAAAATGAAAGAAAGCATAATACAAAAATTTCATAAACATAACATAAATGTAGTACACCATTATTAAAAGCCCAGGGGAATTGCTTATTAAACATACTTGCAGATTTTGTCTAAGGGCTTCCATCCCCCTCTTATTTCCAACCTTTTATACTTCTGTTAAATAATGAAATTGTTTATTCCTATTAATGTGTTTAAATGAGCTGTTTCACTTTACTGATTTTACTTCTTTTATCACTTATGCTAAATTCTCATCCATTCTATTTTTAGTGTTTAGAGAACCATTAAGGTTGAAAAAGACCTCTGAAATCATCGAGTCCAACCATTAACACAGAAACCCTGTGTTCACCACTAAACCGTGTCTCTAAGTGTAACATCTACATGTCTTTTAAATAATTTCAGGGATGGAGACTCCACCACCTCTCTAGGCATCCTGTTCCATTGTTTCACAACCCATTCAGTTAAGAAATTTTTCCAAAAATCTAATCTAAATCTCTCCAGGCATAACTTGAAGCCATTGCCTCTTGTCTTACCATTTGTTACTTGAAAGACAATAATGACCCCCACCTTGCTACAACCTCCTTTCAGGTAGTTGTAGAGAGTGATAAGATCTCCCCTGAGCCTCCTTTGCTCCAGGCTAAATGACCCCAGCTCCCTCAGCTGCTCCTCACAGGACTTGTATTCCAGACCCTTTACCATCTTTGCTGCCTTTCTCTGGATATAGTCCAGCACCTCAATGTGTTTCTTGTAGTGAGGGGCCCAGAACTGGACACAGGACTTGAGGTGTGGCCTCGCCAGTGCAGAGTACAGGGGACAATCACTGCCCTAATCCTGCTGGCCACATTATTTTTGATAGAAGCCAGGATGCCATTGGTCTTCTGGGCACACTGCTGGCTTCAGCTGGCTGTCAACCAGCAACCCCAGATCCTTTTCCTATAGGCAGCTTTCCAGCCACTCCTCCCCCAAGCCTGTAGCATTACATGGGGCTGTTGTGACCCAAGTACAGGACCCAGCACCTGGCCTTGTTGAACCTCATACAGTTTGTCTTGGCCCATTGATCCAGCCTGTCCAGATCCCTTCCTACCCTCCAGCTTCCAACGCTTCCATCAACTTTGTCTCATCTGCAAACTGAAGGTGCACTTGATACCGTCATCCAGATCATGGATAAAGACATTAAGCTGAACTAGGCCCAGTGCTGAGCCCTGGGAAACCCCACTAGTGACCAACCACCAGCTTAATGTAACCACCTCTCTCTGGGCTCAGCCACACAGCCAGTTTTTTACCCAGTGAAGGGTGCACCTGTCGCAAGTCATGGGCTGCCAGCTTCTCCAGGAAAATGCTGTGGGAAACGGCCTTTGCTAGGTCAAAGGCTTTACTAAAGTCTAGGTAGACAATGTCCAAAGTCTTTCACCCTTCCAGTAAGTGAGTCACCTTGTCATAGAAGGTGACCAGGTCATTCAAGCAGGACTTACATTTCCTAAATCCATTCTGGCTGGGCCTGATCCACTGGTTGTCCTGCATGTGCAACGTATTGCCCCTCAAGAGGATCTGCTCACTCAAGACCTTACTGGACATGGGGGTCAGGCTGACATGCCTGTACTTCCCTGGATCCTCCTTCCAACCCCTCCCGTGGATGTGAATGTTTGTGTAAGTTTTGCGGAAAAAATTATTCTGTGTCCAATTAGTTTCTTGCTCCAGGCAGTGTAACTAGTGTGTTGTTTCAGCACACACAGTGAAAGTCTCATTTGTGGAATGATGACATTAAGCACCTTTTGAAAATGGTTCATTTCCATTCAAATGTCCCTTTGCAATAAACAGTGTAACAGTAGAACACAAATTTTTAAATCACCAAGATTTAATGAATAGTCACAGTTCATATCAAGGATGGTCCAGATTATGCTGACACGTCTGTGCTTCTGAAAAAAGTTACTGCTTTAAAATATTATGAAATAACTGAGCATTCATACACTCCTACCTTACATTGTTCCTTTTTTGTTCAGTTTAGAAATTTTGTTATGAAAGTTTGCCACCAGAGTGCAGTCAGTTTGGTTTCCAATAAAGCACCATTTAGATGTTTTGGGATTAGAGACAGAAAATGCATTTAGTACATAAAAAAAATATTCTATAAAAGCAATAGCACTGAAAAAACTACACAGAGCAGAGAGAGGAAAATAACTAAAGGGGAAAAAAAGCAATTTTTTTTCCAGCATCCTGTAAAATACTATTTGTTGGGTAACAATGCTATAATAAGGTTATGGTGGGGAAGGAAGATCATATATAGTGGCATGTTTTGATTGTCCAGCTCTCCAGGGAATGATTTGTACTAGGAAAGACATCTCGACTATAGGTTATAATAAAAATGCTATTGGAAGGCAGGAAATATTTTTTTTTCCTGGTTATCTCCTAGATATAGCTGTGGAGATAATTACAGTTCCCCCAAATATGGCATGGCAGTAATAGCAAAATTAGACTGAGGTATAGAATACTTCACGCTGAATAATTTTGCAGAATGAAAGTACAGATTATTTTTAAAAAGAGTTTGCGAAAATTGTCAGTAAATTAATAGCTTCTCTGGCATGGACATTTAGTCACTCTGTGTTAGGACTTTCAGGTACAGGAAATTCATTGAAGCCATTGTGCTGTGTTGGTAGGTCCCAAAAACTGTTGATCAGTAGAAAACAAAAATTCTATCCCTCCTTCTTATTTCCATATTTCGTGTTCATGATATTCCATTTAAAAATAATTCACCAGGATTTTTCATGTAATAACATGCACACATTCTTCCTTTCCACTTTACATCATAGGTATATTGTGTTTTCTGGAATATTGCACATTTTAGAATCAAATTTTAACTTCATAGAGCTTCTACCTAAAGGCAGTATTTCCAGGAAATAAGGGATAGTTCACTGAAGCAGTATAGTTCCAATCTGGGAGACTCCTATTCTGAACATGATCAGCACAATAAATTAAAGTAATAACAATAGCAATAAACCCAAAATTTGTATTGGAATAACAGTAAGAGAAAAAAGGTTGCAGATAGGATGTAGTGCCAAAGAGATAGCAGAGTCACATCAGGTGTGCATGTTAGTAATGCAAGTGTTGCAGAGCCAGACACAATGACAGCTCCTTTTGACTGCATCTGTCATGCCTCGGGAAAACCAGAGATGTTTTCTTCCTCACAGTGCTTTCTACACATTAGCTGTCCAAAGTGGTAGTTCTCTACTGCATGTAAAAGCAAAACGGAAGGTACTGTAAGGGCATCTGAAAATCTGGTCGACAGGTCTGAATTCAAACAGACTTTTTTTTTTTAAGAATTAGAAGACTCTCTGCTGCAGGTATAACGCTATATTATACCTTGAGTTAAATATTTTGACCATATTCTATAATTTGTTTTGGCACTGAGCTCAGTAATAATGTGCTTGCATGTTATGTACTCGTCACAGGCAAGGGTGAATCCAGCATTCCTAAAATGCAGTTTAAGCTCACTGTGCAATACATACAAAATTCAGATAACTTTTTTTAAACCCTGAGAAGGCAACACAAGCAACTCTAATTAGGCATCTCTCTCTTTCAAAATGAATACATTCAAAATGAATGAACATATAAGGCACTTGAATTCTGATAAGGGAGACAGTAATGGTATAACATCTGACTTAGTTGACTTAGTTGACTGTTTCCATTTCTTTCTTAGCTGATTGGATCTTTTTTGATTCCTCCTCCCACAACTCTGATAAACATGAAAACCCTCTCATCTGGGGGGAGTGGGAGGGAAGAAGCAGGGGATGTTGGAGATGGGTTGACCAGAATTAGATAACAAGAGCTGAGCACAAGGTCCACATGCCACAGTGATTCATGTGATTGCGTTATAACAGCTCATAATAACCAAGCTCTGTCATTCTTTATAGGCCCAATTTTCTAGTTAAATCTTTTTTTAAAGCATCTCCTCATTGTGCAGTTGTTTTATTGAAATGACCATAATAACACTGAGATATTTCTCCCGAGTTATTAAAGTTAATTTAGAATTGGACAATGTGAACAAGTAAATCAAACTCCGTCTAATTAGTATTACTTACTACTTGTATTGGATAGTGTCTATATGTCCCTATGAGATACTGAGTTTTGTTCTGCCATGCATGATATAAACAATCTAAATAAAGCATATGTGCATTATCCTGACAATTATATTTTGCAGTGCCTCAGAGCAACCTTTGACAATCCCTTAAGCAAATCTTAATCCTGTTTATCTCCTCCATGGAGAACATTCAAAATGAATTAGACATGCCTCCAGAAAACAAAGACCTAGTTAGGAACTCCTGTGAGGAAGGTTAGAATCATGGCTTCAACATGAAACTGAGACACAGGAGATTTGTGTTTCTGACAGTTCTGTTTCGTATTTTCTGTGTGACTCTGCTCAAGCCTGTCTGGAAGACATTTACTCTGTAGATGTTGCAGCATATGCTTTATCAGGTGCTGGGTTCAAGGAAAAGCAAGAGTAAGCTGCTCTGTGAGAGAAACAGGAGACAGCAGGGCATGCGCAGCAGCCTTGCTGGCAAAGGGGAGGTCCCACAGCATCCAAATAAGAAGAGCAGAGGAGGTCTGTGATAGTAGCCAAGCTCCGCTAATATTTCAGATCCGCAGTCAAGTCTATAGTAATGAGGTAGATCTGATGTCAAGCTAAGAAGTCGTATCAAAGCATCAGGGTCAGAATCTGGTCCAGTGATCTTTAGGAAAGCCCACAGGTAGGTCACTAGACCCTGACATGGAATCCACAGGTCAAGGTTTAGATAGCCAAAATATATGGCCATGCGCAATCACAGTAGATTCAGCTTAAGTGCAGCTCCCAAGTGAAGGGACAGGGGCCCCAACTTCTCACAGCCTTTTTCACTATAGTTGGATCTAAGTTACAAATTTGCATAAATTAAGAGTGGATTTTAAGCATGTGCAGCTTAAGCTGTAGAGGGGGGCTGTGTGTGTGTTTAGCGGGGACGCACTGGTGCTGACAGTTTGGCCGTCATGGTGAATGCAAAACCCAGAATAGCAGATGTCCACTAGAGAAGTAGTCTGATGCTGAGCAGGAAATGCTAAGCTTACGACTGAATTCTTTCTGTCTTCTAAATTATCAGAGTCAACAATTTAGTAAAGCACTAATTTGAGACATCTCTCAGTTATCTGGGATGAATTAAGCAAACCTGCCTTTCTTCTGAACCCTTGGTTTATGTATTATGCTTGTTGTCAAATTAGTATTCAAGTAGAGGTTTGGTCTTCCTTTCCTCCTAGATAGTTCAGGTTTTGAAGGTAAGAGCCTTGAATCCTAGTGGATATTCTCATCAAAGAAAAGAAAGGCATGGTTTATAATGCCTTCAGATGGGCACCCTGTGTTCAGAGGCAGACCTCATTGCATGCAGATCTTCCTACTTCAAGTGATCAAAACATCAGCTCAGTAGTCTAACAAGCAATGTTAGACCAGCAAGTCTTTCTCTGACTTGTCTGGGTTTTAAAACAGAAAGCAACTGCAACTGCAGATGCATTTAATGAGGGGACCAATCTGGTTAGTAAACATACCTACAGGCATGAGCTTTTTGGGGATCTTATCTGTCTAATTTTTCAATCTTAATGGAGCTGAAGTGTAAAGAAAGCACTGGCTTCTTCTTCAGCTTCTGGAAAGGCACATGGAGAAATTTGTACATGCCTGGTGAATTGCTGTAAAAAGAGGGGCCACCTGCAAGCATTTCCTCCATATTGACTGTTTTGCAGAATATGGCTTTTAATCAGTCTCCACTTTTTAGGATTCACTGGCTGTTTTCATACTAATAATCTTTGCATTTCTATGTCAGAGTAATTTACAGTTCTTTGAGTTTTAATTTTCTCAGTGTTATCTGAAAGTTCTTCATGATGCCATTTTGTATGATTATGAAAAAGCTGTTCAAAGATAAAATACAGTAGAGATCTGTTTCTAGTCTGCTACAAAAAGGTGTGATTAAAAACAATTGATGCCCCTGTTTTATTTTGTTTCCTCTGTGTGTGGCTTTTCTACATCACATCTTCTATCTCCATGTCTGAGAATTTACTTCTTATATCATCTTTCAATATCCTGCATAACTTAGTTCACATCTTTAGATATCTCTGAATGATAGGTTTAGTTGTCATTTCCCTAGAGGTAAGACAGACAGCAGCCATCTTTTTTTTGCTTCTATTTACTGCTTCTATGAAGCAATCATTCTACCTCTGCTCTTCGTGTCCCCAAGCAATGTAATGTCCATAGAGTATTTTTATCAATTCCCTGCTAATGATTTTTATGTCTATTTGACTCCTTACCTGATCTCTTGTCCTGTCAAAGGCTCTCTACATCTTTTTAATAGTTTTTAGTGGATATCTAATCATCAGTAAAATTGATAAATAAAAATCTAAATGATCTCTCAGTCTCAGCTTTTCTTCTTTCTTCCTTTCTCTGACAGCTTCATCATCATTCCCACCTTCTGAGCTCAGTACCTTAATATCACCTTCAGTCTCTCTCTGCTCTCATTATCAGCTAGAATCATCAAGAGAGACACTTTTTCCAGTCACCTTGGTGACTAAAAAATGCTTGGTTTTTACACCTTCCCTGCACAGTCAATCTAAAATGGTATTGCAAGTGACCTTGCCCACTCAGTATTACCATGATTTTCAACTTTGTCTGTAAATTAAAACTCATGCCCTGAAAGGCACCATTCTCCATCTTCTGTCTTGCTTGATGCTGAGTCTTTCTTTTCCTTAAGAGGTTTTTTATAACAAGGCAAGAGTTGCTGCTGGAGATCCTAGTTTTAGTAGCATGAATGCACAGTGATACTAAGAAGAATGGGAAAAAAATAAAGCTCCTTGAGAAACACAGAGTACCCTTGGTGTGGCTCTTGGTCTATTTGGCTGCTCATGTCTTCATCTTCTTCAAAATAATGCCCAGAAGATGGAGTTTTCTTCTAGTTACTGAAGTACAGCTTCCTACAGTGTGTTGAAAGCATTTTTCTAAATAGTCACATATTTCAGGAAGTATTCCATTTATCATGAGAATATGTTTTCTTCTGACTGCTCATAAAAAATTGTTTACGTTTTCAGTAGTTCAGCTGGGTTTTCTTCAAACTTGTGGCTCAAATTAGCAAATTGATTTTGTTTTTTATGTTCCACATTGAGCAGCTTCAAATAGCCATATTAAATACACAGTGTGCATTACTAGTTAGTATATAGTAACAATGGTTAAAAATTATAAAAATGTTAAGATTTTAATTTTTCCCCTCAGGGCATCTGCAGAAGTAGTATCTGGAACATGTACAAATCCTATGAAAATATAGCTGATTCTATATACTAACTCTTTCTCAGGAAATCAAAGTAACATTTTCCATAATCATTATTAAAGAAAGTTTTTACTGACTATAAAAACAATTTTTAATGTTTAACTGTTGTTTAAACTTTTAATTTTAATTTTAAAATTTTATTTCCGTATCTGGAGCAAGGAAAGGTTTGGTAAAAGAGGAATTGTATTCTTACGCTTTACCTATTTTAATTTTATTAAGCTAGGTTAGTTACCATAACAAACATGCCATCAGAAATCACTTATGAGATTATGCATATGTATTATTTTAAAACAAAAATGGTAGTGGGTGACTCTCTTCCACACTACATTGTCTATGGACAACAGAAGGTAGATATTCAGAGATCGCTTTTAAGGTAGCTTCTTGGTTAACCTAAAGCATTATTCTTAACCTTCAAATGATGAGCCTATTTAAGGCACAGTGTGTTTGACTCCAGAGGAAGGACTCATGCAAGTTCATGCCTGGTTAGTGAAAATACCTATGAAATATCTACTTCTGCTTTAGCCTATATTGATACTGTGTCTTGCTGCCCAAAGCTTGAACAGTGAGACAGTAGCTGTTTTGGGCTGATGAGCTTCAGGGATGCAAGTGCACAGCAGCCACCTAGGGACATCCCTTTCTTGTCTACCCATGGAGCAGTGGGTTCTAATTTAAGAAGTTATCATTTCTGTGTTGATAGTCATAGGAATTAGAAGTTCTGTTAAGATATAATTTCGTAGGAGCATTTTTCTGACTGTAGTTTAATGTTGGTTCACTGCAAGGAGATTTTAGGAGTATTATTTACAGAAGGAATATTACCTTGTTTTTCTTATGTTCATAGAAGAGGATGACAATTCACCACAGTCCTTCTGCTGTACATAATCTTGTAGGTGGTAAAAGGTGGGGTTTATCTTTTTACTGAGGAAAGGGTTTTAAAGGAGATCATCAAGCATGCTTACATGCAGAATTCTGTAGCAAATCCAGAGATCCACAAATCAGTCTCTTTTAAATGGGGTTTCACCATCTGTGTTTGTTGCAGGTTGTTTTTAAAATTATGGGATTTAAGTGGATAGAGCAAATATGTTATGAATATCATCTTCAGTATGTCCATCTGGCTGTTTGTTGATGGTCCAGGCAAGACTTTGTTCCCCATGTATGCAACATGGGCTGACTTAAATAAGCTTATTTATTCTATAAAAAACAATAATTCTACATTTCGGGTCAAAAGAATAGTTCTAAAATGTATAAATATTGTTCTGATTGAGTCTTCTTAACAGACATATTTGCAGAGATACTCAGTGTTCTGAATTTTAGCACAAAAATCCTTTCAGATTCTTTGTTCAGAACATGTGTGACAAAGGCAGTTCTATTTTACCCAGAAATAAATATAGCAGGAGCTGTCCCAGAAGGGCAGTATAACATCCACTGTCTCAGTAGTCAAAACGTGTTATGTGATGAACTCAAGTTTACTAAATGCTGAATAATATATACCTACTATGCTGTCAATGGACAAATCAAAATAGGATGGGGAAAGAGCAAATGATGCTAATATACACAGTCATTCTCTGTTGTCTGTAACTGAAATGCAATCAAATTCAGAGTTCTGCTTTCTTGCTCTGACAGGGAGGGTTAAGCAGAAGTTGTCACCCTATGCTGAAGATATCTGTATCAGGTTTTCCAATTCAGTCAAAGTACTGGTGCCTTTTTAAAATAATTAATTCCCATTCATCTGTGTCTTAAGTTATTGCGAATTAGAGATCAACATAGTTACTGTGCTATAAAGCATAACAAACCCAGAATGTTATCACTTAAGAGAAAGGAGAGTCAGAACTGGTATTGTGACTGAGGGGAGACCTCAGTACCAACCTGTAGACCAGGTCTGCAACTTCCTCCATGAGGGGAAGCAGAGGGGCCAAGCACTGAACTCGTCTCTCCGGTGACCAGTGACAAGAGTGGAGGAAATGGCGTAAAGCTGTATGGGTGGGGTTTAGGTTGGTTTAGGAAAGGTTTTTCACCAAGGGAGTGGTTGGGCACTGGAACGGGCTTCATAGCACCAAGCCTTACAGAGTTCAGCAAGTGTTTGGACAATGCTTTCAGGCACATGGTGTGACTCTTGGGGCTGTCCTGTGCAGGGCCAAGAGAACTACTGACCTATCATCCTAACCTCTGCGTCTGGGAAGATTGTGGAACAGATCCTCCTAGAAGCGATGTTAGGGCATGTGGAGGACAGAGAGGTGATTTGAGACAGCCAGCACAGCTTCACCAAGGGAAAGTCCTGGCTGATCAATCTAGTGTCCGGCTTCAACGGAGTCACTACATCAGTGGATAAGGGAAGGGCTACAGATGTCATTTATCTGGACTTTTGTAAAGCCTTTGAAATGATCCCCCACTACATACTTTTCTCTAAGTTGAAGACAGACGGGTTAAATGATGGATAAGAAAGTGATTGGATCATCACACTGAGAGGGTAGTGGTCGATGGCTCAGAGTCCCGATGAACGTCATTGACAAGCAGTGTCCCTCAGGGGTTGCTACATTGTTATTTATTATCTTCATAACATACATGAAGGGATCAACTTCACCCTCAGCAAATTTGCAAATGACACCGAGCTGAGCGGTGCACTTGACACATCCGAAGGACAGGATGCCACCTAGAAGGACCTGGACAAGCTCAGCAAGTGGGTCCATGGGAATCTCATGAAGTTTAACAAGACCAAGTGTGTGGTGATAGACCAGGGTAAGGGCAACCCCCAGTATCAATACAGGCTGGGGGATAAACAGATCAAGAGCACCTCTGCTGAGAAGGACTTGGAGCTGCTTCTGGATGAGAGGCTGGACCTGAGCCAGCAATGTACACTTGCAGCCCAGAAAGCCAATTTTATCCTGGGCTGCATCAAAAGCAGTGTGGCCAGCAGGTTAAGGGAGGTGATTCTGACCCTCTGTTCTGGTGAGACCCCACCTGGAGTGCTGCACCCAGCTCTGGGATCCCCAGCACAGGAAGGACTGTTGGAGTGAGTCCAGAGGAGGCCACCAAGTTACTTAGAGGGATGGAACACCTCTTCTATGAGGAAAGGCTGACAGAATTGAGCTTGTTCAGCCCTTAGAAGAGAAGGCTTTGGGGTGACCTAATTGGAGCCTTCCGGTACCTGAAGGGAACCTACAAGAAAGATGGAGACTATTTACAAGAACATATAGTGACAGGACAAGGGGGAATGGCTTTGAACTGAAGGATGAGATAGATTAGATTAGATATTAAGAAAAAATTTTTTACTGTGAGGATGGTGAGGCACTGGCACAGGTTGCCCAGAGAAGCTGTGGATACCCGATCCCTGGAAGTATACAAGGCCAGTTGGATGGCGCTCTGTGCAACCTGGTCTAGTGAGAAGTGTCCTTGTCCATGGCAGAAGAGTTGGAACTAGATGATCTTTAAGGTCCCTTCCAACCCAGACCATTTTATGATTCTATGTTCCTTGTGAGTCCCTTTCAACTCAGGATATTCTGTGATTCTGTGATCCTCTTTTGTAAATACATGAATGCTACAGAATTCAGACTCTTTGAGCACCTTTTCTAAAGATTTTGGTTCAGTATTTAGTAAGGATAGGAATCAACTGTTTAATTTGGCTTATATTGTAATTTTAAAACCTAAATCTCTTATGTGAGAGCTGAAGTTGCATTTAGTCCATGAGCAAACACGCAGTTGATTTTCTGTCATGCCTTCTAGTGAATCTAATTTCCCGTTCAAAGTGACTAATATTATTCAAGGGGCTAATTCTGAAATGTTACTGGTTTTGTTGAACACAGGAGGCTAATGGATGAATACTAAAGAGAACGGGACAATGATTCATGCCACTTGTTTGGTTGCTTCATCTTTTTGTTATGTAGCAACCCAGATCGGTCAGAGAGCTACTAGAAGTTCCATTAGGTAGCTTATGACTCACTCAAGATTATAGGGATCAAGACAATACATTTCAGCTTTTCCTTTCTAGGCCATGATCTACAAGAACTACATATTTTCAGTCAGAGTTTTCTTGAGACGTTATTAAGCACTTTTGTGCTGTTTCAAAGAAACTGCTGAAATATTCACATATTACTATGTATGATCAGCTCATCTAGATAGTGATGGAAAATTATGCCTATCAGTTTGGTATAGGTCAGTTCGAAATATATTTTATATTATTCAGTAACTAAGAACAGTTGGTATTTGCCAATTCTGAAATTTTCAGGAGAGCAATATCAAATAGATTGTCTGCAACTGCAGCACAAAAATTAAATAAAGGCAAAAGGAGATGTATTTGTAAAGGGTATTAAAAATTAATCCATTAGGATTGAAAGGAATCACTAAATTGATTAGACTAGACTACTTACATGTATTTCTCTGAATCAATAATTATTATGGAATCATCAAAGATGTATGTGTTCTTGTGTGTATTGAACGACTGTCTTGTAATTTATACCAAAATGCATCAAAAAAATGCTCGAAGAATCTTCTTGTCTCACACTTCCACCACTTAGAGTTCAAAATTCAGCTCACACTGGAGTTTTTCCTCAAGTACTGTTGCTGGTCACAAGAGTGAAGAGATCAGTACTTGCCCCTCCACTTCTCCTCCTGAAGATGTTGAAGACCGTAATGAGATTCTCCCCTCAGTCCCATCTACTCCAAGCTGAAGAAGCTGAGTGACCTCAGCCACTCTTTATACGGCTTCCCCTCAAGGCCCTGCACCATCTTTGTTGCCCTCCTTTGGACACTCTCTAAGAATTTACTATCTTTCTCACATTGAGTTTCCTGAAACTGCACACAATATTCAGGGTGAAGCCACCCCAGTGCTGAGCAGAGCAGGACAATTCTCTCTCTGGGGGCAAAGCTGGCGACACTTTGCCTGATGGCTCCCACAACACAGTTGGCCCTCCTGGCTGCCAGGGCACTGCTGACTCATATTCAACTTGCGTTGACCAGGACCCTTTCCACAACACTTCTCTCCAGGCTCTCATTTCCTGGTCTATGAACATAACCAACTGCAGAATCTGGCACTTCCCATGTTGAACTTCTTATGGTTGGTGATTGCCCATCTCTCTAATTTGTCAAGGTCTCTCTGCAGGGCCTCTCTGCTCTTGAGGGAGTCAACAGCTCCTCCCTGTTTTGTGTCACCTGCAAACTTGCTTAGTATTCCCTTGAGTCCCACGTCCAAGTAATTTATGAAGATGTTGAAGAAAACTGGGCCGAAAATGTATTCCTCAACAATTTATTTTTTTCACCAATGCCTGGAATATCATAGTAATTGCCATAATACAATTAAATAAAAAAGAGAATTTTCCATATTGGAAGAGTTTTTGTTAATTGTGTCTACAGCAGTGTATGTGCAAACTGTAAGAATGGTTACTTGTCAATATGATGTCTTCAGCATAAAAAGCCCAGGAAAATGTAATCAGATTAGAACAGAATAAGGTATTACAGAAATAACTCAAATGTGGTTTTAGCTGAGGCAGTAAGACATGCTGAATATTTTGTATATGGTGTATATGAGAATTTTTAGAGTTCTGTAATTAACCCTGACATATGAAGATTTTTTCCAGCTTCTGCTAAGATCATTTTCATTTTAGTTTTTCTTTTTATTCTGTTTTTTTTCATCTTTTTCCCCCCACTTTACATTCTTATTGACTGTTTTTCCAGTAGTATCCAAAGTAAATTCCCTTTGACTGTTTTTCCAGTATTATCCAACTTGTATGTATGTATAAACAATCAAAAATACAGTGCTTGTAAGTGAACTTGTTTGCCAGTGTTCCATCTCACAAATTCAGGACATAATGTTTTGGTATGGTAATTTAAAATAATAAAAAAAAAAACATGAGAAACCTTTGATTTTTCAAATTAGAAGACATAGTCCTTGTGTGGCAAAGGCAGAACTGAATCATTTGGGTTCAGTATTTGAAACATTGTTTTCTACTACAGTAAAAAAAATACAATGAAGTACAAACTGAATGACATGTCTTATTATCTATGTAGAAGAAACTCACATCTGAATTTTTTAATGTATGAATGACCCAGCACATAAATAATATACATTTCCCTCTAAAAGGCCTGTTGATTTTCATGCTCACAATAAGTGATTATTTTATACTGCAGATGAAAACCGAATTAGAGAGCCCCACTTCCCAATGGAAATACTGTTGATCATGCTCCAAAGTTTCACTGAAATGAGTTGTAGACTAATATTGAATAAGAACATTAGCTTTCCTAAAATATAAAAATATAAATATATAAAATGCATTTCACAGTGGCACTGAAGAGGTGGGAATTGTTTCATGTATCCACCTGGTCATGTTGATGGACTGAAATAGTTTCTTCCAGTAAAATTCCGTTAAACTATCTTACACCTTAAAGCTTCAGTGCCATGTTAGGCACATCCTCATAGAATCATTAGGCAAAGTGGCTGAAGAAGGACCTAATAATCTTTGTGAATCTGTAGGAGGCAAACTTTGAAAGACATGGAACAAGCCTTTTGGCAAATCTGTTTCAATTCCTGGTTTATACAGTGTAATCTGCCTATGCAAAATCTCCAGGATGTTAAGGTTGCATCTTCTGTTAAATTAAGTACAGGCACTTTTGTTTGATTGTGAGTAGAAAGAAGCCCACTTTTCTGAGCCATGAATAGGAATATATAGAATCATAGAAGCATTTAGGTTAGAAAAGAGCTTCAAGATCATTGACTAACCATGAACCTGGCACTGCCCAGCCATAAGTCAAATGTTTGGGCTCTGTGTTCTGGTTTTGTTATTTACCACCTAAATATTAACAAGTATTTTTTAATTTCTGGTTCTAAGTAGTGTTTAGATGTCATGATAAATGGTCCTATTTAAAATAGAGAGAGGTAGAGTGCAGAGAGTATTATCCTAGACCCTTACCATTTATCCAGTCCTAAAGTGGTTTTCTGTATTGCAGTGCATTTCATTGAATAACATTGATTTCCTATTTCAATAAAGGGAACTGTCGTCCAAAAGGTAGATGAAATATTAAGGCTCTACTAGCTAATTATATTCATAGATAGGTAGATGCACAGATAAATACTGTGCAAATAAAAAAAAACACCCAACAATAATTTCCTATACAGGTTGTATTTAATTTTGAAAACTAAATAACTGTTGGTTTAATTTTATTTATGTGGACAATAAAACAAAATTCTTTTTAGATTTTAAGAACTATCGGGAAAAATCCATTTTTACAGTGCTAATATATTCTGTATAACCATTGATTGCATGTGAAAACACGCAATCTATTTTATGCACCAGTAATTCTGAAACACCTGAACCCTATTCCCTCCACACACCACCTGAAAATTCACAAGACTAAGCATCCCTTTAGGGCTGGGAACATATTTGCCAATTGCAGCCTAGAGGGGATTGTAACTAGCACTATAAAGCCCTGATGCTCGTTTCATAATGGAAAGCCTGAAACAGCTTCGAGTACCACCTCATTAATGTGATTCTATAATACATAACAGTCTAATTTGAAAATAAGAGTCGGTTATCAAGGAATACATTTGTGAAGTTAATATTGTTGCCCTCTTAATTTTCCTCTTCTCTTGGACTGGAATTACAATTTTCTTTCAGGTAAAATCCACTGATGAGACACCTAATGGTTTTTTACTTTAATTTTGCTGTTCTGATTGTTTTACAGTTGTCCCCCATTGTCTTTATGGTAAACCCCCTTGCAGAATCCTTGCAGTGAAATTGTTATGCAGATCAAAGTACAGTCCTGATGTCCAAACTCTTCCAAGTACATTAGCCTCTTCATAAATTGATCAGGAAGTGCATTGGACAGGAAATGGCTATCAACATGCCTCACATTAAGGATGGAGCTAGTGCTCCAAATGTGTTGTTTGTCATCTCTCTGAGTATACGTAAACGCTTGCAGCCCTGTCAGTTCCTTAAAAGTAGTTTGAGTCTTACTAGACACGAACAGTGTTGCCATGGAGCTGTACTGAGATTTCACAGCAAAGCTGAAACTGATTTCCAGATCATAGCTGAGGTAGGAAACGGGGAGCAAGTGAAAATGAGAAAACAAAATTCTAAACTGGAAGTTGGAGGTTTTGATGGAAAAAATATAGCTAAGAATTCAGAATGCAGATTATTCTTTCAAGGAAAAGAAATCAAGTGTTATACTACATTACTTTCATTTGTGTGCAAACAATGAGGTCTTTTAATATGTGAATCTCCTTAATGTATCTGTCTTGAAATTGTGGCTGTATAGAGGACAAAAGTTCTGTAATTGCTTCATTAGCCTGCACCTAGCAATTATGTTTCCCAAAGCAATTTGCAGCATCCTCTTCCTTTCATTGTCACATTTGATAATTTTCGAATTTGCTCTGAAGACACGACAATGTCCTTATGTGTGAATTTCAAGGTGTAAGGCAGTACATTCAATAATCCCTGTTAAGAAACTTAAGAAGAATCTGCTGAAAAATGATACAGTCAGTATCACACAACTAATCCGTAGTAGAACTACATAATAAACAGAAGATTACACTTTCTGTGCCAATTAATGTCCTAAGAATTCCTGCTTTACTTGACATGTATCATGAAAAACTTTTGTTATTCTTGTGCTGTTGATACCGTATGATGCTTTAACATATGAAACCCAATTGTATGATTTCTCTTACTAGTGGCTAGCATTCAGAAGCTTCCTGCTGCATCTGTTTTAACCGACATCAATTTCCCCATGAAAGGAAGAAAAGGAATGGTTGATTGGGCACGAAACTCAGAAGACAGGGTTGTCATTCCAAAAAATATCTTCACTCCTATGTCAACAGGTAAAGAAGCATATCAGCATGTTGATTTTTTGTTAGCTTTAGCAAGGAAACTCAGAATCTTTGTCTCATAGGACCATTGTATGATATGGGAGTTGTTATTTTACCTGTCTTCAAAAGGAATCCAGTACCCATAGTTTAGCGTAGGGGGAAATGATGGGGCTTTATTTCAGCACATTGAACAAAAAGTGCTACAGAAATCCTAGAGGTTATTTTCTACACCAAAGAGAAAGTGCTTTGCTTAGTTATTGTGCACAGGATTTGATCTGCGGTGGTATGAGATGAGCTGAAGTGCAGCTCTGCTGAACCTCTTGAAGCTTCTTCACCAGACATTCCAACCCAACTCTTACCAAAGTGTGCTCAGCAGGCAAATTACTCTAACTTCAGGTGAAATTTACAAATAACTTGCAGTGCAGATCTCTGTCATCAGAGAATTTACTCACTAGGCATTAAACTATAAAGACATTCTTTGAGAATACATAAGTATAAAGGTAAATGAACTAGCATGGATGTCAGGATACAATGATGGATTTTTTGAAAATGTGATTTTCAATGGTTTAAATCTTTTGATATGTTCCTGGTAATGCCACATCTTTATGACAGACTTCCAGGATATAATTCAAAATTATGATATTTTATTTAAAATAAAACTCACATTACAGGGATAAGTGGTATTCACAGTTCTCTATGATGATGAAAGTTTGGGAAAGAGAGTTTTAAAATCTTTTTTCCTTACTCTTTTCAGAACTAGATGAATCAACTGTATTTGTACTTGGAGCAGTGCTATACAAAAATTTAGAACTCATTTTGCCCACTTTGAGGTAAGAAATTTCAGAAATACAGTATGAATTAAACTATTTCAGAATCATAACCATACTGCATGTAAGGATAAAAAGCAGACAGCCAAGACTGCCTTTGTACTCTGGATTTTTTTTCCTGATATTTAAAATGTATAGGTGTATATTCATTCATCTTTCCTTCATACTTAGTCACTTGTACGATCTGAATAACCTTTTTATCAAATTGGCTTAATTTACATTTTATGTTATCTATATTAAACTTAATTACAGAAATGTTTGATTAGATGTATACACACTGAGGTACATTAATGTCCAGGCCACTTATACTTCTGCTTCAATCTACTGTTTGTCCAGTTAGTACAAATGATCTTGTAATAACATCATAACTTGATGTACTACAAAATTATCTAGCAGTAGTTTTCCAAGTACTTTTTCAATGCAATTTGTATTCAGAGAGGATCCATTTTGGAAAGAAGACACACATGTGCAGAGCAGCTGAAGTATGTCAGTTTTGAGAGCCGTACACATACATAAAGAAGTAGGAGGGCCTCCGTGGGGGTTTAAGGGGGTGAGGGAATCGCCCCCGCCTCCCATCTCTTGGGGGCAGAGACAGGCGGCGGATGCACCGATGCTGACAACAAAGAGCAGGCAGCACGCACAGAGGGGTCCTGCAGCGAAGAGCGATTTATTCAACTTTCCCGCAGTTTATAAGGCTGCCGGGAGGGGAGGGGTTTTGGCGCTCGGCTATCAAATGAGAGGAGGTGGTAGAGTAACCATGGGAACTCAGGAACCGGGGATGGACAGGTGAGACAACCAATGAGAACACCCGATTTGCATACGTAAGGAATAAACCATAATGCATATAATACACAATAGCTAAAATATAGAGTTAGTAATTTTTCAAGGCCTTACTGGCCTCGCTTTTCACCTTTTCCTTTCTGTACTTGATAAAAGACAATGTGGAAATAAGCATTTCAGCCCCTCTTTTCTGATTATCACTTAAGATCATTTTGTGGTTTGTTAATACTATCTTATTTTATATGACCCTGTGAACCAGTGGTCTACTAATGCCCTTTTACAGGAAAAGAAACTTGTAGATTGTGTCACAATAGTTGCTAATGAATTCACAATCAATGGAAAGGAAGCATTCTTTTAGACCTTTATACTGTAAACTGCAGCCTATGATCATGCCTTTTCAGCTCTTACAGGTCAATAGTTTTAGCTTACAGAAAAAAAAAAGCTAAGTCTTGAATACTGTATATTTGCTTATATGAAAAGTCTTTCAGGGCTATTATTTCATCCATTAGAAAAGTGAGATTTATAGGCCTTACTAGATTTTCCCCAGAAACAAGAGCATCCCAAGTAGCAGAAATAAGGGCAGAATAGGAACATTAAAGTATAGCAGCTTAAACACCATGGAGTATGAAAAAGTGCATTTTGCTTTCCGAATTTTTTGCTTTTGTCTGTTTTGCTTTCGGCTGTTTACTGATTTACACTGCAAATTTGACCATTTCTCTGTACAGTTCGAATAGGTTTTGTGAGTTTCTAAAGCAAAATGGCCTAATAATCTATGTATATCTATTCAAAAATGAATTCTTTAGAAATTCAAATATGAAGGTATCCCGATTTCCTCTGAATATGTTCCATATTATTTGAATCTAATTCTCAGCTGACCAAGAAGAGGAACAAGCACTATTACTTTCTCTTATGTATGTGAACAAGGAATAAAAACCATTATTAATCCATGATATAAAAATTTAATGCACATTTCCAGGTACCTCTAGTCTCTTGTTTGTTTGGAATATAGCACTTTGCACTTCTTCAACAAAATATATTTCTTATAATGAATTTATACCAAAACCTATAAGCTTACATCTCTTACCTCATCAGAAAGTGTATCGTGCTGGATTTCTTTTACCATGCCAGTCATATTGAAAATATGATCTCACGCCTTTAAAATAATACTATCTCAATTTCAAATTGTTTTCATGGAATTATAGAATCAGTTTAGCTTAGAAGGGACCTTCAAAGATCATGTAATTTTGACTGCCTTCCATGAGCAGGGACACCTTCCACTAGATCAGGTTGCTCAGAGCCCTATCCAGCCCGACCTTGAACAGTAGCAATGATAGGACACCCACAGCTTCTCTGAGCAACCTGTTCCATTGTCGCAACACGCTTGGAAAAAATGTCTTCCTTATGTCTAATCTAAATCTATTCTCATTCAATTTAAAACCATTTTACCTTGCCTTGTCGCTACAGACCATGGTAAAAAGTTTCAGTCTTTATAATAGGTCCCTTCTAAGTACTGAAAACCTGCAACAATGTGTTCGTGGAGCCTTCTCTTCTCCAGAATAAACAAATCCAACCTTCTGAATCTTTCTTCATAAGAGAGAGATATTCCATCCCACTGATCATTTTCATGGCCATCCCCTGGACCTGCTCTAAGTTTCATGCCTTTTTTGTGCTGGGAATCCCACAGCTGGATGCAGTATTCCAAGTGGGGTCTCGCAAGAGCAGAGTAGAGGGGCAGAATCCCCTCCCTCATCTTCCTGGCCACACTGCTTTCGATGCAGCCCAGGATACAACTGACCTTCTGAGCTGCAAGCACACATTGCTGGCTCGTGTTCAATTTTTCATCCATCATTATCCCCCAGTGCTTCTCAACAGGACTGCTCTCAATACCTCTATCCACTGCTCTGTATTGATACCAGGGGTTGCTTCAACCCAAAGGCAAGACCTTTCACTTGGCCTTGTTTAATTTCATGAGGTTTCCACCTCATGAGCCTTTCAAGGTCCCTCTGGATGGTATCCCTTCCCTCCAGCGTGTTGACCACACCAGACAGGTTGGTGCCATCTACAAACTTCCTTTGTTGATGTCATCAGTGAAGATACTAAATACTATTGAATATATTTTGGCACATTCAGATACTTTAATGTTCATTCAGGTGGAATCTCAATCTTTGATACTGTCTCCCATGGCATTCTCCAGTGAATGGTGCTACATCAAATTGGTGAACAGTCACTAGTGGAGTTCCCCAAGGCTCAGTATTGGGGACAGTCCTGTTTCATATCTTTATTGATGATCTGGATGAGAGGATTTAGGGCACCCTCAGTGCGTTCTTGGACGATACTAAGTTGAAGGGGAGTGTTGACCAGCTGGAGGGTAGGAAGGCTCTGCCGAGGGATCTGAACAGACTGGACTGATCAGCCAAGGACAACAGTATGAGGTTCAGTGAGGCAAAGTGCCACGTGCTGCCCTTGGGTAAAAAAAGCACTACAGACTTGGGGCAGAGTAGCTGGAAAACTGCCTGGGGGAAAAGGACCTGTGATGTTGATAAACAGGCGGCTGAACATGAGCCAGAAGTGTGTTCAGGTAGCCAAAAAGGCCAATGGCATCCTGGCTTCTATCGAAAATAGTGTGGCCAGCAGGATTTGGGCAGTGATTGTCCCCCTGTACTTTGCACTGGTGAGGTCACACCTCAAGTCTTGTGTCCAGTTCTGGGCCCCTCACTTCAAGAAAGACATTGAGGTGCTGGAGCATGTCCAGAGAAGGGCAATTAAGCTGGTTAAGGATCTAGAGAGTAAGTCTATGAGGAGCAGCTGAAGGAGCTGGGATTGTTTAGCCTGGAGCAAAGGAGACTCAAGGGAGACCTTATCACTCTCTACAGCTACCCAAAGGAGGTTGTAGCAAGGCCTCTTCTCCCAGGCACCTAGCAACAGTACAAGACGAAACAACCTCAAGCTACACTAGAGGAGGTTCAGGATGGACATGAGGAAGAATTTCTTCACTGAAAGGGTGGTTAAGCATTGGAACAGACTGCCAATGGAGGTGGTAGAGTCTCTATTCCTGGAGGTGTTCAAGAAAGGACTGGATGTGGCNGCTGGAGCACGTCCAGAGAAGGGCAATTAAGCTGGTTAAGGATCTAGAGAGTAAGTCTATGAGGAGCAGCTGAAGGAGCTGGGATTGTTTAGCCTGGAGCAAAGGAGACTCAAGGGAGACCTTATCACTCTCTACAGCTACCCAAAGGAGGTTGTAGCAAGGCCTCTTCTCCCAGGCACCTAGCAACAGTACAAGACGAAACAACCTCAAGCTACACTAGAGGAGGTTCAGGATGGACATGAGGAAGAATTTCTTCACTGAAAGGGTGGTTAAGCATTGGAACAGACTGCCAATGGAGGTGGTAGAGTCTCTATTCCTGGAGGTGTTCAAGAAAGGACTGGATGTGGCATTTAGTGCTATAGTCTAGTTGACAAGATGGTGATCAGTCAAAGGTTGGACTCGTTCATCTTGGAGGTCTTTTCCAACCTAAACGATTCTGTGGTCCTCTAATTTGAAATTTGAAAAAATCTACAACTATAGTTGGTGCTGAATATGTTGAGTTGTTATATTCTTCTGTGAAAATTAGAACTGATATGCAGGTTCAAAGGGATCTTTATTATATTCTATCATTTTACACTTGTTCAAGTATATGAATGAAGGTTTATGTATATCCCACTGCATTTGAAAAAGGTTTATTTTTGTTTGCTTGCATTTTGCAATGAAAAACTATCATCTTACATGTGTTTATATTAATTACTATTTGTACTAGTATTGATTAACTGTAATAAGCATTATCGTAATAACCATAGTAGTGCGGAACATAGTGAAATGCTTCACTACCTTGGCATTGTCTGTGGAGCAAACACTGTAAAATGTGAAGGAACTTAACATCATTTATTTTTTATAGCATGCCTAAAATTGTAGCAGCCATGCACAACATAGAAATTAAAAAAAACCATTCTGGATAAGCATCTTATGGAATCATTTTCTAAAGAAAATACCAGTTGTTAAATACGTCAGTGGTGGAAATGAAGATGAACAAAAATTACACCAACCTAAAATAAGTAAAAAGGGCTTGTGTTTGATTTCAAAGGCCACATCATTTATACCTTGACAACCTGATAATAGAGGTGATTTCTACTGACTGCAGTTAAATATCTAGAAAGCTTTATCAGTTCCCCTGTGATTTCAGTTCCTGGCTTTACAGAAGTTAAGGTGAAAGTAAAGAAAATATTTGATTGTAATTTCCAGAGGAACAAAGTTGACATGCATTCCAATACATTCCTAATCCTAGTACTAAAAGGTATGCAAACTTTTGCGTCATCACAAGGAACTTCTTTTTTAAAAAATAAGCAAACAAATAAAAAATATCTCAGTATATCTTTGGGGAAAATTTTCCAGAGCACCTGACCACAGAATCCCCATCTGGTACATCACAGGTGTTCTGTGGGTGAAATGAGGACTTCATTATCTTGGACAGCCTATAAAATATATTTCATAAACTCCAAAATTAGCCACATTTTACCATATGGGCTTGATTTTTCTTGGCATGGAGTCTATTAAAAGTAAGTCTTGTAAAAACAGTGCAAGATGAGAACTTGGAATTACATTAATACGCAATCTTTTGGGCAATGTGTTTAATCCTACTGGTACATGTATATTATTCTGAGAATTTTGCCAGGAGTCTTTAAGCAAGAGTTTAGGAAAACAAAGATAAAATGAGTTTATTTGTCCTCATAAAAATAGAATAATTATTTTTTCCCATGCACAAGTAAATAAACTTCAGCTTGATTCTATTTCCTAATATACGTTGCTGCATTGCACTGTTCTTGTAATATCTTATGGACTTGTTTATAGCAGATATTGAAATATTGAATATTTTCATAACTGTAGACCGAATATTATTTCCACAGCTCTTGCCCCCCTGAGCACATTTATGTTACTGTTAGGTTCACAGAAAATTGATTCTCAGTATAATACTCATCTAGAAGATATTATATATAATTCGTCTCCTGGGCACTCTGAAGAAATACATTGCATATTGCCATACAATAAGATAGTTTTTACTTTTTCCCTTAACAAATAAGAACAAATAAAGATCAATGATTTTGCTGTATCAAGCTTTTTTTTTCTGTCCCTTAAGCATCCACTATACTTTTCCTGCTAAAATTTCCTGCGCTGAAATGTTGTGTTTCCCCATTTGAAACACTCCTAACCCCCTCCTTCAGGTGCTGTACAACCAAAAAGACCCTTTAATTTCCTCAGGTCAGCTTTGTTAGACTAAGGTTGGAGTACCTCAGACAGGTTTTTATTGTGTCACATTACGCCCTTAGCATCTGTAATTTTTCTGTAAACTTGTTTACACTGATCTGTGATTTCGATCATGCTGTCTTGAGATAGCAACATGCCTTATTCAGAAATTCATTTTTCTTGAGCAATATAAAGTCATTCTAAAAAGCAGAGAAAATCTGGATTTCTTATCACGTAGAATCAAAATTAATTCCTTTATATAAAAAATACCCTCAAAATTTATGCCCAGGTAGGAAAACAGTTTAGTAAAATAACTATTTTATCAATATATCAGTAAGAAAACTCTAGGACAGCAGCTCTGGAAGCATTTCTTGTGCTTTTACTCAATCAAACTTTGCTGTCTTAAATCTTCAAGGATTTATTCAGTCATAGTTCCCAAAGAATCTAATAGATTTTTTTGAATACTTGATTTTGAAACTTAACCTTGCTGAGCATCTTTCTGGGCAGTCAGTAGAGCACCATCCTGTAAAACTTCATTTCTCATTAAAGTTAAATTTTAGATTATTTTTTATTGAAGAGAAGGAGCTAATGGTGAAGTCACTCTCCACCACAAAAAATTGTAAGATAATGCACTTGTCCAGGAAATGTGAGATGCGTCATTCCCATTCTATGTCATTCCTGACATGAGAGGGACTGAAACTCACATATTGCACGTCCCAGGACATTTTGTAAAAGCTGGTTACTTAAATTCTTGGATAAGTGTTCTCAGAACTAGGCTGTTGTTTTAAAAAAATATCTTAAACAAAGGTAGTGATGGCACCACACTGGTGGTTTTGAGGGAAGTTATTGTGATTACGAAGCTTTAAGCTTTAGTTCAGAGGCATCTTAACATGTTGTGTGAGTTTAGAATATACTTGCCAGGTTGTATTCTTTCAGAGACTGTCCAAACAGTTAAATATGATATATGCAACTAGGCAATCAGCCCAGACAGGACAGCAGTGAGGGATGCAGTTTTCATTTCACAGCAATATAGCCAGTTATATTTATTTTCTGGTGAAAGAGTCTGCTAGGGGCTCTTGAGAATGTAAGTGGATCGGTAGAGTTTTCATGAAACTGAGGTAAAATGGATGTACTGAAGTTACAAACTAGGCACTTACAGATGCTCTTTCAGATCGCACTCTAGAACCATCAAAACTGGACAAAATGAGATATAGCAAGGAAACATTTATTGACTCACAAAGACTGACTGTAAAGGAGTACTGAACTATCAGTATTTACACTACTTTTTTTGAATTTCCAAAATGGACATAGTCTCTTAATAGCTAGTAAGCTCTATTTCCACTTGTCATGATCTGTTAGAGAAACCAGTTTTTTCTTTATTTGGAGTTTTGTTCATTTGTTTGGGTAGTTTTTTTTAATTATATCTTGCTTGTGAAGAATTATAGATGTATTTCCATTATGTGATTTGGCTGAGTAAAACTGGACTAGAACTCATACCTTGCCCCAGAAGAATAATTTCATTCCTTGTGCTGAATGAAGTGCCTGCTGAGCTAAGTTTCTATTACTGTAGCCATGGCAATTCCTGTTTCAATGATTCAGGAGAGTGGAGTCCTCTCCTAAATACAAACTCCTTAAAGAAAATAAGCAATGCAATAACAACAATAACAACAATGACGAAAGGACATTTATACTGTCTATTATAATTACATCTAAACTGCCTAGTTTCTTCTTTGATAACACCTACCTGAATATGACTGAATATGTCTTTCTGTAAGGTGTTGAAAGCAGCATTATATGCAAAGAAATTACCATAACAATCATCAGAAACAGGCTGATAACTGATGGCCATTCTAAACCTCATAGGGTCATAAGAAGCAAGGATCTCAGGCATGAACATCATGTCAACATGTCTTTATGCCTGTAGTAACATAACCTTGGCATTACTAGGGCTGTCCTGGAAAGATTATGATACATAGTGATCCACGTTTTACATGAAAAGAGAAATCGATGATGTATTAGAAAAATTCACAGAAAATCATTCTTTTGCATAATCTGGTACAATAACATCATCATCATGGCTAGGCTTTGCGAACGAAGAGTAGGGAAGGACCCTACCCACGCTTGCTACAAGCGCGTTGATGGCTAAAACAATAACATAGGACCAAATCTAATTTCACATATGAGAAAAAAAAAAAAAAAGTGTTCTGGCAGAATTTAAGTCAGGGCACTTGGTTTAAATTTTAATAAGTATTTAGAGGGTGAAGTTGCCCACTCATATACCAAATACATTGGGTTTTTAAAAAAAAAAAAATTGAAAACAGATAGTTTTTTTTCATGAGCACAGAATCAACAGAACTGTACAATCTCCCATTGCACTCATCCGTCTTCACAATTTTACAATTAACAGTGAGAAAAAAAGTCCAACACATTACTTTGAAAGAAAAATTAATGTCTCTTATAAAACATAGCTAGTGGGTCTATATTGAGAAAAGCAAATGAGATGCGCTCAAACGTGTACAGAATGCCTGTGTAATCCATACATTCTTCTAAATAGTAACTTGTATTTTGAGGAATTGCAGTTCTTTTTCCTTGGTGCTCTTTAGTCTTGGATTTGTTGGATACAGTTGGAAGTGTTTTCACCACTTCCAAACAGATCTGTTTTCTCACTGAATATTTGTCAGCTACGGTCACTGAAAATACCCCATGAGATACAAGCCTTATTTATCCTCATATGAAATTAAATCTTCTATTTTTACTTTTTTTTTTTTTTTAACAGGAATTTTACAGTTGTTAATTCAAAAATCATTGTTGTTACTATACGACCTGAGCCCAAAACTACGGATTCTTTCCTGGAGATAGAACTGGCCCATCTGTCTAATGTAAGTACAAGATATGTTCTTACAAGAGTATTTGTCAGATCATATGAGAGAAAAAAAGTGGCATTGTTTTTAAAAAACAGTTAATAAAACCCAGTTTAAGTTCTAAAATTTAAGCCCAGGAACAGTCTAGCAATCTTTGAAGGGAATGTTTTCTTTTTTCACACATATGTATATGCAAAACAAAATTAATTGTTGTTTTGTGTTTTTTGAAGTTTTCATTTAAACAGGGATTTCTAGTGAAAAGTTTCCATTACATGCTTTGATGGTTACAATTGGAAATGTATTCCGCTGAATGCTTAATTCTTCGCTCCCTGCGTAGGTCATAGAGCTACATAGTTCTTCAGGTCTTTTCTTCTTTTCTTTCATTATTTCCTACTAAAAAATCAGATTTTACTTGTTTTAGCAGACTTTGAAAAAAATGCTCTGGTCCTGATTTAACTTACAGTTCTTATAAATGTTTGAGATTTTTTTGTACAATCCTAAAAATTCCGTACTTTTGAGGCTTTAATCTCACATTAAAAATGTTTTAAATCTGAAAAAAGAGGGACTTTATTTCCAAATATGTGAAAAAAATGAAGAGTTTTTCTTCTACTATTAGTAATTCCCATCAGTCACAGGGATGTCCAATATTGGGAAAATAATGTTAAATAACAAGCATAAGAGTAATTTATGTGAAACCACAGGATATGAACTCTGTTTATGTTATTAAGAGCTAGAGATTACTTTGAATAAAGCCATAAAGGGTCAAATAGAAAAGACAGTTACTAGGGCTTTTGAAAATACTATTGTTACGCAAAAATCTTTAAAGCTGTGGATTTTTAGTTGTAAACAGTTACTGATGTGGTCATGTAGATACAATTAAACTGGAGAATTTCCAAATATTTCAGTCAGTAGCAAAGTTGGATTAGTGGTTCTGGACAAAAGTATGAAGGTAACTTTTTTGAACTCTAGACCTTTAATTACCATTTTACTCAAGGTTAGAAGAAACTATTTTGCCCTCAGTGGTCATTCTGACCTGCCATTCCGTTCCCAGAAAACTGCTAATGCAAAGAACATCTCAGTGAAAGTCAGGCAGAAAAAAGGAATAGAGGAACATAAACTGACCTGACCTTTCAATAAGATAAAGAATTGTGGAGGTTTGGGGTTTTATGGTTCTCTGTTTAAGATGCTTTATGGCATGTAGGTTTCATTTTTCTGTTTCATTTTATTTTGTTTACAACCTAAGTTATATCATATATATTAAGAAAAAATATCGGTCTTAAACATAACTTTCCTTCCTGTCAGATATTTCACTAAAAATGTAAAAAAGTATTTGCTGGAGTAAACCACAAATTAATCCTATATATCAGGACAAAACTCCCATCCCTTTTGAAATAAAATACTTGTTTTTATCTTAGAAAGATCATTATTAGGAAGAATTTATGATAATTTTCATTGCTAGATTTTATAATCTATAATTTCAAGAGTGATTGGTGGGTTACTTACATGAACTGTAAACTTTATATTTAAATTAAAATTTATATTAAAATTTATATTTTGAAATAGAAATTAGTACTTGGAAACATGTAGGTAGCAGGTAAGAAAAAAGATTCTCATTAGTTTGGTCACTTATGCTAGAAAAGAAATGAGACAATTTTAAAGTAAAATAAAACCAATAAACAGTGTACCAGCATTGAAAATAGTTTTAGACCAAGCACAAGCTATTAATAGAAGCATAACATGGGCAAGACTAGAT
Source organism: Oxyruncus cristatus (assembly GCA_013399855.1). Taxonomy (NCBI): domain Eukaryota; kingdom Metazoa; phylum Chordata; class Aves; order Passeriformes; family Cotingidae; genus Oxyruncus; species Oxyruncus cristatus. Next base: position 178,253 of record VXAY01004350.1, read on the forward strand.
TAAAAAAAGGTTGAACTACTGTCCCCAGAAGATGAAATTCTAGAAAATTCTTAGAGAGAAACTTTTTTTAATCTTTCTCCTTTTTTTAATCCATCCCTTTGATTAATTTACAGAACAAGTTTTTGCCAAGTTTGAAAATCTTGGAAATGAAACTTCATTGTTACAAAAGGTCGGATTAGATACACTGTCACCTTGCTTTGGAAACCTTTCAGTAACTGAATATTAATTAATATTGTATGGGCTGTGTGTCTTGACAAACCGAAAAGACAATAACTTTGGCAATACATATTGGACCCTTTTTTTTTTTTTGGCTCAGTTTTTGTCCTATAATATAATCCAGAGAAGCATCAAGAGCTTAGATAAAATTTTTAGCCCTTAAATTAATTTTACATACATACTATATTTATATAGACTCCTAATCCACCTGAATATGAGTTGGATTGGCAGATTCAATGATAATATATTGCTCTAGAAAATCTTTGAATACATATCAGCTTTACAGTTTTAATGTCTTTAAACATTTGGTGATTTTTGTTCAAGTCCTAGTCTTCATAATGAAGTTTCAACTATAATATATTACCATAGAAAAAGCTTTATGTTGCATACAGAAAGATAAAACTATTAATACATCTTTAGTGTCGGAACATTACATAGTAATAGATCACAGACTAACCATTATGACAGTTAAATAGATTAATTATTAAACAGTAAATAAAATACATTCTCTTTCATCTAATTTTTTTTTTAAGGTCTCCTTGTTATATTTTTTTCCTTTCAAAACTTTGTTCTTGAAATGCTATTTGTTATTCAGAACAGTTTGTTTACAAATGAATTTAATGACTAATTTTTTAAGCATTTTTTAGACCATGCCTACTAATATATGGGACAATATCCACACATTTGTTTTTTTACCTCCATATCCACGGAGTAAATTAAGTAGACAAGAGATTATGAAAAGACTTAAAAGAAATAAAAAGAGTTAATATGACTAAATAAAATTTGCCTTTCAATATTAATTTATGTAAGATTTTTAATTTCATTTTATATCAAAACTAACCAGTTTATTAATAAAACTGGAGGATGATTTTTTGGAGGAAGTAGCAATCACAGTTACATGTACTGTTTGAAGATTGCAGATAAATTTGAATACAACAGAGAGTTGACCAGAGGGGAATGCAGGTTGCAGTGCAGTCATTTAGAGCACATGATATTTGGTCTTGCGCGCTATGAGCACGTAGATGACTGTGACCACAATTTTCCAGTAGTTTGATTAAAGAGACACCAAAGCAATCTTTAAAAAAATGCACAACTCAAACAAAATCCTGTTTGCTCCAGAGAGAATATGAACTCTCTCCTTCTGACAGCAGAGGAGTTTACTCCAGGGACGCTAAAGTAATGAGCCAGCAATAGCGTAGAGCATCAAGCTTTCAATGAGACTGAAAACCCTGGCTACAAAACACAGTTGGCGCTGTGCTGGATAGCTGTCAAAGTTGCCAATCACATCTGGAAAATTCAATTTTTTCTGCCAGGCAGAGATACATACGAGTACACACACACACACACACACACACACACACACACACGTCCATTTTTGAGATATCCAACTAATGTACTGTAATGTATAAATCAATACTACAGCAGTCGTAAACATTAATGGGCACAGTAGCTGCTTCCTTGACTGCAGCTGAGTAATTAACTGGTAAGAGCACTGCCCCCACAGAGAGTGATGGCTGTTGGAGGCAGCTCAACAGCAGCAGTGTGAGGAGGCATTGCCAAGAGGCCAGACCAAGAAGTACTGTGAAAAAGGGAGCAACAGATTAAGAGTGAAGAAGCAAATACAGAGACAGGCTCCTCGTGGTCCTCGCAGTACTTGATGGGTGTTTGATCAGAGTATCAAAAGAGGAAGAAGTTCTGAAGGGCTGCTGTGCCCTGGCGAGCTGCCAGTCCTGGTCGAGCAAGCCCTCATACAAGACCTCCTTAAAAAACCAAGTAATATTTATCTCATTTTCCATGTTTCTGCTTAATCTTTTATTGGTGACTGCAATGGCCCAACATACTGGTTTGAGGGTCTTTATTTGAATACATTTCAAAAAGAGTGAAGTCTGTGATCTGACAGCAGTTCTATTGTGTTTCGGTTTTCTGCAAAGGCCTTTGTTTCCCTCTATTTTGTAGATTTCTTTATCATGGACATTTTTCCTGAAAATGTTTTTGTATTCATTCTACTTGCAGTGTGAGAATACCAAGCTGTATGATGTCCACTGCTAGGAAAGAGAGGTCTTAGATCTGAGAGATGCAAAGCCTTATTATGATGCAGCTATAGGACTACTTTTTTTAATATGCATATAGCTATATCAGATTGCAAGTAGAACTTCTTCACCCAGACTTAAGATACAAATTAATACTCTTTATAAAATTACATTTTAAAGGAAAGTTAATTCTGCACCGACATTCTGTTTTTCTTAATTCTTGTCTTTCTGTCTCCTTTTCCACCAATGCATCTCAAAGCTCTTACCTAGTGATGAAGGACCTTGTCTCTGAATCTCAAGTGGCCTTTTATCCAGTGCTTTGTCTTGTGCCCTCTTCCCCTTCCTTTTCTTTATATTATAAATACTTCAGGGAATGGAACATTCTTTATTTATGTTTGTACAGTGCTATGTAAATATAAAGTGCCATAAGTATATGTTGGTTTTAAATATTTATATTCTACTGATGAAATTCAATGCAGTCAGCAAAATACTGAACTAGAGGTTCAAAGTTTCCCTAAATGCCTCTCTCACAAGCATCTCCAGAAGGACCTTTTTTATCTTTGACAAAGAGTTGGATGGAATAATTTAAATATTTAATAGATTTTTACTTCACAGGTTGCCATGTTTTTTCTAAAAATAAAACACTTTTGAGAATTAAATATTAAAGTGTGCTTTGTTTATATGAAACTACTTTTATATCTAGAGTATCTACACTGTTCACTAACATTGACATATAAAAATAGTAATTGTTCTTCAAATCACTTTTTGATTTTTTTTAAAAAAAATATGTCTATTCTGTACTTTCTATAATTATTTTATGTAGTTCTGATTTCTGGGAATACCTAGAGCTTGTGATGAACAGGAATATAGTGTTCCAGTTTTAAGTACTTCTAAGTCAATCTGAGTGAATTTTAATTCACTAGGCACAAAATAAACATGAGTAATAATACTTTTCAATTTCCCAAAATATTCCCCATAGTTCAATGATGTGCAATAAACCTAGATTCCCATCCTGCTATGAATCAAATCAGAAATTTTCCACTGACTTTGAAGAGGTTGGAGCTGGGATTGTAAAGCTCAACCACATCAGAAATAATATATTTATTTTGAGCAAAAAGCTCAACTGATTTAGGACCTAATTGACAAATCCTTTGTGTATTGAATGTGGCGTCATCTGAAAACCCAGCCTCCAAACGTTTTACCCAACATATGCCTAAAATTTTTAAAGGCATTACTGGTGTTGACATCCAAGTTCCTAAGGGGTCTAAAGTTCTGCTTCTAAACACACCAGAAATGTTCAGTCAAGTCTCTTAACAGATTAACTTTTATCTCATATTTCACTTCTACTAAGGTATGCCAAATAGACAACTTTATGCTTACCTTGACTAAGCAGAGAAAGCAAAGGAATCTGCTCTTAGGTTCAAGTGCTTTAAAATACTCTGTAAGAATTAACCTTAAGCTTTTGCCACTTCAGTGGCATCAATTCATCAGAATAAAAGGATAATCTTATAGATGGAGACTCAAATAAATTCTTAGGTCAAGCATGACACATATTTTTGTATACCAATATTAATAGGTTTGTTTGTTTTCTTTTTAGGGCACATTGAATCCCTACTGTGTGCTGTGGGATGATTCAAGAATGTAAGTGACAGATGTTTGCTTCTATTTCTATGGCTCAAATTTGACAAAGTACCTAATGATATTTAGGTAGTTGGTCCATAAACAGTTTGGTACGAGGGCAGAGAAAACAAACCTCTGACAGAGTGAAAGTACTGGGTTCTCCAGTCACTTGGCTTCCTTTCTGCAGCTGTGTAAATTGAAATAATACAATATCTCACCAGGAAGAGATTACTCACATAGTAATTTTAATCTGCTCTCTCAAGATTAAAATGAGGATGTCTAAGAACTGTAGTTCCTTGATGGTAGTTGCTCGGCAACAGGCGAGTGGGTAAACGATGAGACAAATAACTGAGGAAGGCTCCCATTTCTGTTACTGCAGGGAGAAATATAATTTTCAAGTGTGATCCCCACAGCAATCTTCATTTTAGTTGATTGAAATTTTCATTTTAGTTTATTAAAATAATAGCTGTATACTAAGCAATGAAAGCTTACTATCAGTCTTCTGCTGCTTTTTTCAGTGTGTGTCCCTTCTATAGCAAAAAAAAATGTTACTCTATAAAAGTAAAGCAGTAAAATCAGTGTGGTTAAAAAAGAATCCCAAGTTTATGCAGTTGTAATTTGCTGCATTAATCTTTCACAGTAAATATCCCATTAAAGTCAAGGTGAACTTTACGTACTTGCAGATTAGGTGTTTCAAGAAGTATCCCTATATGGTTGTCATATTATTTTTTTTAAAGTTGATGATGTGTTTCTTATCCAGGTATATTTTATATGTCTTATGATACAGACTCACCTGCAGTGTTAGAAATTGTATGACTGTGACTTTGTGAGTACTTTCATCCTTGAGCTTGGGTTTACATCAGTACACAGGTGGCTGAGAAACAACATTATAGTATAAAAATGAGGAACTTTGGACATGATACTAGAAATCATTCCAAATACAAGTAGAACCATGGTCTGTGCCTCTGCAAAAGAATCATAATGCCATTATTTGCCAGCAACATCATAGTATGCAATTTCTGTGAAATCTGTGGAATGAAGTACATGAAAGACTTGACATTATGCATTATTATGAGCACATGGAATGCAAAAGATTTTGAACAAGTTATTTGTTTCCTCTTTACAGTTTAGCTTACACAGGAGTGGTTTAGTGGGTTTTTATCATTTTCTGTATGCATTACTTTTAGCACCATGTATTTAGAGCAGCTACTCTGATATCACTGTTCAAGTCTACAGTATCAAGGGCACATTTGCATGAAATTAGGCTACTAAAAAAAAACCCCATGCTGTGGATTTAACAAGGTGATTAAAAGATTTCATGCAGGTATTTGGGATGAATGTATGAAGTAATTGCAAACAAATGTATTTTGTCCTTGCCGCTTGTTTTGCATGTATTTCTCTTAATATTGCGTGTAGAGAAGTTCAGTGGTACATATAAGTACTGTTTGCAATAAGCTCGGAATCTCAATGGAAAAATGAACTTTTGAAACATCTGAAATTTACGCAAAACTTACGTAAAGTAGTCTGAGGTTTTGAGGGAGAAATACACGCTTTGTTATTTTGAGGGATATATTTTCTAGGCATATTAGAGTAGGTATTGAAGATGGTAAAATAGTTTAAGATTGGAGGTATTCTTGAAGATGTGTCCCTTTTTAAAAGTGATATAAACCCTCAAATGTTCTGAATAAGGTGTGATGCATCTGTAAGGTCTGCATGGACACCACTGTGTTTGACACATGTATGTGTGCTATTGTATGAGAATGTGACACTCCCTTTTACCTGAGTGTGCAATAGTGTGCAATAGCACAGGGCAACTCATTTTTTCCTCCATCCCTTTGGAAAAAACATCTATAAGTGTTAGCTGTGGAAGCATCAGCTTTTTCAAAATTTTACTTTTATAATGCTGTTTCATTTTGGTTTGGACCATTTTATTTGTATTTAGTCAGGAATATTTCAGAATTTGTATTCTGACACTGTGAGTTTTAAATTATGAAAGTTCTGTAATGATGACTCAGTTCCTATTATTTAACAACCTTAATAAAGTTAGGTGCCCATGATTATATTGGGTTCTTGGTGGCTTGTTTTCTTTTATTTTCTCCACTTTTTTGTAAGCCTCAGGAATTAGTCGCCCTCAGCAACAGGCAAATGGATTTGATGAATTAATAGCCTAGTTCACATTGCAAATCCTACAGAGCTGCGATGTACTCATGCCCTTCCAAACTGAGTAATTTTTGCATAACCAGGATTTAGCATTTTGGAATAAACCCAACAAAAAGTAGTCTGCTTTTAGTTGAAGGTGCTTAACTAATCAAGTGTCTATTGTGAGTCAGGTGTTCTAAATTAGGTGGTTTTCAGATGAATCCTGTGTTAGCTTTCATCGTCAGCATACAGCCAGCAGTAACCTCTGATGGGTTTTGCCATCTTTTTAGCCACTTCTCCTACATCTTTATCTGTCTACCTTGCACGTTCACATTTGGTAAATGATACTCCCTCCCCTGATCTTGTCAGTTTAATCCTTCTCCAGCAGCAAGGAAAGCTTTGTCTATCTGGATTTTGGCCATGCTTTTCAAGAAATGGAACAATGATTACAGTTCCCTGACATCCATCCTTCAAGAAAGTTCAGGATCTGTGTGCTCTTAAATCACACCAAATCATCAAGGTTATTCTACTGCCATTGGTATCTCTGACAATTTGGTCACCCTGACTTTGCCAAAAGCAGCTTTAATCTATTCCTTTTATGAGATCTGGTGATTCTTCCCTCTGATTATGTTTTATAAGTTTTTTTCATTTATCAGGCTGGCAGGCTTGTGCCCTTTCTGTAGGTAGCTAGTCAAATGTGTGTACAATATTGAGACAGTGCAACTAAAGAATAAGATATTATGCCATATATTAAACTCAATCCAATAATTCAGCATTTTATTTCAGTTGATTATCCCAAAATATAGAGCACACCTGGCTGTGTTGATTGAAACCAAGCTTTTTATGAATTCTGGTTCTTCCTTTGATCCTTCATCTTCCCTGCACAAAGCTGGTAGCATGAATTGTATGTATGTATGGTGACTATTACCCTTCAGAAATCTAAGTTATCTATTCATTTCATAAAATGTATTTAAATGTTACCTTCAGTAAAGTCTTAGGATGCTGAATGCTTCTCCTTCTAGTGCGTAGGATAATGTACAGAATATTTGTAATTAACATTCAAAGGAGAAACAATTTCATTCCTTAAACCAACCAATCAAAAACTCCAGAAAGAGTTGTGGGTGTTTTGCTTTGCATTGTCTGAGCAAACTATCCCTGCTGACGGGAACTGTTTGTGATACATTAATTCCAGTGTTCCAGTCTACAAAGAGAAAGAAAAGGAGTTGATCAGGTACTAGGGCTGACTTTCCTACACCACAGAAGTGATTTTAAAATTAGACAAAACTTGAAAGTTTTTCTTTTGTCCCTCCTACCTTTCTGGAAAGGAAAAGAAGACAGTCTCAACTAGCAAGTGATCCAATAGTTACATGCATTTACTTGGGGACCTCAGGGACTGTCACTTCAATTTTTTCCTTATAGAAGTTAATTGAGTTTGAAATACACTTTTCAGCCTTACAGGAGCAGCCCATGCCTACTGAGCTCTCAGCTCCTCTGGAGTGTGTTACTCACAATGTGTCCTGCTGGAACTCTGCCATGTTATTTAGGAAAATATTCATGGGTTGGAAAGCTGATTCCTGGCACCCTTGTATTTAATTTTACCACTGTTTCTATGTGTTTGTCACCATGCCAAACCTAAATCTTAGCCATATCACTGTCAGGATTTTTTTCCTAGCACTGTTTTGTTTTATGTAAGTCTGGGTAAGGCTCTGTAAGCCCAAGTGAGCAAAGAATCCTTATATGCATGCATACATTTTCATTTAAAGAATGCCATTTCTTATGGCAGTCCAAACAGTTCTCTTGAACTTTTTACCATCTCCGATGTTTATGTCTGTGATAGGTGCCATAACAGACAGTCTGGATGTTATGGTTTAACCCCAGCCAGCAACCAAACTCACTCAAGGAGCCACTAGCTCACTCTCCCACCAGTAAGATCAGGAAGAATATCAGAAAGGTAAAAGGTACAAAACTCATGGGTTGAGATAAAGGCAGTTTAACAGATAAAGCAAAAGTCGTGCACACAAGCAAAACAAAACAAGGAATTAATTCACTGCTTCCCCTGGGTGGGCAGGCAAGTGTTCAGACATCTCCAGGAGAGCAGGGCTGTATCATGCACAACAGTCACTTGGAAAGACAAATGCCATCACTCGAAAGGTCCCACCCTTCCTCCTTCTTCCCCCACTTTATATGTAAGCATGATGTCATATGGTGTGGAATATCCCTTTGGTCAGTTTGGGTGACCTGTCCTGGCTGTGTCTGCTCCTGGCCTCCCATGCACCCTCAACTTCCTTCGCAGTGGGCAGTACAAAAAGCAGAAAAGGCCTTGGCTCCGTGTAAGCACTGCTCAGCAATAACAAAAATGTCTCTATATTATCAACCCTGCATTTAGCACAAATCTGAAACATAACCACATACTAGCCACTGTGAAGAAAATGAGTTCTACCCCAGTCAAAAAGCAGCACAATGGATCTCTAGGATCCATGAAAGTTTGGCCTGACAATGCAGCGGGTGTTTGTTCTTTCAGAAATGTGTTGGACATAATGTGGGCACATGTGTTCTCCACAGGACAGAGACAGTTGTTGCTGGTGTACTCCACATCTGTATGCAGTGCAACATGACATCTCACAGCACTGGGTAACGAAAGGGTTTTAGTATTCTAAGGCTCTTTTCTGCCACTTGCTGCAGAAGGATGTTAGAACACTATGACAGCATTTTATTTGTCCGTATGTGTGCTCAGAGTAGTTTATGCCTGCTGACTATACAGTTGGCAGAACTACAATGAAATTAGCTGAAATTTTTAATCTTGCGAGAATTTTGACCTGACTCAGTTTTAGTTTAGGACAAGTGGTAGGTCTGTTCTATTTTTTTTCCCCCACTGCTATATGAATTTACATTGGCAGTGGTTTAGATTTGGTACCCTAAAATTATGTGAAATTATGAATACCTATCTATGAGACATGACAAATTATATACATTTGTATATCTTCACAATTTCATTCCAGACATATTGTCACATCCTCCATTAAAAAGACAATTAAAAAAAAAATTTGCAAATACTTTTATTTTAATAGAGCTTTTAATTATTTTTCTTCCATTGTTCCTAGATACAATTCTGGAGAAATAGTCCCTAAAGGAATTCAATGTAAATAAAGAAGAGTCTGCCAGTTAGTTGTGATTTTTCTGTCTGTAGGGCAGAATACAACTCAGCTTTACAATATAACCTTGCATGCTTTGACCGGGAGTACTGGTCTGCTTGCTGTGTCTCTCTCCTCTCCACTTTGATTTTTAAAATTAGCATGATGGACCATTACAGTTAATTTTTTTTTTTTGTCCTGGCCTTGAAAACCTTTGAAAATATGTTCAAGATGACTCTTTATAACTTTTGTCAAAATGCGTCAAGCTAATCATAAAATAATTAGAATTATCCTAGGTAAGAATTTACTTATGGAAATATGAATAGTAGCCTCTCCTACCTTTATATTACTTTACAGCTGTATTATTTCTGTCACCAGAAAGATATGGAGGAAATTGAATGAGAGTAAGTATAGTTTGGAACTATATTCCATTTAAAGCTTTGCTTCTTCCATTGACTTCAGTCAGACTTTTTGGTCCAGCTTCACAGTCAGACTTCGATTCTGTCACATTATTCAAGGCAGAAAATTCTCTCTCCATATTAGCTTCTATGTTTATGTTCATTAATGAACTTATTCAGAAGATAAATGCCTCCTAGAATGCCTACTTTTGTGAAGAGCTTTCCATAGTGGTACCTGTGTGATAGCACACTACTTAATCTTTTGCTCCTGTTAGTCTTGCATAAAGGATTAGAAGACTACAGAAACATTTTCTTTTTCATTAAGACAGTATGGAGTGAAAAACCTGATCCAAACTCCCTTGCAGACAACCAAAAGGCTTTGACTGATTCAAATCAGATCAAATCAAGTGGCAAACCACTGCTCAAGCCCTGCAAGACCTAATTTTAAATTTTTTGAGTTCACAAACTGCTAAGATTATACTGCAGTTCTGAAATGCTGTACAATATAAAATGGAGTATCTTTATATTGAAACAGACCAAAATTTACTTAAGTCATACACAAAATGAATCAGTATATATGGGAGGAATTTATAATTTAGTATTTTTTTATAACACTGCTCTTCACTAACACCTACACAGTTATGAACAGAGTTTTCAGCATGGCCTGCTGAGATTTATAACAAAAAAAGGAAATCAAATTAATTCCCACTAATAAATTCACTTTCTTTTTATTTTTTACCGGGTGATTAATCAACTCCGTTTGTTGAGAACTCAATTGCTATTTATTGCCCTAAATGTAGATTTTCACAAACTAAAAATAGTGGGGTTTTGTAATATCAGGCAATTAAAATTCTGAAATGTGACTAAAAGGAACTAGTGATTGTATCTTCATAATGAAATTTAAAGATATGAATTGGACTTTTGACAGATCTTTAGTGTATAATGAGGACAAAAGATAATTGAGCAGTTTGAATATACTTCACAACAGAAAAAGAATTGGTCATAATTTGGTTTTGTATCTAGGTTGATGAAGATACATGAAAACATACATGAAAAATTCATGTGTATTTCTAAGTCAAATATAATGTGATCATTGCTTTCCCTAATAATATCTCAAGAAGAATTGTGCCAGATGGGATCTGCAAATCGAGCATGGTGGTGGACTTGGGCTGACTTGTAGGGGAAAACAGTGTTTACCAAATCAAATACAGCTTCCAAAAGTACAATACAGCATAATTGCAACTGTGAAATGTTGGCAACATTTTTCATTTTTATGATGTGCCTCTTAAAGTTTGTTACACCTGTAGATTTAAAAGCAATTTAACACAGAGGTTCCTATCATCCTTCTTGGTTTACAGATAGGGAAAACTACAGCATAATGGAAGCAAAGCAGACTTAGAGTTCCAAATTCCTGAGTCCTAATTTGAGGATGCTCTCTAGCTGTTCTCAAAGCCAATACCATTCCCCTACCATGAAGTAGATCTCTAAAGTTTAAATAGTTTTATAATGATATTTTTATTTTTTTTTCTCATTCACTCTGATAGTCTCATGACTGTTGCCCACTCTGGAGAATTTAGCTCTGTTTATCCAAGAGAAGTAGTGCCACAGCACTAACGGCCTTTGTATCATACCATCCTTAAACAAAATGAAATCTGCTTGCATCACCAAAGATGTTGAATAACCTAGGCAGTATTTGCTTATGCATGTGGCAAGGAGCTGTGCGAAGTATCCTTCTCCTATGCCTTTGACAGCAGGGGTACAGATCATGTGTGTAAATTGCTTGTAAGTAAATCGTGTTGTTTGTTACTTTTAAATTTACTTGCAGTCAGTACAGAAAAAAACCCAGAACAATTGGTATAAATACACTTACTTTTAGTAAGCATATAATATGCTACAATATAATTTTAGCACTTGCAGTGTATAGGTCTGCTTGTCTTTACTTCAAAATGTGTGGATTTAAATCTCCTGAATTAATAAGTATTCTGTCTGATAAATCTAGTATCATGTAATTCATTGAAGTCTGGTCTATTGAACTACAAGAAGTGGTTTTTGGCAAAATGACCTTGAAAAAATAGCATTTTGCAATGTATGCTAGAGGTCGTCTTCCAGCTCTAACAGTTGTTCTTGAATTGTTAATACTGAAATTGTATCTCCGCCCAATAAAACTGTAAAAATCCATCAAAAACAGTCAAACACATGTCCAGTGTAAATCTACCGTAATTTATCAGTTGCTATCACAAGTATCATTGTAATGCTATTACAAATATCACTGTAATGCTGTGTCAGCATCTCACTGACCTCACAGGTGTCTTTACACATAATTAATCTTTTGCTGAATCTCTGTGCAAAAATTGAGCAAGATGAGCAGATTCAGTTAAATCTCTTCCTGAACCAGTCACTAGAGGGAAGCAAAGACCTTCACGTGCCTATCCATGACGTCAGTCAATGTCGATGTCCTCCCTGGCAAAATCTGTCAGTATTCAATCTAAAATTTTGAAAAAGGCCTATTTGGTGGAAAATAACCCTTAGGGAGAAAAAAACAACAAAACAAAACTCAAAAATATATTTCTGTATAGTTGATTTCCAGAGGCCATTGTCATTAAAATATGGAGTTATTTTCCTGAACCATGTTTTCAGAATTTGAATCTAGACAAAAAATTCAGTGCAGAGTGGATAAAGATGGGTTTAAGACTTTCATTCTTTGAAGCATCCCAATATTAAGAAAAATACATTGAAATGTTTGTAGCATAGTAGCTATGTACTTGACCTAAGATAAAATATACCAGTTTATTGATATATTTTTGTTGATCCTCCCTTAGTTATCCATACTTCCATTCCATATTTTTTTTCTGTGGTAGTTAGAACTTATCCTGCACATATGCAGTTCTTCAGTGTATTACAAGGTAAACAGATCAAGAGAACATCAAATCATTAAATGAGACTAGTTCACCATGTACTCCATTTCAGCACAGAGAAAGCATAATGTGTATATGTGAACTTACATTATCATTCCAGTTTATGGGGGGTTATATGTGAAGTAGGGGTCATATGTGAGGTTTACCATATACTGTGCTTTTACTGAATTTAATTCAGCCTTGTTCTGGTTAGTGAGAATACAACTCAACGTTCTGTCCTATGCACTAGGCTGGTTGAAGTCCTTTAAAACAGAAACACTAGAGGCCAATGTTGTATTTGATAAAACATGACATTTGCTTAAAGGAATGTACCCGATTTGAATTGAATTAGCTGTGGAAACTGAAATGCACAGAAACAGGGAAAAAAATATTAAAAATAATGGTTTTGAGTTTATCACTTAAAATTCTAAATGATTTAAAGATTGCAAGGGCAACATTTGTACAACTTATCACTTAATTTGAATAGAAGATCTTTTATTAAGCTTAAGTTATGCAGGGTGGCCAGACCTTAATGAGAATAATACAAATGTGTATCAGGATTTAAGCAAGTTTAAATGGAAGCTAATATGCTAGATGAACAGCTCCAAGCAAAGCAATTTCACGAAAAAACCCTGTTGTGTTGAAGAGCTGCTAGATTATGGCTAAATAGATTTTTAGCTGAAAGCATGGTGTATTTGTGATGGCTTTTTAATGTTATCATCATCTTCTCTGATAATATTGAGTAAGAGAGATTTCTTGCCTAGCTAGTTAACTAAATGTAATATGCATATGCATCCAAGTGTGTGTGCTGGGGATAACATTCTGCAATCCATGCTATTATTCTAAGTAATGGAGTATATAATATAATTCTGAATTTCACAGGATATAGTTAGGATTCTCGATGCTACATGTTATCCTAATAATGCCATTTCTAGTGGTTGTCTTCACTGTTCTATCTACCCATAGTTATGGAAGTAGTGCAAAATAACTTTGCATATATCGAAAGCGTGCATTAAAATGCCATCATGCTGCTCTAAGTGCATAACTTCACATAGTTATGATCCTGATATCAAGTTTACCAGTAGCTCTATAGAAGGCCCAGGCTTAAACAATGTGTCAGATTTGGATCACAGAAGCAGAATCAAGCCACAGGTATTGGCACAAATCCAAGAGTCACTCCATCAACATGAATGTCAAGAATTAGGGGATTGCATATAGTTACATATAGAGAAATAGAGAACCAGAAAAATAGTATCACTCCTTATAATGAATCTGATATATTTGTATGCTTAGCCTGTAAAACGTACATTATTTTGACCAAACATAAAATTCAATCCTTTAGATTTGTTCTACTTCATGATTGCAATTTTGACTGGAATATAGAGCTATTAAATGTCTTTTTTAAATGTCAATGTGTACTTTCTTCGATATCTACTCAGATTTAAATGGTTATTCACAAAAATAAGCCACTGTTTTATTATAATATAAAAGTTGCTTGAAATGTAAATATATCAAGTATCAGATAATAACACAAACAAAACATATTTTAAACAAAATATAATTATTTCATTTGAACAATTTCTGATTTCATCTAGACAACGTAGAGTCATGCAGCTAGTACAGGAATTTTAAAAACAAAGCAAGAGTCAGTAGCATTCAGGAAGTAGTCTAATCTCTTTTTAAACAGTTTATACTCTAAAACTATAAGCTTTTAGACTGTGTACAGGAAAAAGTCAATAGTGTCTCCTTCTATGCACATTACATCTTCAGCCCATTCTTCCCCTTTCTTCTCCTTCTTGTAAGTGAACAGTCAAGCATCCGATATTTTAGGTACACAAATGGTGTGTGTGCTTACATGAATACTTCATCATTACACAGAGAGATTAGAATCTCAGAGGAATAAAACACATAAAAATATTTACCACCACCCCTTCAAGAAGTTCGATTGAAAATATGAAGCATCCATCTCTTTAATGTACTATGCGGGAAATCATGTTCTGTATACTGCAATATATATATTTATCTGATGTCAGGTTCTACATGCTTTTAATATTATATATTTCGAATAATATGTACCAATTTTAAACTAGGTAACATACACCATCATATGACTTATAATTGCATCTTCTTCATTGTAAACACAGAGAAAAAACTATCCTAAATTTACCAAAACCACCTGCTTTCATCTATCTGTCTCTCTCTCTCTCTCTCTCTCTCTCTATCTCTATCGTCAGTCTGTCTTTTCTTACCTACTTTGCCTATACAATTGACTGCTGTGATTTGTTTTGTTTTGTCATCTGACGCACACTATTCTGTTCTCATATTTTTGTAATTGATTTACACAAGAAAACTCTGATCAGGCGCAATCTTCTTTTCCTCTGAGGCTGTTTCAGTAAATAGAAAAATTTTCATCACAGTCAAGGAAATATACAGATGTCTAAATATCACAGTGAGTTAGTGTTTCAGCCAAAATTAGAGAAAAAGGTGCTCTTAGGTCCACAACTCTGTGATCTAGCCTCTAGAATTACCCAAATTTCTTTCGCCTAGAAAATGTCTAGCACTTCTGAAACGACCCACATGATCCTGGCTTCCTTCTCACCTT
Organism: Oxyruncus cristatus; assembly: GCA_013399855.1. Taxonomy (NCBI): domain Eukaryota; kingdom Metazoa; phylum Chordata; class Aves; order Passeriformes; family Cotingidae; genus Oxyruncus; species Oxyruncus cristatus. Next base: position 193,283 of record VXAY01004350.1, read on the forward strand.
CCTGCAAAAATAGCAACATCTCTTGTGTGTGTAGGTGCGCAGTTATCTAAGAATGATGATACAAGTTGAAATCCCAGACAAAAATCCTCTTAATCTCAGGAAAACACAGAAGTTGCTTGTTCAGACAGTTGTGGAGAAGAACCAGGGAGAACTGGGGGTCAGGTGAGAAGGCATTTTCTAACACATTCTGCTATGTATGGTGTTTCTATAGATACTGGGCATTCTATTTTAGAGGTACTTTTCTTTTACAACCTTTCCATGATGCTGCCAGCTCAAACTCTTACCCAAATGTAATTTTATAACCTACACAACTAATTTTCCCTTTGTTTTGACTAGACCTTTACATTTTCAGTTTAATTTGATTCATCTAATTGTTTCTGAGAAAACATATATCACAAAACCAAGGAACACCTAGGTCAATGTTTTGTGGATGTGAATAAGTTTTTGATATTATTTGTATTTGATTTTGAAGTATAGGTCATCAGAAGCCAACTTTACAGATTTTTTTTTTAATAATTTCTCTTCTGGATTTCTTTTTTGCTTAGTTTTGTTTAAGACGAGGCATTTTAAAAATGCAAGCTGATACAAGTGTGAGAATTATGTTTTGTTAATGTGAGAAAATATTCAAGCACTTTTGTGTTTACGTGATTTACTGCATTTCAAGTGTCTCAATTAAGTGTAGAAGTCTAAAACATAGGGTATTGAATGCAGCAGGATGATTTATTTTCCTTAAACTCAATGTCAAAATGTCCTCAATAGCCAAATGAGAGGCAAGAACTGAAAGCAGTGATTCACAGCAACTAAACAAGACCCAGCCCTTTTCTGTTTACCAGGCTAAGACAGAAATCTGCTTAGATCAGAAATTGGAAATAGTATGTAAATGTGTTTTTATTGGTCCTAGAATTAAAGGTTAATTTAGATAGGGCGTTAATTTAGGCTCAATTTAGATACCTTTATACAGTCACATAGAACAATTCAGGAAATATCTACAGAAGAAAACTATGCCTTTCAAAGCAGGTGAAGGCATAGAAGACATCTCTAGTAGTACTGTTTGTAGGAAATGAAATCAGTTGCTAACAGCAGAATTGACTACAAAATGGAGAAATGAAATCACTCAGACGTATATATGCAAGTGCCACTATCATTGGGTACCATAAAAAGGTAAACTGTCCTTTAGGTTCTATAGATTGTACTGATAAGATGTCCTTTGACTAATGGAAACTTAAATACTTTGCATACTTATAGGTACCTAATTTTAGAAGTTTCAATACCAGACTGAATTCTGCTCTATATATCAATTTCTGCCTCAGGATATGGATTTTCAAACTATTTCCTTGGGTAAACACTTACTTAATAAAGAAATAAGAGTGGTCTTTTGTAAAATAACCTAAGGTTAAAATCTTTTTCTTTCCAGGAGATAGCCCTGACCATCAGACTATAAATAATGATCTTGTAAAACTGCTTTCCTTGCAAGCAAAAGTAGAAATAATAAACATAATTTAAAATAGTGAATATATACCACTGACATTGAACTCACAGAACCAGATATAGAAGAATGAAGTTCTGAAGTAAATTAACATGTAAAGTCTGTAGTTCTTGGGGATAGACATTGTCCAACTTCATAAATTCATTGTTAAGGACATAGTGACAACCACTAACTCTATGAAGGAAACATTCTCCAATGACAATATACAAGATAGCAGTATCTTGTCAGAGGGCAGGCAATGCATTCAATAAGTTAATACTGGAAATATAAAATGATTTGATAGAAATTTTAAAATAAAATAAAATGAGAAATGAGTCCTCATTGGGACTAAGACACAGTCTGAGATATAATGTTTAGTTTCTAAAAAATAGTTTGTAGTGAGAATCAGGTAGTAACAAAATAATGTTTTGCCTTATCTCCACATTTGGGTAAGATACTAAAAAATGTATATTTGTGATCCTGCAAGGCTGATATGTTCCCAAAAGCACTTTCTGAGTCATTTTCTGCCCTCTTTACAAACTTACTTATGAAGTGAAAGAACTTTATTATATTATCAGCCTTCCATTTTGTTGTCACAGTTAAAAACCAGAGATTGCAAAGGAGGTGTTTAAGTGGTACAAAGCCAATCCATTCTCATTACAAAAGTTGTTATAAGAACACAAAAACTTTTTTCTTTTCTTTT
>VXAY01004351.1:0-19286 GCA_013399855.1 Oxyruncus cristatus
AAAAAAAAGGAAAAATAGAAAGGGAAAATAGAGCGAAAATCAGGAAAAAATAGAATGGAAAATAGAAAATTTAGAAAAAATAGAAAGAAAACTTAGAAAAAATAGAAAGGAAAAGTAGAAAAAACCAGAATTAAATAAATTGAAAGAAAGAGAAAGAAAAAAGAGAAAGAAAGAGCAAATATGAAGAGAAGAAGGTCCCTCCCAACCCTGGCATTGGCTTAGAAAAGCCAAGCCCAAGTTCTCGCCCTTCCTGCGGGGTTATTTATCCTACTCACGGACCCCGGGCTGTTCCCAGCGGGAATTGGGAGCGGGATCTTGTCCCCCCATCTCTTGGAAGAACAACGAGGTCTCAGGGAGGGAAAAAAGGCCCTTTTTGGAGGTCAGGGATTGAGTGTTGTGGGAGGAGGACAATGCCAGGAAAGGGCAGGGCAGGAGCAGCGAGGGGTTAAAAACCTGAGCCCTTCCCGCAGGGACCGTCCCGGGGATCTCCTTTAACCCGGCGAAGCACATTCCCGGTGGACAATGGGAATGCCGGCTGTGCTCAGCCAGGAGGAGGGCAGGGAAGGCAGGAAAAGCTCTTCCCCCTCCTTTAAAATCCACTTATTTCCCCCAGAACTGCGCCGTCCCAACGCAGAAAGGGACGGGCCAGCTCTTCCCATGTCCTGTTTTCCCATTCATTCGGGAATTGGGGTGATGGTTGACCAAAGTGGAGAGGAATAACCTCTGGCTTTTCATCCTCTGCCCCCCTTTCCTCAGCCAACACGTGTCCAGTGATTTTTCCTGGCTGCAAAGACAGAAAGGCACTTTTGGGCAGTGCCAAGGTGGATTATTTCCCCCTGGAATGACCCTTTCCTGCTCTGGAGCTGCACAGAAAAAGGGTATTTCGCCTCAGCAGCATCTTCTCCCCCCGAGCTGGTGGTGCCCAACTGCTGAATAATTGATGCAACAAATAATCTTTTCTCCCCTTTCATCCCCATTTCCACCACCACAAGGAGCAGGAACCACTTGAAAAAGACACCACCCAGGGCTGAAAACGGAGAAGGAAATGGTCCTTCCCAAAAAAACCTCCTGAGATGGGGAGACAAGCTGATCCCTGCAGCCCCAGTCCTACTGCCAAGATGACCCTTGGCTGTGAAATATTGCAGTTCCTGGGGTTAATTCACGTTTTTACCTCTGAAAAAATGTGGAATTCTGATATTTCAGAGCTCAGTGAATAAATCCACCAACTGTTCTGTCCCTGGGATGGCTTTACCTGCTGCTTGACAATTAACTGTCGTAACCTTAAATATGCAGAGCTTTGGAAATCAGATTCCACGTCTTCCTGGCCCCTTCTAAGCAGCTCCTCACAACATATCACTGTGTTCCTGGTATTTTTTAATGACATTCCAAGTCGTCTCAGTGATCCTGGATCAGCTTCTCCAGGAATATTTTAATTGGTGTTTTTATTGCGTGTGTCAGAGAGCTCATGGAGAGGTGGGAGACAAGTGATTAAAGACTTGGGGGGGGGGAAAATGCACTTGTAGGAGGAGAATTAAAAGGAAAACAATGTAAGGGAGGCTCCTGGAGCAGCGAGGAAGGAGAAACATTAAAAGGGATCCACGTACAGGAATAAAACCCCGGGACTTGGGATGATTTGGGAGTGGCTGGCAGGAAGGAATTCGGGCCCCAGGACACGTGTGGGGTCCAGACAAGCTGTTGGGGGGCAAAAGCAGCCCAAAGGGTGATGCTCATGGCCCACTCCAAGGATCCTTCTCTTCCCAAGCCATGGTGGGACTGACATCACTTCCAAGCACTTTCCTTCATTATTTAAGCTCAACAAGCAGCGTTTCAGCCTCAGCTGTGCCTGAGGCAGAGGAAGGAGGGGTTTATTCCTCCTTTATTTCCAAGGCTCGCCTTGAGCTGCTGAATTTTGCAGGGACAAGGGTTTCCCTGCCTCTCCTGGTGGAGCTTTTCTGGGTTGTATCCCAAATATTCACGGATCAGGAGAGAAGAGCCTGCAAGAAGGAAAGGCTGGGGCTGCAGAGGGCAAGGAGCTTTGAACTGTTGTCCCAAAATCAGCTGCTGGTGAAAAGAAAGGTAATATAGGGGTTGCCTGCTCCAGTCCCTTGCAGCTTCCCTGGATGAGCCCGTGGAAAAGTTGTGCTCTCTATCCATTTGGATAAAGCTCGACTCAGCTTTCTCCTGGATCCCACTGGGCTAAAATAGCCCTGAGTCCCTCAGCTCTCCAGGATCTGGGCTGGGTAATCTCCTCAATCCCTTTTTCCCCACCTCAGTCAGGAGATCTTGGGATTCTACCCTCCGGCGTGACGATCTCCAGGCAGGTTTCCAGCCTGGAAGTGCAGGGATGAAACGCAGCTCTGTCATCCAAGGCAGGGAGAAAGTGTCGTCCCTGCTGGAGCCTCGGGTGCTCCGAGGTGGAGCCGAAATGTTTTGCAGGTGCTTGTCGGGGAGCAGAGCGGAGCTAATGAATAAAACATGTCTGTGCTCCAGCCTCCAGTAAATGTGACAAACTGGGATCTTCTGGCTTGGGGCGGGGGAAGGAGATGAAATATGAGCTGGAGCTCAGCTGAAAGCTCCTAACTAATCCAAGATGTTGAGCTGTGCAGACTTGCTGCTGCAGGGAACGGGGCGAGCCAGGTTTGTACGGATCCAGGGAAGCACAGAGGGCTGGAATTATCTTCCAGGAGACAGCAGGATGTGACCTCTGGCCGCCCATGATATAATTCTGTGCTTTAAAGCAAAGCTTGTCTTCATCCCTTTGCTCCAAGACTGAGCTGACCCTGTTCTTCCTGAGCCCAAAGAAGAAGCCAAAAGGGGGGAAAACATTTTAGATGCCAAAGCTTATTCCACTCAACTGCACATGAGGAGCAGCCTCCAGAGTCCTTGCAGGATTAGCTGTGCTCTGAGGTCAGGGGTTGTGATCAGCAGCCAGCAAATAAAGGATGGGTTTAGGAGCAGTGATTCTCCAGGATTTAGTCCTACATGGATCCCAAAGGATGGTTTAGGAGCAGTGACTCTCCAGGATTTAGTCCTACATGGATCCCAAAGGATGGTTTAGGAGCAGTGATTCTCCAGGATTTATTCCTTCATGGATCCCCCAGCACCCAGCAGAGCATCCCAACTTGTGGCTGAGGAATTGTCCCAAGCCTGGGCTTTCCACCCTTGACCAACAATTTTTTATGGCAAGTTAAATGTCCTTCCAGTGCTGGCTGGAGGGACTAGAGGACTAGAGGTTGAACTGGATCCACATGTAAAAATGACCCGGGAATGGGACCAGCCCAGTGGCTTCGGCACTGAGAGTGCCCAGGGTGCACTGGGACCATCTGCTCCCCGCCCAGCACATCCCAGTGGGTCATCCTGGCTTCACTTCAGCCCAAGGAGGAACGGCAACAGCTTCAGGCGTGTGCTGGGAGCAGCCCTGAGAGTGACTGAATCTTTCTCTGCTCCATTTCCATTGTGCCTGCGCTTCCTTTCACATCATGACTCCGAAATAGGGGTCCAAATATTCCCCTGGAATGCACTTGCACTCGGTCTAAACTAAGCCAAGAAGGAATTAGTTCCTCCAGGGCAGTGCTGAGTCCAGTTCCTGCAGCTCCTCCTCCCTTCAAGAGCTTTTCTTCCTCCACAATCTCTTCCCCTCAATTCCAGAGCCCCATTCCACCCCTACACTTTGTGACTGGGAAAACACAAAAACCTTAGTCTGGGCCATCACAAATTAAAAGGGGCCTGCAGCAGAAGTTTGGGAGAATATATTGACTTTGTAACTGGTTCCAGGTAGTTCAGTCATTTCTCTTACAATTAATTAGATTTTTTTTTTGCTCTATCCTCTGTATTCCAGGGGATTTTCCCAGTGACGCCCAACTGAGACCACGAGGATCAGAGCCCCCACATCTCTGCCAAAGAGAGTTCCTGGGCTCAAGCCTTGAGCTCCTGGACAAGATAATCCAAAGCTGTCAAACCCCACGGTATTATCCAGACCTGTCCTGCAAAATCCTGCAGGTCTGGGCATGCAAAATACACCACATTGCTTTAGGAACATCCTGAAATGAACCCTTTTCGCTTTCAACCCGTGTTTTTTTTCCCGGTGGGATGCTCCCTCCGCTTCCCAGCTTTCTGCAGCTTGTTTATCATCTTCTGTTCTTCCCGTTGAAGGTCTCCTGGGAGCTGGTTCAGCTCTGCAGGATCTCAGCACTGGCCTCAGGTGTTGCTTTCTACAAGCCCAGGTCGCTCTTCCAAGCCCTTTTCCCTTCGTTCCTGTCTGCAGGTTCTCTGTGTTCTTCAACCCAGCTGCCTTTGCCCTGTCAAAACCCATTCCCTGTTGGAATTCCTCAAGGCAGCTGCTCAAGTGCTCAGGCTTGGACCTGTTCCCCTTTCCAAGAGGAAAGAATGAGGGAGCACATGAGCTTTCAAAATGCACTCTGAGCTGCCAAAAATACTCTGCACCAAACATGTGTTTCACACAGGAGTTCAGTCCCTGCCAGAGAGTCATTTTGGCAGGGATATTTTTTTGTTGTTTGTTTAAAAAGAGCTAAAATCCCAGGAGAACTGTAATTCTTTGCATAACGGATCATGCTGATTCCTATCTGGAGGTCAGATGTGTGTTAAACTAAAGGCATTAATGACCATGTAAAGCCATAACCTGCCTTTGAAATCCAGGAGGCACCCAGGAAGCACGAGGGCAGGGAATGAGGGCTGCTCAGGGGGCTGTGTGGGGCTGCTCAGGCAGGAATTTCCCTGCACAGGTGGATTTCCAGCTCCACTGGACCCGTTTAGGATCTCAGGAGGCACCTTTGATCTTCGAGTTCACTTGATCTGTCCTTGCTGCACCATCCCAGGCTGCAGCCAGATGGCTCCTGCATCCAGCTCCTCTTCCTCCTCATCCTCAGGGCTGCAAAGGGGTGATCTCTTTTGGAGGATGGGGATAAGAAGCACCTCTCTTCAGGTGCAGCTCCAACCCCAGGAAGCAGGAATGGAGATATATGTACATACAGAGAATCAGAGAATCATGGAATCAGAGAATCAGAGAATCATGGAATCACAGAATCACGGAATCATAGAATGATGGAATCATAGAATCACAGAATCACAGAGTCATAGAACCATGAAATCATAGAAGCATGGAATCATGGAATCACAAAATCACAGAATCATCCGGGTTGGAAAAGACCTCCGAGATCATCAAGGCCAGGGCAAAATCACTTCCCTGCTCCCACTGCCACACTCTTCCCGAGCCAGTCCAGGATCCATTGGCCTTCTTGGCCCCCTGGGCACACTCTGGCTCATGTTCAACTCCCTGTCACTCCACACTCCCAGCTCCCTTCCTGCCTGGCTGCTCTCCAGCCACTCTGTCCCCAGCCTGTAGCGCTGCCGGGGGTTGTTGTGGCCAAAGTGCAGGACCCGGCACTTGGCCTTGTTGAACCTCATCCCGTTGGAATCAGCCCATGGATCCAGCCTGTCCAGGTCCCTCTGCAGAGCCCTCCTGCCTTCCAGCACATCAACACTCCCCCCCAGCTTGGTGTCCTCTGCAAATTTACTAATGGTGCCCTCTATCCCTTCATCTAAATCATCAATAAAGATGTTAAACAGGACTGGGCCCAACACTGATCCCTGGGGACACCACTGGTGACCAGATCCCAGCTGGATGCAGCACCATTCCCACCACTCTCCTGGTCCCTGCCCTCCAGCCATACACACACACACACATTAGATAGATAGATAGATAGATGATAGATAGATAGATAGATAGATAGATAGATAGATATCACTGAATTCATGGTGTGCACACACATGGCTGAGTTTTTTGGCTCGTCTCCCACTGCAAAAGACTAAACACCAAGTCCTCCAAACCCCAACTCTGCAGGTATTTTGGGGAATTGACTCATCAGTCTCACTTTTGAGAGAGTCGGGACTTTTATAACCAGCCCATGGAGCAGCTGAAGTTTTGCACAGGCTGGTGGGGTCATAACCTTCCTCGTGGAGGTGAAACCACCAAAAGCTAGGCTGCTGATCCCAAAAACCTTTTCCCCACATCCTCCACACGCTCTGTGAGATCCCCACAAATTAATTAATTAATTAATTAATTAAGGTGTAGCTCCGAGAAGCTGAAGAGCCACGAGGTGGCTGAACTTCTTCTTCCCCTCCTTGTGCATCTTCCAGGACTTGCCAACACCTCCAGTTCTGCTGAAACTGGATAAACCCACCCTTGGGGAGAGGAAGGCTCTCGACTCCATATAGACATTGGGAAAGCAAGAAAAATTGGGATTGTCCCAGATGTTTGAGAAGTAAAGGATAAAACATCTCTTTTGCAAGTCCCCCAGCTGGGGCCTTGAGGGAACAACCAAATAAATACAATTTGCACAAAATAACAATGAAGAAGGAAGGAGAAACCCTCCCTTTCCTCACAACCATCTGTGCCCTTCCTTGGTAGCACCCAAGGATGGGACTGTCCCGTTTCAGAAGAACTGGGGGTGCTTTTTCTTGTTTCTTTGAAGGAAAATACCCTACAAAAATGGGGTCAGGAGTCCAGAGGCAGTCCACAGAGCATCCAGGGGGAGCAACACCATGGTGGGGAGGAGAAGCTTCACAAGCTCACGGATTAGATGGCAGAAGAGATCAAACCTGGGGGTCTTTTGAGGGATTTTGGTCAGTTTTTCCAGGAAAAGAGCTCTGCCCATATCCCAGCGATGGCAGGCAGCACCTGGCTGTGCCAAACCCTTCCTGGCTTCCTATGGCAGCCTGGCCTCAGCTGCCATCGGACATTTTCCTTCAAAGAAACAAGAAAAAACAGTCAAACATTCATTTTTCTGCCCGAATCTCCATGGGGTGCTGGGATGGGGTGACAAAGAGAACGAATGTGCTTGGAAATAACTTATTTGCCAATGATGTGGGATCGAGACCGAACAGGCTCTTCAGAGAAAACATTCCCTTTGTCCCTGACATGCCAGTTCCTACAGCAGCTGCTCAGGACTGGGAGAAGGTGGGCAAGAATGGGAATTAAGAAACAATTCCAAGGGAGTCTGGAAGGTGCTGATGGATGACAATAAATTCGGAGCAGGTTTGGAGAGGGGCAGGACAGGAGGGCCAGGAGCTGCTCTCCCATAATGAATGTGTGTGGCTGCTCCCCCGAGGAGCCCAAGGAGCTGCCAAGGTCCTCCTGGAATGCTCTGCAGACTCAGGAACTGGAGCCTGAACCCTCGGGAACCACTCGGAGGAGGGAAGTGGGAAGGATCCAGGGGGCGGTGGTGGGATACTCATGGCAGTGGGATTGTCTGTGGTGGTGGGATTGGGATGCCCACAGGAGAAGGATGGAGATGACTGTACTAGATGACATTGGGATTCTCCTGGAGGTCAGCTGGAGATGCCCCTGGTGGTGGGATGAAGATGCCCATGGCAGAGGGATGGAAATGCCCATGAGGGTGGAATTGGGATGCCCAGATGGCAGGATGGGAATGCCCGTGGCCATGCAATTGGGATGCCCATGGTGGTGATGTTAGGATGGAGATGGCCGAGGCAGTGGGATTGGGATGCTCCTGGAGGTGGGATGAAGATGCCCAAGGCAAGTACAATTGGGATGCCCATGGTGGTGATGTTAGGATGGAGATGGCCGAGGCAGTGGGATTGGGATGCTCCTGGAGGTGGGATGAAGATGCCCAAGGCAAGTACAATTGGGATGCCCATGGTGGTGATGTTAGGATGGAGATGGCCGAGGCAGTGGGATTGGGATGCTCCTGGAGGTGGGATGAAGATGCCCAAGGCAAGTACAATTGGGATGCCCATGGTGGTGATATTGGGATCCCGTGTTGGAGGGATGGAGGTGTCCATGGCAGCGGGATGGAGGTGTCCGTGGTGGTGAGATTGGGATGCTCTTGGAGGCGGGAGGAAGCTGCCCGTGGTGGTGGGATTGGGACTTCCACATCTGCGGGATGGAGGTGCCCATGGCAATGGGATGGAGGTGCACATGGCAATGGGATGGAGGTGCCCATGGCTCTGGGATAAAGATGCCAATGGCAGTGGGATGGAGGTGGACATGTCTCTGGGATAAAGATGCCAGTGGCAGTGGGATGGACGGTGTCCATGGCAGTGAGATGAAGGTGCCCATGGCTCTGGGATAAAGATGCCCATGGCAGTGGGATGGAGGTGCCCCTGTCTCTGGGATAAAGATGCCCATGGCAGTGGGATGGAGGTGTCCATGGCTCTGGGATAAAGATGCCAGTGGCAGTGGGATGGAGGTGCCCATGGCAGTGGGATGGAGGTGCCCCTGGCAATGGGATGGAGGTGCCCCTGGTCCCGGGATGAGCCCAGCCACCACGCCGTGCACCAAGAGGTGGCGCTGGGAGACTGCCGTCCGCAAAGCCGAGCTCAGGAGCGGAGCAAAGCCGGCACGGAGGCGGCAGCCGCGGTTTTCTCTCTTATCTCGGTGCGCTCGGGCTGGGTGAGGGTTCGCAGGCACTGGTGTCTGTCTGTTCTGCACAGCGCCGGGGGGGCTGGGCGGCTGCCGGGCTGGAAGGACACACGGCACGGGGCCCTGGCTGCCGGGGCTGGAGGCCACGGTCAAAGGCAGCTCTAATTGAATTAATGGGGAGAACCGAATTTTTCTAGTAAAGAAAACATGACTCCTGGGCTGAACAGGACACGGGGGGTGGGTTAAGGGAAGGTGAACAGTGCTGGCTGTGCTGAGCAGGCACTGCAGACTCTTTCTTCGCCTTTTTTGACCCAGTTTTTGTGTCTCTTTGGGGTGCTGCAGGATGCAGAGGTTTAGGAGGGGCAAAGCTGTGACACCAGGACTCTCTTTGGGCCAGAGTTGTTGCACAACTCCCGGGCCTTTCACGGCCACTTGACAAAACCCCATTTTTTTCTTCGGAGAAACCCCCAAACTGTAGCCTGGCTGCAAGGCTTTCTGATGAGCTGCAGGTACAAACCAGCCCCGGGCTCCCTTTTCCTCAACACCTCAGAGTGATTCTGAGCCCAGAAATGAGTCACTGGAAATCCCCACTGTCTCTGATGCTCCTTTCGAGCACCATCTGATGCTTCTTTGAGTGTCACACCACAGAGCCCCCCCTTAGCTTTTCTGGTGCCAAAATGCTCCAAAGTTTGGGGAATAGGAGGGAGGAAGGTAAGAAGGGCATCTGTTGTAGGCAGGGCACGTTTGCAGAGAGCTCATCCTCTAGAGGAGCTCACTCACATCCTCACGGTTTGGATTTTAATTTGCAGTCAGGAACTACTTAATCTTTCCTCAGGAGCCAACTTGGGAGAAAGTGGTGGAAGAGTTTGGGCATCTGGAGAGGGTTAAAATCCTCAGGGTTTCCACAGGCTTGGAAGAGATCAGAGCCGAGCTGGAAACAGGAGCTCACATGGAACCGTGCAGCCATTTCCAGCTATTTCCAGATGGAAAGGGTGAAGTGTGGGGTCTCCTTGGGTTGTAGATGTCATGGAAAACACAGCTTCCTCGAGAAGGGGGGAGTATTTCTAGGGATTTTTAGGAAAAGGTGCAGCTCCTTTGTCATAACCAATAGGGTCAAGCACCAGGATCAGTCAAGCAAATCCACCAGTGAAAAATCCATTTCCCGTCCGAGTCTGAATTGTCACTGCTGATGGGTAAAATTCAAGTGTCAGAGGTGCCCCTTGGACAGGGACAGCAGAAAGGTGACAGAGAAGGCAAAGTTCTGAATGAGCGTGGCTGTGCTGCAAATAGCCAGGAACAAGGACGCCTTGGCTTCACAGATCTCAGGGAATGGTCAAACTGGAGGGAATTCAGGCCTGGGGAGAGCAGCAGGACATTCAGCTCGTGTGTGGAGCAGAAAACCCAAAAGCTGCTGGTGTGACACACCAGGAGAATTGGATAATGAGTCAGGAAACCCCTTGAATAAGAAGAAAACGCAGCCCCCACCTCCCCCCAAGCCACAGGGAGGGCAATTCCAGGGGCAGAGTCGGGATCCATGGCCATTTGTCGCCCTGGGGGGTTGATTGGTAACCCTTGTGCTCTTTTCTGGCCCAGCAGCTTCTCTGTGAGCCGTGCCCCAGCTCCAAGGGATCTCTCCCAAAATCCCTGAAGCTCCTGCAGAAGACCCGGGAGGGTTCTCGTGTCCCGTCCCTGGGGACGTGCCGTGGGTGGCTGGGGAGGACAATTCCCACCCCACAGAGTTTGGCCGATCCTTTAGGGATGGTGGGTGTTGAGGTAAGTGCTGCCATCCCACTGCAGTGATTTGAGGCCCTGGATTTGGGCATCGTGGGGTGATGCAGGAGAAGAGGTGACACAAGGGAAGGTGGAGGAAGGTTTGTCCCAACCCCTGGGAGCCCTCGGGGTGGGAAGAAGGTTCCAGGCACATCAGGTGCCACACTTGGGGGAGAAAAAGAGGCCCTGAAAGGATAAACTCTGCTTCAGGCCGGGCTTCAGCAGGAACTGCAGGCTCTCCTTACCCTGAATCAGCTTAATGGGTACAAATCTGCCAATTAAGGACCAATTAAGGCTCATCTTTAAACACATTCTCCCTACTCAGCAAAACCCTGGCATGCATTTAACTGTCAGCAATAGGTCAAGGTCATTGTCCCTTTCATCTGAGGATGTCAAAGCCCCTTGATGAAACTCACTGTGGTAGGTAAAGGCTGTAATGTTATTTTAATATCATGAGCCTAATTTATACGGGTAAATTACAGTGGGAGATAAAGAGCACATGGACCCATGTGGATAAAAATAAAAATCCATATTGCCCCATTATCTGGCATTGGTTAAAAACTCCTACTTGGAGAAGTTTTTTTGGCTAATTTCTCTCCTTTCTTTTTTTTTTTTTCTTTTCCCCCCCTATTTATTTATAGCTAAACACCAACTTTGAAGCCCGAGCCAAGCATTTGGGGGCTGCTCAGATAGGGCTCTGAAAAGGAGAATTATGTCTGGTTCAGATGTTCACAGAGTTATTGTTTTAAGGCAGGGAGAACTGTGACACTTCTCCCAAGGAGCTCTCCCTCCCCTCGGATTCCCAGAGGCCACGGGCAGAGCAGATGTGGCCAGAGCTGGGGGAAGGTGGTGACAAGTGTGTGGGGGGGAAAGAATGGGGAGGGGAGCAGATGAAAGGGGATCTTAGAGCCAGGAAGACCTAAAAGTCCCCAGCGTTGGAGGAAAGTGCTCCTTGATGCCCCACAGGAACCTCAGGCTGCTGCTCACCAGGGCAAGGAGGGGGGAGATCATCCTCCTGGAATGGTTTGGCTTGGAAAGGACCTTAAAGCTCACCCAGTCCCACCTCCCTTGCCGTGAGCTGGGACTCCTTCCACTGGGAGCCCTTTCCCACCCCTGGTGCCCGGGATCGTCCCTTCTCAGTGCCCTTTGTGCTTCCAGAAACCCCAGGAAACCCTGGGAGCCCTTTCCCACCCCTGGTGCCCGGGATCGTCCCTTCTCAGTGCCCTTTGTGCTTCCAGAAACCCCAGGAAACCCTGGGAGCCCTTTCCCACCCCTGGTGCCCAGGATCATCCCTTCTCAGTGCCCTTTGTGCTTCCAAGCAGCACCGGGGGGGCTGTTTCTGGCCACTTCTCCGACAGTGAGACCCCACGAATGGCCATGGGAAGCCCTTGGAGGGACTGGATTCCAGCTGAGCCGAGAGGATTATGGGAACACTCAACTTTCCCGTGGCTCCTGCCCTGGGGGGGTGGGTGAGATCGTGCCCTCCTGCCTGGCAGCAGGACAGGGAGCCTTTGATCCATGGAGGGGGACTCAGGCCCAGTGCCAGAACGCCTGTGAGGGGCACGGACCATCCCGCAATTCCTGGAGGGTGACACAACTTCCTCCAGGCCACCAGGCTCACGAGGGGCTGCAAGAGAGACAAACTGGGGCTCTGTCTTGGAGGACACAGTTGTGGGAGGGAGGAGAGGAGGGAAGACCAGCAGGATTGCCCCAGCTCCGTGTGTGGGCACTCTCAGCAATCTCGTGGGTCATGAGGGGGTTTGCTGCCTGTTGGTGAACTCTCCATGCTCAACACATTCTCCTACAGGTACAAAACCAAATCCCACAGGAGGTTTCCCACAAAAGCTTTAGAGAAGAGCAACTCTTTGGCCAATTCAGTTCTTCAGAGGTTCAGGCAGGTAAAGGGAGGGATCTCAGGGAAAGGTTCTTCCCCCAGAGGGTGGTTGGCACTGCCCAGGCTCCCCAGGGCAGTGGGCACAGCCCCAAGGCTGCCAGAGCTCCAGGAGGGTTTGGACAACACTCTGAGGGACACGGTGGGATTGTTGGGGTGTCCAGAAGTTGGGCTGGATGACTCCTGTGGCTCCCTCCCAACCCTGGATATTCCGTGATTCTCTGATCCTGTATTTGTAGCATTGCCCTACAATCCCATTGGCCTTCAGGTTATTTGGGAGCCTGGGCCTGGAGATGAGCAGTTCAGGCTCTCTGACCCCTCAGGACTGCTCTGGAGGAAGGCAACTGCTATAGAAATCCAGGCACTGCCCCAGGGCCTTCCTTTCCTTGGGATTTCTTCATGATCCCGTCAGCCTCGGGCCAAAACTACTCCAGAGACCCTGCAATATCAGACCTGATCTCCCCCTGTTCCCTGTGCCCACCTCCCCATGAGTGGTCCCTACTCATCTGGGGTAAGGACACCACCTAAGCAGCCCTGCAGCCATTTCCCCCAGTCTGCCACTAGCACAGAAATTCCAGCTTCTCTGGGATTTCTAGGAGCTTTAAAAACGGCACTGGAGGGAACCAGCAAGCTGGGAATGGGAGAAGGGCCTCAGCAGTTGCTTTAAGGTGAGATTTCAAAGTTCTTCAAGCCAGGAATCCACTGCAGGAGATCACCTGGACCTGCAACAGCTGATTCCAGAACTGGAGGGCAGATTGAGTTCTCCCACTGCAGCTCCTTCTCCAGTCTCTCCTGTGGAGCAGACAACATTCCCAGGCTCAGCAGTCTGTCCTGGCCCTGCCTCCCTCCTCCAGCCCCTGCCTGAGCCCACCCTGGACACCAGAGAGCAGCACCAGCCTTGTGTGACCTGAACCACCCCCAGTTCTGCCCCTCAGCCCTCACAGGTCAGAGCAGAGCCCCCCACAAGAAGAAGGTCTCTCCTAAACAGTGTAACATCCCCTTTAGCCCTTCCTGGGAATTTCTCCTCCCAGATCTTCCTTACAGAGGGAAAGGGTGACATCTGCCTTATACAGGAGCCCCTCTGCTCTGGAGCCAGGCTGGGAGAGCTGGGGGGGTTCCCCTGGAGAAGAGAAGGCTCCAGGGAGAGCTGAGAGCCCCTTGCAGGGCCTAAAGGGGCTCCAGGAGAGCTGGAGAGGGACTGGGGACAAGGGAGGGAGGGACAGGACACAGGGAATGGCTTCCCACTGCCAGAGGGCAGGGAGAGATGGGATATTGGGAAGGAATTGTTGGCTGTGAGGGTGGTGAGGCCCTGGCACAGGTTGCCCAGAGAAGCTGTGGCTGCCCCTGGATCCCTGGAAGTGTCCAAGGCCAGGTTGGACAGGGCTTGGAGCACCCTGGGCTAGTGGAAGGTGTCCCTGCCCATGGCAGGGGGTGGGATGAGGTCCTTCCTTTAAGGTCCTTCCCATCCAAACCATTCTGGGATTCCATGACTTGTACAGACCCCACCACCCATTCCCATCATCCTGCCCGTGGGTGTTACAGACACCGATGGACACAGGGACGCTTTTATTTTGTGTAACACCACAGGGGAAAGTTTCCAAACCAGACCTGCAGTGTTTGCAAAGAGCTCCATCAGCAAAACACACCGAAATCCCAGCTTTTTACACCAGAGCCACGATGCCACCATGAGCAAGGGGAGGACTAGAGGGATTCAGTCCTGTTTGAAGTGCAAATCTCAGCTCACCTTTCACCCAGGAGCCGATGTGTCCATGAGTCTCCGAGCCCTCCAGTTGTCTCCCTGGAAATCTGAAAGCCATTAGCACTCTGGGGAAAGGGAGGGAAATGAAAATGTGTTTGCCAGCTTCCCCAGATGTGAGGCCAGTGTGTCATGGCCAGATTTTATTGTTCTATAAATACCAGGGGCAGGAGGTTGTTATTAAGCTCTCAGTAATTAATACAGCGTGCAGTGGCCTCAGCCACGGCCCAGCACTTACTGTCCGATTAATCCTCTGTGCCCTCCTGGGCATGTGGGAAACTCCCCAGATGTCTCACAAAGTCGGGAGAAACGCAGGAATCAGGCAGAAATATCCCTGGATTCATGCCCCCTGAGCTCAGAAGACGAGCTGAGGGGGAAGCAGATGATGTCAAACAGACATCAAAGCTGTCCCTGCACATATTCCAGGCGTGCAGGGAATGCCTAATGCCAGCTCCCAAAGCAGGGAAAGGTGGGAAGGGAACAAGTCCCAGCTCTGCATCACTCCCTGCATGTTAATGAGCTGCTTTCATGCACTGTGAGCACAGGGAGCTCCAGAACATCTGCACAGGACACTGCCTGGCTCACAGAAACCCTGCACAGCACACGATGGGACAAGGTTCTTTTGGCTCCTCTTGGTGCTGCTGAAAAAGCCCTGAGACCATTTTATTAATGGAAGTTCCTGCTCCTCTTCCAGCCCAAGATGTGTGATGTGCTCCACAAAATAAGGGTGGGTGGATTCCCAAAGCAAGCCAGGGGGATATTTGAGATGAAAAGCTGCTGAGCCCCTGCTGAGCTGGGTTAATGCAGGGATGGGTCAGGGAGCTCCTGCTGTGTGAAGGGATGTGCTACAGTGGAAAAAACGGGAAAATATCAGGAGCTGATGTGGGAAATCAGGAGCTTTAAGCACTGGTTGTGGGGGCAGTGATAAATTTATTGTGTATTGGGTTTGCCCATAGCAAGGATGGGACTGAGTACCCAGCGCCTCCCCTCCTGTGCTGGCTGATTGAATCCTCCAAGCCATCAGGATCAAAAGGGATGATTTCAGGAAAACTGGGAGTCATTTTCTACTGCAGAAACCTTGGAAGGGGACCGGCTGTGCTGCCCTAACCCACCTGTGTCTCCCTGGATGCAAGGGAGATCACGGAGCACCAGGGGCACTCAGAAACCTTTCCCCTCATCCTCATCCTCACCAAGCCCAGGCTCTTTCAACTCTGAGAAAAAGCTCATTTGGGTTCCCACCAGCAGATCTGGACCAAGTACTGTGGGATTGCTCCCTGGTGGATGCTCACTGTGGGAGGGACACCCCTGACACCACCCTCTTTAAGCTTGGCCTGGAGTGTCAACACATCCCTCGAGATGGTGGCTTGGAGTTGAGTCCCCAGGCCTCGCCCAAGCAACCTCCACTTGCAGCAGCTCCAGACCCTCTGCTTGCAGAGGTGAGCCCAGGATGATTCAACAGAGTGGCTGGAGAGCAGCCAGGCAGGAAGGGAGCTGGGGGTGCTGATTGACAGGACGCTGAACATGAGCCAGAGTGTGCCCAGGTGGCCAAAAAAGCCAATGGGTCCTGGCCTGGATCAGGAACAGTGTGGCAGCAGGAACAGGGAGGTGATTCTGCCCCTGGACTCAGCACTGGTGAGGCCACCCCTGGAGTGCTGTGTCCAGTTCTGGGCCCCTCAGCTCAGGAAGGACATGGAGGGGCTGGAGCAGGGCCAGAGAAGAGCAACCAGGCTGGGGAAGGGACTGGAGCACAAGTGCTGTGAGGAGAGGCTGAGGGAGCTGGGGTTGTTGAGCCTGGAGAAGAGAAGGCTCAGGGGAGACCTCATCGCTCTCTACAACTCCCTGACAGGAGGGTGTAGCCAGGTGGGGGTTGGTCTCTTCTCCCAGGAACCAGCAGTAAGACAAGAGGGCTCGGCCTTAAGCTGTGCCAGGGGAGGTTTAGGTTGGATATTAGAAAGAAATTCTTTCCAGAGAGGGTAATCAGCCATTGGAATGGGCTGCCCAGGGAAGTGGTGGATTCTCCATCCCTGGAGGTGTTTAAGATGAGGCTGGACGTGGCACTGAGTGCCATAGTCTGGGAACCGCGGTGGTGTTGGATCAAGGGTTGGACTTGATGATCTCAGAGGTCCTTTCCAACCCGTCTGATTCTATGATTCTATGATTCTATGATCTCTGAGCAGTCTGGCAGCCCCTGAGATGAGTTGATAAAAACACCTGCCAAGCCCTTGTTTCCCAGCTCCATCTGGAATATCCAGCAGCAAAGACTCGCATCCTCCATCTGAGCGCCATTCCCAAGCCATTCCCATTGAGGACACCCTGGGTGACTCCTCATGGAGATCCCGAAAAGGACCAAGGCAGGTGCCACCACCTCAACTGCCCAGAGCTGGCAGCAGGTTGAAGAACCCTGTGGGATCCACGTGCTGAAGAATTCATGGCATCTTTCCTGCCTCTGTGGACAAGAAGCTTTACTGAAAATAAAGTTTGGGGTCTCCCGAAAGCTTTATGTTAGAACCAAACACTCCCAAAGCTCCGAAACTCCCAAAATCTCTGACACAAGAGGCCATCCAGGTCACCAAGGGGTTGCAGATGAACAGGAAGGACTTTGTGTACAAGGAGGAAAATATCCCTGGTGGAATATCCACGTGCAAGGAGGAAAACATCCATGGTAGCTCTTTGGCACAATAATGTGAGATGTCAGTGTTCCCATGGGGTCCTCAATGTACATCCCTTGTACATTGAGCAGATGCTCCCAGAAATATCCTGATCTTGTTTGGATATTTTCAGGCTGTTCTCGTGCCCTCAGGTGGTCCCCACACTGCCAGGCTGGAGGGGGGCTGCTGGAAATTGGGATTTATCAATCTTGGTTGAGGATCTGAAGGAAATGGGGGGTTTTTTTAAAGGCTTTTGGGGTATTTGGGTTGTTTCTTGCTCTGCTTGGACAGCATTTATGGTGAGGGGGTTTTAGTCCAGCCCTGAGATAATTAATCTCCTGTTTATAATTCAGCCTCATCTCGTTGATTGAGCCCGTGGAAGGACCATTTCCCCCCTGCAGACTGGAGCTGGGGTTTGCTGTGAACCCTTCCTGCCTCTCCTCTGTCCACGTGTCCCTTCCTCAAGGATAGGGGTGTCAAAATCCTGCCCATGCCCCAGGAGAGGGCAGGATCCAGCCCTCAGTGCCCGGAACACGGCTGGGATGTGTTTCAGCAGCTCCAGGGGCTGTTCTGGTGGAAAGAGCCATTTGCCTGCACACAACCCTTGGAATCCTTAGGAAAACCATCTGAGCCCTCGCTCGGCCTTGGCTCAGGGAAATCAGAGGCTCTGGGATGGCATTCCAGGAGCAAACAAGGCTGGCATTCCAATCTGTGTGGGGAGCCCGTGTGGAGCCCCGAGGTCACCCACAGCAGCTCAGGACTCCAAGTGGTGTCACCACAGCTCAGACACCGGGGAGAGCTTTTCCTGCTGCTTTTTCTGGCAGGGCTTGTCCATGTCCCCGCACTCAGGGAGCAGCAGAAGGATCCTGCAAGCAGAAGGCACGTTGGTTATCTCCTGAACAGGTTCCCCCTGTCCTCTGAACATATGTGCAGTGACACATCCCGGGAAAAGTATGTGAGTGGGTGAGTTTGGCCTCGGCTCCCTCCCAGCTGGGCCGTTGCACAGCCCACATCCCAAACCCCCTCAGCCTCCCAGAGCTGCCAGAACCCTTCAGCACGGGCCCAAAAATGTCCAGACCATCGCTCCTCTCCCCCAAAGCTCCTTTCTGCTCCCATTTTACAAGCGGGAAACAGGTTGGCAAAAGGGTTTGGCCTGAGAGGAAGGGGGGAAAATAGAAGGAATGAGAGGGGAGAACAGAGGAGAACATGGAAGGGTGAGATTTGGGGAACAGTACTGCTGAAAGCATGAGAGAGGGGAGATTTGGGGAGCAATATTTCTGCAATATCAGTGTAATATTGAGCTGGCACCCCAAAATAGCACAGAGACTGATGCTCAAACCCTCAGGAGCCCCAAAGCCACTTGTTTTGGCCCATTTTCCGGCAGCACCGTTGCCCTTCTCCTGCAGGGCCATTTCACAGCCTCCTCCTGGTCCCCTCCTGTCACCTCCAGACCAACTCACAGCTTGCTCAGCCCTTACAAGTCGTAGCAGCGCTCGAAGAGAGAGGATTTTTGGCTGTATGCAGCGCCCAACCCACAGGTTTTAAGGCTGTTGCTTAATATTAAGCTGTCCCAGCCTAATCCCACTTGCATCCAAGGAGGAGGAAGGTTCTGCTAAGGCCGGGGTGACATCCCACAGCTGGGGTGCATTTGAGCAGCTCCAGAGAGCGCTCCGGTGCAAAGAGCTGTTTCCCTGCACACAACCCAGTGTAATTCTTAGGAACAACCATCTGAGCCCTTGGCCTGGGCCCAGAACACATTAGGAAATGAAAAGCATTTCTTTTATCCCATTTTTCTCCCGAGCTTTGCTCAGTCCTCTCCAGAACAAGGAGCCGTAATAGACGTTGCTGTGTGACTGCAGACACCTTCCTTCCACAGCTCTGCTTTTTCATCCCTTGTGAACTCACAGATCCATCACCCGAAACCTGGTTAGAGCCGTGCTCTCCTTCCCTGCTCCTCCATTTGCATTTTGTCCACTGGTGCTTAATGAATTTAGTGTGGCAGGGCTTATAAATCGTTAAAGCCATTAACTCCTCGCATCCCGTTTTGCCCCCAAAGTGCCACGACGGCGCTTTAAAGCTTCGTCCGCGTCTCTCACCTGGATTGAATCTTCATTTTGATCTCATGTCTGCAGGTTTGCTGTGTTCACATTTGCTAAAATCCGGCAGATTTTCAGGAGCCTGGTGGGGGTTTTCACCCGCTCAGGTTGAACTTCCAACTTTGAGCAAATCTGGCCAAAAAAAAAAAGAGCCCAGACAAGCCGTTCTCCTTCCCATTTCCCAGATGAATGTTTGGTGTAGAATTTTTTTTTTTTTTTTTCTTTTTTTTTTTAATTTGTGGGGATATTTTAGGCTTCAAACCATCCAGCACGGCAGGGTTTCCTCCTCAGCCGAAAAAAACCCTCCTCTTGGAAGTCAAAAGCACCGTTTGCTACTTCTGAAAATCACCGGGTCCGGCTCGTGGCACCAAATCCCTTCGCTCTGACCCGCCCTGAACTTTGTTTGGCTCCTTCCTGCCGTGCTTTGGGCCAAATTTGGGGGCTGGATGGAAACACCTTGGGCTCAGCAGCTTTGGGATCACGTCTCCAGCTCTGGAATGGAAAGTGGGACCCCCAGATTGGAGGTGGGTGTGAAAGCTTGGCAGGTTCACCCTGATCCAAAGGAAATCTTGGTCTGGAGCATCCCAGAGATGCTTTGGATGCACTAAAAGCACATTTCAAGCTCCTAAAACCTGCTCTTTCCTATTTAAAAGCAGAATTACATTGCTTTCCAAGGATAAAGCAAGGCCCCATTTGTTAACTAGGATCTGAAGGTAGTAGGTAT
>VXAY01004351.1:25804-37339 GCA_013399855.1 Oxyruncus cristatus
CCCCCCCCCCAAAATTCCTGGAGAGCTCAAATTCCTGCTGTGCACAGAGCACAGAACTCCAGGAGATCTGATCCCAGGGAAAGATTAGCCTTTGGATGCCACAGCATCATCCCTCCCTGTGCTCCAAAATCCGTGCAGTGCCCCAAACTTCCAGCGTTCCTTTTGGGATTTCCCAGTAGAGCTGGGAATAGGAGCAGGGAGAGGATTCACTTGGGAGTCCAGGAGGGGCTTCTGGGAAGAGCAGCATCCTCGAGGACCCAGCTCCACGATTAACTGTGCTCCGTTTCAAGAGCAGGTTGCTGCTAATGACTTTAATTAAATCCACCCTCCCGGTGCCATCAACTCGAAATCCAGGGCAGGGTTGAATATCCACGGTCATTCTCCCACCCTGGCTCACAGGCAGCTGGTGGGCATTGGAATTTTGGGGCAAATAGAGCCAAATTTGCTGACCCAAGTGGTTCAAGCCCTGCTTGGACCCCCCCCACCACCCCCCAAAGCCCGGGATCAGCTCATCCTCTTCCAGCACCACCCACCTCCCGAGCTCCCTCCAGGCTAATTTTAGCAGCCAACCCCCCCTAGAAGTTTCCTGTGGGGCTTAATCCCACTTGTGATGGGGGAAGGAAGAGTTTCCCTCCCGTGGAATCCTTTTTGTTTTTTCACCACGAAGTTCAAGTTTTGGCCCCTCTGAAGCTCTGGAAGAGATTTTCCCCTTCTTTTTCCCAACCCCTGGCTCTGTGCTGGGATTTCACAGCTCGTTGCAGCCACGCTTGGAGCACATCTCGAGTGCTTTAAAGAGGCCTCTTTGATGCTCTCTCCAGCTTTTAGTGCTCCAGGGACACAGGATCGGGGTGGTTTGGGATGCGCCGCTGCTGGAACAGGAGGATCCATGATGGGGTGGGTGCAAAGGGGATGGATGAGAGCAGCCCTGGCACAGCCACCTGCTTTGTGCAGCTCCGACTGCTGGGTCAGATCCCTGGGCTGCTCAGGGGAGGGATTTAATTCACCAGGACATGAAATTCCACCTCGATCCATCCACGAAAAAAAGTGGGAAAAGAATGTTAAGTTCCAGGGTCCACTTCCCTGCTCAACCCCCGCCACAAGGAGAGCTGAAACGTTGTGCTTCTCATCACAGAAATGCAATATTTCCCCTTTTTTTTCTCTCTCCCCCCCCAGTAAAACCAGATCTCCAACCCAAATCCGTGGCTGCTCTTGGCTTTTTGTCTCCCTCTCGTGCCAGGCCTGGGAAAGCTTTCCAGGGGCTCTCTGGGAAGAGCTGGGAAGCTGCTTTTGGCTCCTCAGGTCTCAGCTCCACGCAAGGGCGGGCTGAGCACTGGAGGGCTGTCAGGACACACTGATCCTTTAGGGACAATGCAGGATGGTCCCCAAGGAATTCCAGAGGCACCAATCCCGCTTGGGCAGGTGCATCACTGACCCACCACAAAGCCCGAGGAGAAGAGATGGTTTTTTTTACAAAATCCCAACTCTGTCTCACTCACCTGGGATAAAAAGCCCCTGATTTGCTGTTAAATAACAGGAAAATCCTGCTGGAGTGGGATTTCCAACCTGGATGACTCCAGAGCAGTCACGGGGTGGGGAGGGGTTGTCTGCTTTTAACCCCCTGAAATGTTGGTTTTCCCAGTGCTGGGCAGACAAGGAAGGGATTGGAAGCAGATGTTGGAGGCAGCATTTGGTGGACAAGGGGTGGGAGCCTCCAGCAGCAATTCCAGGCTCCTGGTGCTCCAGGGGGATGAACTGGGAGCCCCCTCTGGACAGACACTGGGCAGACACAACCCTAACGCAAAGCATGTGGGAGGGGAGGGCTCTTCCCAGGGCGAGCGAGTCCAATGGATCGTGGGATTCCAATGGACCATGTGCAGGAAGGGAGCGGAGATACCCCTGGGATAGGGGTAAAATTTGGGATAAAACCTCCTGCAATGAGAGGGTTGCTGCATCTCCCTTGCAGGGATGCCTGGAAACATGGATGTGCGTCTGGAAGGGGTTATTCCATCTGGGAAGGAGGTTAATCCAGTCTCCTTCGTGAGACCCAGCTCAGGGCGTTTGACAACCCCAGGGCTGCCTTCCCAAGTTCTCCTCATCCCTCATCCCTGGATCCTGCAGCAGGAATGAGACACAAACCCAGCATCCTGCTCCCTGCCAGGCTTGCATTGCACTGGGAGAAAATATAAGGAGAAGTCCTGGATCTCTCAGTCCTGGGGAAAAATTGGGGATTTGGGGGATTTTTTTGGCTGGGATGGGAGGCAGTGCCTGGGTGAACTCCACCCCTTTGTCTGGAAAGGTAGGGAAGGATTTTGGGATGCCAGGAATGCTGGATCTCCATGAATGGAAGGATTTGAGGATGCCAGGAAGCAGGAGAAGATTTTAGGTACCAGGAATGCTGGATCTCCATGAATGGAAGGATTCTGGGATGCCAGGAATGCTGGATCTCCAGGAATGGAAGGATTCTGGGATGCCAGGAATGCTGGATCTCCAGGAATGGAAAGATTTTGGGATGCCAGGAATGCTGGATCTCCATGAATGGGAAGATTTTGGGATGCCAGGAATGCTGGATCTCCAGGAATGGCAGGGTTGTGTCTTCCAGAAAAGGCCCCTCCAAAAGCACAGCAAAATTCCCTCTTTTTCCATTTTTTCCCAGAAAAAGCTGAGGAAATAGGGTGGATGAGCTCTCTTTGGATGGGATCACCCTGCTTTGGGTGATCTCTGTCTAAATCCCACATTTCATGGACATCCATGGGAAAAGCTGCTGGTTTTGGGAGGCAGCAGCACAAGGCACTGACTGGACAAATCTTGACATGCCATGAAAATCCAGGGAAAAGCCACTTTTCCAAGAGGTTTTTTTGCTGAGTCCTCCCTGGGGAAAAAAAAAAAAAAAAAAAAAGCCCAAAAAGCCTCTTCTTTTTTTTTTTTTTTTCCTGGGACTTTGCACTCCCAAATTCCTGCTGTTGCCTGTCCTTGGAAAAGAATAACCCCATTGAATTAGCCAAGTTAATCAGGTGAGCTTCTGACTCACCTCATTCATCTTTCCTTGGAGCCCCCGCCAGGGAGACCCAAAAAATGGGATTAAGAGCAGAGATAAACAAAAGATCCCAGACGGCCAAAGATTTGTGGATTTTCCCCTGAGCTGAACTCTGGGCCCAACATTTGGTTTTTATTTGGGAATAATAGGAAATGATGGAATTGAGGGGGGGGCTTGAGGGGGCTCTGCCACACTTTAGTGATTCGAACAGTCTGGGAGGAAGGGCCGGGAAGGGGCTGGGAAGTGGGATCTGATTTGCCTTTTTTTGGGATGTAAATGTAGGGTCTCGTGGCCCAGCTTCCCTGCCTGCATCTCCCTGCCTGGGGTGGGGGGGACAGGAGGGAGTTTTTGGGTTACTCAGAGTGCAAGGATTGGGCTGAAAACCTTCCCGAAGCTTTCCCAGACACCTCCACCCATCCATCACCCCCAGTCCAGCCCCCCTGGACAAATCCATCACTCGGGAGCCCCCTCTGCCCACAGGTCCCCCTGAAGCTTTGCAGACACACAGATAAATCCCCCTCCCAGCCCCAGCCAGAGCTGCTCTCCCTCAGATCCCACAGAAATCCCGGTTTCCTTTAAAAAGAAAATTAAAAAAACCCTTCCCTTCAAACATTCCCAACCACCCAGCGGGGAATTTTGGGTGCTTACCTGCTCCGTGCCTGGAGGACAATAGAAATGCATTCCCATGGATAAGTGGAAGTCCTTTCCTAGGATTACAAGAAATAAGGACACAGGGGGGTGGGAGGGGGAAGTGTCCAAAATGAACATTTTCAAGCAGTTTTCCCCTCTCACATTTGGAATGTGTTCCTTCAGCCGGAATTTCCCGAGAGGAGCAGAGGGTCTGAAAAAAATCCCATGGATCCCTTCAGTCCTGTGGGTTTTTTTAGGAAAACCGTGGGGTTTTTTTGCTGGGAGATTTTACAGGTTTCGTTAAAAAAAAGGCGTAAAAATCATCATTTTATGGAAACTCTTCTAAGGGAGCCTTATCCCTGTGGCTCCTGAATCAGCATCCTCGGCAAACATTGGATCTAAGGAATAGATCTTTACAAGGAGGTGTTTAAATTTAATAAAATTATTTTAATAATTCTAATTATTTAATTAGGACTTAATACGTCTAATTGTTCATTATTAATACATAAAATAAAGAGAACACCTAATCATTCTAAATATTTAATGACTTTAGTTTAGTAGAAGACAACTCTGAAAGGAAAGAATTCAGCACTGGATGGTGGAAATGGCTTTTTTTTGCTGCTTAAGATGCCCTAAAATCAGGGGCTGAGGGCTGGGATGGTCTGTGCAGGGGTTGAAGAGACCATGGACACAAAACCCCAGGGAAAACTCAGCCATCCCTACACAATTTTCCGTGGTTATCCCAGTGGGAGCTTTATTTCTGCAGGAACCAGCAAGGAGTCGTTCCTGGGCTGGTGGAGGTGGAGAGAGAGCAAGAACAAAAGAGATGTTTCCCAAGGAAATCGGTGTTCCACACCACATTCCACCTGCATGGAAGTGGAACCACTTGGGTCCCCCGGAAACATCTCCCTTTTTCCCCGATGGCTCCTCATCTTTTAGGGTTTCGGGGTTTCGCACTTGCAGCATCCCAAAAAGCATCCCACAAAGCTTCCCGAAGGAGTGAGGCAGGAGGAAGAGGAGGAAGGGGCCTGCCGACCTCAACCCAAAAGCAGAGGAGGCATCTCGGCCCCAGTTGCCACTAGATGGTGCCAGGAGAGTGTGGCTGGAGCAGGGTGGGGCGCGGAGGGGCACCCACAGCCCAACCCCCGGCGTGGGGGATGTGGAGCAGCGCTGGCAGGTGGAGCCTCGTGGAATCAGAGATCATATATTGGTTTATGTCCCAAATGCTCCACCCTGTGCAGCTGTGGCTGCCCCATCCCCTGGAAGTGTCCAAGGCCAGGTTGGAGCAACCTGGGACA
This sequence comes from Oxyruncus cristatus, assembly GCA_013399855.1. NCBI lineage: Eukaryota > Metazoa > Chordata > Aves > Passeriformes > Cotingidae > Oxyruncus > Oxyruncus cristatus. The sequence continues at coordinate 30,767 of VXAY01004351.1, forward strand.
GTGGAAGGTGTCCTTGCCCGTGGCAGGGGGTGGAACCGGGTGAGTTTTGAGGTCCCTTCCAACCTGAACCATTCTGGGGTTCTCTAATTCCATATCACCTCCTTCACTCCTCCCTTTCAGCCTCCATCCTCTTCAACAGCTGCCCAGTCCTTCTCCTGGCGGTTCCCGCTGTCTTCCCAATCCCATTTCACCTGTGACCTACTGGATGGAAACCCCTCATCTCCTCTGAAACCACCCCCTGCCTTCCCTGGGGTTGTTGTTCCATCACTGAGTGTCATTTCTTCGTGTCCACCTTGTCCACGCTCCCTGCAGAGACCCAACCACCCGCAGCCCCAGAGGGACACCCGGGAAGCCTTTGGCAGGACACCCACAGCTCTCAGGCCTCGTGTCACCTAAAGGTCCTTCCCCCAGAGGGTGGTTGGCACTGACCAGGCTCCCCAGGGCAGTGGGCACAGCCCCAAGGCTGCCAGAGCTCCAGGAGGGTTTGGATGATCCTCTGGGGCACAGGAGGGGACACTCTTGGGGCTGGGCCTGTGCAGGGCTGAGGGTTGGACTGAATGGTCCTGGTGTTCCAACTCAGCATGTTCTGGAGTAAATTCAGCTGAACCAAGAGCTGGGAACGTGGTTGTGGCTCCACCACGCTGAGATTGCTCAGAACAATTCCCTTGTAGGCGAAAACACGGATGGGAACACTTGGGAACACTGGTGCAGAGGGTGGGCCTACAGATATTCCAGCTCCCTGCAAATTTAGGGTGTGAAAGGACTGGAAGGATTTGAGGAACGTTCCCAGATTAAAGCAAAACTCCTCTGGCTTCATTGCAATAAAATCTGGAAGTTTGAATAAATTGTAAAAGCCAGGTGAAGGTTCCCCTTATCTGTCACCCTGCTGAATGTCCCCATCCCTGCCAGGTCACCTGAGCTGCTCCTGTGTCTCCCACTCTTCATACTTCTCCTAAAAGCTCCAATTCCCAAATCCCGCTGCTACAGAGGAACCTCAACCTTTTCCTGTTTAATCAAAAGGTTTCTAGACCTGATTCTATCACAAAAACATGATCTCAGGGCACCTCAGGGGCTTGGAAAATCCTTAACCATTCCCAGAGGATGTATAAAAGAAGCTCAGGGAACTTTGAGGTCCTTTCCAAACTGGAGCAGGGAAAAGGAAAGTTTGGACAACTTGGACTCACTGCACATGCAAAGGCTTCGGTTTGAAACTGGAGCAGGAAAAGAGCCTGAAAGTGCAGGAAAAAAAGCCCAAGCCTTGGGTTTTCCATGGTTCAGCACCTCCCATGCAGTAATGGAGACGAGGGAATAATGCCCATGGAGATGGAGGGGTGGGATCCACACTGTCATTCATAGCACTTTCCTGGGGAAACTGAGGCACGGAAAGGTTTGGCTGCCCTGGAAATCTGCAGCTCAGCTGGGGGCTGGATGGCCACTGAGAGCCCTTTGTCCACATGTTTCCATCCTAACAGGGGAGAAAATGTTGCCTGGAGCGTGGAATGTGCCAGGACTTGCCTGCAGTCCTAACCAGAGCTGGAACCGTGGCATGGGAATGTGTCTCCAGGCCCCTTTCCATCCCCATCCTTTCTCTGGGGTTTTTTCTTCCCCCGTGTCCTGCGGGCTGGAACACGGTTGTGAAGGCAGCTCTGGGCCGGATTCTCCATCCACAGCATTCCCAGAATTTCATAGTCCCTTCTCATTTTTCCCCTCCTTCATTGTCCAGCCAGCAGGGAGGGAAGAGCGAAGTGTTTCCAGATTAAAACCCACTTGAACTTGCCCACCAAGCCAAGGCCAAACCCTCTGGGAAGCTCTTTTGTGTCACTGCTCAGCACGGAGCAGCCACTTCCCATGGCACCATAATCCCATTCCCAGAGCCCAGGAGCTCCCACTCTTTTAAAATCAAACCAAAAGGAGCAGATCAAGCTCCAAACAGAGCACTTTTTGGAGATTTAACTCCATGAAGGAGCTAAAACTGAGGGAGAAATCCCCCCCTGTGCTGCTGAGCCGCACACTGAGCGTCTCCTGCTCCCGCTGCCCTCGGCCCCACGTGTCCATCCCGGGAAGCAGCTGTGGGAGCACAGCCCTGTCACGGCTGTCTGGGCTCTGTTATTGTTGGTGTTACATTACAAATCCCCTTTCCATGGCCCAGTCCCAGGGGGGCCATAAATGGGCAAGGTCAGGACCCTGCCAATAAACAGGACCCCCAACCCCCTCCCCGGGGCCTCCCCGCAGGGCAGACAGGATTTGTCCAACCTGCTCCTGCAGCTCCCGGCTCTGGGATGATCATCAGCCATCCCCACCCTGCCAGGACACAGGAATCCCCTCGGGAATGCAGCACAGCAGTGGGAGAGGTGGCTGGGGTTGTTACAGCCACTTGCAGCTCCGTCTATAATTAATCACCTTCCAGAGGTGAGGCTTTTCAAAACAGGAACGAGCAGGAATTGTTGGGTTTCCCCCATAATTTGTTTAGGTGTTTGGCCAACGTTGGCGCCTGGGGGCAACTGCCAGCCAAAAAGTTCATTTTCCAGGGCATATTCCCTTGGTGAATGTTTGTAGGGGTGGAGAACACTCCAGGGGGGCGAAAACTCCTTAAAACAAGATCAGATGTGGAAGGAAACTCAGGGCTGTTGCTCTGGATCCGGTCCTGGTGCTCACCAGGATGGTTTTGCAACATCTCTTTGAAATCTGCGGATGCAAAGAAGGTGTTGGGACCGTCCCAGTGGGAGCCAGGGACCCTGAGCAGTGGCAGGGAAAGGGTTAATGGACCTATTCCCACAGGAGAAGATCCCATCTGATCCCACCAGGTGCAAATATCAGGAGTGGTGTAACCTGCAAGCTCCTCGCCATCCTGCCCTGCCTGGACCACATTGCTGGAGATATTTCTTCCTAGTGAAGGATGTTTCCTGTTAATATGTGCATTTATTTTGCTGTGCAGGATGGGAAAAGGCCAGAGAAGCAAAAGTCACCCCAGAGAGCAGTGAAATTCAAGCCCTTCTCTTTCCAGCTCCCTTTCCCACAGTTTTCTCCAGCACCTCCTGCTCTTCCACGCGTTGGGGTGATGACCCTGGGTAAATATTTGCAGAATGGGGGAGGATAAAGGGAAAAAAGGGAATTCTCCACCATGAGGGCAGAAATAAAACCCCTGAATAAAACACAGATATTAGAAAGGCAATAGAGAGCATTGAGGTTTCCATGAGATGAGGGTGGTGAGGGTCTGGTGCAGGTTTTCCAGAGAATCTGTGGTTGCCCCCTCCCTGGAAGTGTTCAAGGGCAGCTTTGGAGCAGCCTGGTCTAGTGGAAGGTGTCCCTGTCCATGGCAGGGGGATGGGACCAAAAGGTCTTGAACGTCCATCCCAAGCCAACACATTCTGGGACTCTCTAATTCCATGATTCTGGATGATTCAGGAGCTTGACCCTCACCCAGGTGCAGGTCTCAGAACAAATCCCACCGTGGAGGGTTGCAAGGGTGGAAGTGATGGTTCATTGCCCAGGTCCAAGAGACTTTGGGTGGTGCCTCTGAGAAGCCCACACCCAAAGAGCAGTTTGGTGCCCACAGACTGAAAATGGTCCTCCCACGCCTGACTCAGCCACTCTGAAACCACCTGGCAGGGAGTTTGGTAATAAAAACCTGAGAAAAAGAGGAAAGACGAGGAAAATATATATAAAAAATAGATGGAGAAAAGGAAGGACTCAACTGCAGGAAGTTGCTGAGCTTGAGTTGGTGAAGAAGCATCTGGGACTGTTCTTGGAGCAAACTTAACAGTCAAAATCTGGTCAAGCCCAAACTTTACCAATGCAAACTGAAGCTTTTCTGCATGTTCAGGAGCCAACAAAGAGCCCACATTTGGTATCAGATGGGGCCAGTTGTCAGTGAGGCCCAGCAGTGACGCAGAGCAGGTTTGGGGTGAGATGCTCCCCGTGCAGCGGGACACGTCAGTGGTTCTGGACAGCTCCCTGCAGTGTTGCAAAAATCCAGACAAGAAGCTCTGGAGGTGCAGCAAAGAGATTTCTGTGGGTCCTCTCGTGCTGAGCTCCTGAGTGTTGCCATGTGCACCCGAAACCACCGAGCAAACAGCGGTGACTCAGAGCCGCGTGTGACATCGCTCTGGGGACATGTGACAAGAAGTCCCCAGCTCAGATCTGCTGTGCCTCAGGTCGGTCACAGCTCTTTTTCTGAAGGCACAAGGGTGGTTTTTTTGAACTTTTGGGGGGTTTGGTTTGGTTTGGTTTGGTTTGGTTTGGTTTGCAGATGATTTGCCCAGGAGCTGCTGGTGATGAAGATAAAGGGTTGAATAGCGACCGAGGAGCCTGCGAAGGCAAAACAAAATAACCACGTGCAGAGGTCAGAACCACAAGAGTCAAGGCTGGGGGTGGCTGGGTTGGTGCTCCTGCTCTGCCTTGAGCAATTGGATGGTGGAGAACCTGGGCTGGTGCTCCAGCTCCTGAGGAATTTTATGGTGGAGAACCTGGGCTGGTGCTCCTGCTCCTGAGGAATTTTATGGTGGAGAACCTGGGCTGGTGCTCCAGCTCCTAAGGAATTTTATGGTGGAGAACCTGGGCTGGTGCTCCTGCTCCAGCTCCTGAGGAATTTTATGGTAGAGAAACCCAGGCTGGTGCTCCTGCTCCAGCTCCTGAGGAATTTTATGGTGCTCCCGCTCTGCCTTGAACAGCTGGATGGTGGAGAACCTGGTTTGGTGCTCCTGATCCAGCTCTTGAGGAGTTACATGATGGAGAAACCCTGGGAATGACGAAGCTGGAGGAGAAAACGGCTTTATGGGCTTCAAGTCCTTCCTCCAAATTACTTTTCCCTCTTGATGAATCCTGATGCTTGGATCCAACGATCTCAAAGGTCTTTTCCAACCTGAGGATTCTGGGATTCTGTGATCTTCCCAAAAAAAACTTGCAGATTGCTGCAAGTCTGGTGGAAGGGGTTGAGGCTGGAGGCGAAAACTCCAAACCTCCTGGCCCAGAGGCTGCAATAAACCATATTTTCGTGGGTTTTAATCAATTTGAAGATCAAAGATTTAAACTGCATCATTTCTTCAAAGGAAGGTGACAAAGTCATGATGTGTTTTGTGAGGCTGGAAGGAAATCCCCCTTTGTAGAAACAGAAAAATTGAGGCCCAACATGGGGCCACGACTTGATAAATCATGGGCAGCTCCGATTTTCCACCTTTTTTGGAGGGTTTTGGAGCTTCTTTCTGTGGCTTTGGTGGAATAAATCAGGGGCTGGTAATAAACCAGTAAGAAAACAGTGCTGTATCCAGGGAAACATGGACTCAGTGAGTCAGGGGAGGAAACTGTGCTGAAAAGGTCAAGTTCATCTCCAAAAATCAGACCCTGCTCTGTTTTGACAGTCCCCCTTTTTGGGAAGCAAAGGATACTTTCCCACGTAAAAGTTGCGTTTTGCTCATTAAGAAGAGAAGCTGCTTGGCTGGTTCAAGTATCCCGATAAATTGGACAAATAAATTACCAAGAACATGGTCAATAAATAAGATTTATATTTATCCTCAACTGGGCTCCGGCAGAGAAATGTAGAGGATGCCCAGGAGCACCAGCAGCTTCAGATGAAAATAAACTCTCCCCTTCCCCTCCCTTGACTTTTCCTCCCAAACCAGGAGTTTCTTTATAAACCTCCTGGAGCAGAAATATTGGCACTTTCTGGCTTCCTTTGTGTGGGAAAACTGGAAAAACCCCTTCCAACCCTGGTGACCATTTGCATTTTCCATGATTTTTTACCGGGCTCAGACCTTCCCCGCCAGGAAAGCCTCAGAAGGAGATCTTTGGGCTCGGTTCAATTGAAATAGCAAGAAAAAAGCAAGGATTCTGCCCGTTTCTCAGCCTGTTTTCCAAGCAGGGAAGGGCTGGAGCATCCTGACGCCTCAGGATTTCTCCTTCACCCCCTCTCTGCCCACTGGCACATTGAAACAGTTAATTAACAAAGCCTGCTAATGACGGCCCCCCCAGTGCTGCTGGAAGCTCCGCGGACTCCAGTTACTGTGTTTGGTGCCCATTTTCACTCCGATTCCACCCCCCAGCTCCAGATTTCCTCTTCCCCACCTCATAAAAGGATCTCCCCACGGAACGCTGTTCCTGCTTTAGCAGGAACCCTTTCTTTTTAAGGGTTTTTTCCCCTTTTTAATCCATTTTATTGCCCCCCAGGGAGGGCGAATTTCCAGCGGGGGACGTGGGTAATGGGATCCAAAAAGATGAGCCCTCCCCGTGCCCCCAGAGGCCTGGGCAGGGACCAGCCTCGCCCCAGGGAGGTGAAACCCTGTCCCACAACTCCCAGCCTGATCATACCCGTGGTTTGTATCATATTTATTTATATTTATGTATTTATAGGGCGTTTTATTGATATTTATTTATATATTGTATTATGTTATATGGATTATACAGGTTAGGTAGACTGTTACAGTATATTCATTTATTTATGTGTTTATATAATAGATATATTTTCTATATTATATATTTATTATATATTTATATACATATTAAAAACGTATTAAAATTTATATATAATTATATAGTATAACATACGATCTCTAAAATAATACATAATAAAGATATAAA
>VXAY01004351.1:46177-66937 GCA_013399855.1 Oxyruncus cristatus
ATCTTAAAATAAATATAATTAAAACATAAATGAAAACATATAAAATATAACATAAATCTAAAAATACATCTAAAAATATAAAATTAATATAAATATAAATTATAGATACAAAAAAATAAAACATAATACAAATCTAAAGCAAAACGAAAATCTATCACTGGGAGGAGGAGAGAGTGACGTGTCCCCACCATCCACATCCATGGCACACAGGGACATCAACATGGTGCCTGTGGGCAGGTCGGCAAAACCTGGTTCAATAATTCCAATTATTGCTCCCAAATGGGACTTTGGAGCTGTTCAGCTCAAATCCAACTTCCTTGGGAACACACACCTGCCAACGTCTTCCCACCCCCAGGGACTTCCCACGCCAGGGACTTTGTCCCATTCCTGCCTCAATTTCCCCACCAATTCAGTTGGGATTCAGGATTTTTCCTACCCCTGGCACGGTGAACTCCAGGGATACATACAATAAATACCCTTTTTAACGTAATTCTCCCTTTTTAGATCCTAATCTCCACAATAACAGGGCCAGTGTCTGCTCTGGGAGCAGCTCGGGAGCCGTCGAGAGGCTCTTTGTGGGGGACCCAAGAACATGGGAACATGGCAAGAAGGGGCTCTTGGTTTATTTCCCAGAGTTTTCTGGGGTTTTCCAGCTCTGGTGAATCCAATCAGCTGCCTAAAATTCCTCCCTGGTGGTGGTAACCCCTTTCCATCCCCAGGTGGAGCACAAAAGGCCTTGGAAGGACCAGGACCTTCCAAGATGGACCAGCAAGTGAGAGTCGTCAGCTGCCAGTGTTGATCCGTCATAAATAACAGCAAAAAAGAGGAGAAATTCCAGAGAAAGGAAGGAGTAAAACAGGGATAAACCCCTGATGGGTTCCCCACACCGGGCAGCCCTTGGGGCAGCACCAGGAGCTCTCTGTGCTTAGGCCAGACCTAAAGAATAGATTAATTTGGGAAGTGCAGGCTGAATTTCCTACCCAGGTCAGTTGGGATTGTCTCACCAGTGCGTTATATCCTCCAAAGCTTATAAATCTATTAAACCAGGCCTGCTAAGTTAATTAGAGCCAGTTACACTTCCAGCTAATAAAATATTTGTCATTTCCAACGCACTGGGGAGTTTTTCTTCAGCTTAACCCAATCACCCTGACAATTCCTGCAACTAAAGACATTCCCAGCAGCAGTTTTTGCCAGAGGTCGGGAAAATCTGATTAGGGGAGATGATAAAAAGTTGCATTCCTGCAGTTTTCCCAGCTGGAGCAGGAAGGGATGGAAATAATGTGTGGCTGCATCGCTCCCATCCATAATCCAGCAGAAGCGGGGGTGGAAATCTGAGGGAATTCTGGGGTGGACATTTGAGGGAATTCTGGGTTTAAGGGTGCAGAGACCTATTGGGCACTTTGGTTTAAGGGGTTTAATTCCTTTAGCTTCATCCTTAAGCCAAGCTTTGCTGAGCCTGGGAAGATTCAGGTCCACCTGGCTGGCTTTTCAGTATTTATTCATCTCTGTTTTGGTATTTATTCACCTTCATTACACTTGAGACACATTTAATTCAGCAAAGGAAAAAGAAGCTTTTGAATGTGTTGCTGCATCCAAAGGGCTTTGCCCCCCGCCCCCTTCTATCTCCTCTTATTTTTTTAATGGACTTAATAAAAAAGGAAATGTATTAGCCAAGTCCAGCCCATGTGGTTTTAATCACTCAATTTAATTAACGTCTCCCAAACTGTCTTATTAAAACTAAATTAAATCCTGATTTGAGATGTTTAATAGATCACACAGACTTTGTGCAGAGACAACTGCAGCTGTGGGAGTGGCAGAAGAAGGAGCTGAGCTTTGCCTTGCTCACCTTTGCAGGGGCCAGAGCTGCTCCAGCCCCCCTTCCCAGGCTAAAACCCGGGTCTCCTGCTGGGATAAATCAGTGTTAATTCACTGGGGCTGTTCAGAGCCGGGGGTAGAAAGGGGTAGGAGCTCCCTGACTCCCCAATCTACCTTGAAAGGCATAAAAATCTGGAAATTATGCGGAATATACAACCCTTTCCATGTGGTTTTGTTGTTTGTTTTTTTTTTTTTTTCTATTTCATGTTTTTTTACCCCATTTACCCGAACCATGTTTTTGCAAGGTTACTTTTGACTTAAAAACAAAAAAAAAGAAGAGGGTGCTTGGCTAAAACAAGAACTATCCCAGGGATGGCCCTGTTCACCGTGGGGAAGGACTTTGGGTTTAGCTGGAAACACGTTGTTTTTGGAAGAGAAAAGGGGAAAACACCAGTTTATTTTGCGAAATTCTTGCTGCCAACAAGAGGCTCCTGCGTCGTCCCATCGTCCTTTGCCCTTTTCTCTCGAGCTGTTTTCCCCTTCTCTTCCTCGCTGTTCTGCCTTTTCCCTCTCCTCTCCCAGCTTTCCTGGGGGGGAAACTGCTTCTGATCCCGCTTTTCCCACCAGACCCTCCAAAACCAGAGAGCCAACGGAGGAGGCGTCTGCTTTCCATCACACCTGCCAGGCTTGGCTTAGATCTGCCCCACTTTAAGCCCTGTCTGTGCATTAAATCCAACCCCCCCGGTTAAAACCGTGTTCAGCCACCGCTGGCTCGTGGCAGCCGGAGCGGGGGCGTTCAAAGGAGCTTGTTTGGGGTGAGGGGTTGAGATTGTGCAGCCCAGGGCTGCTGGTGAGGACACCTCGGAGCTCTTGGATGGGTGGGCAGGGCTGGAAGTGCTCAGTGGGGTTTTTATTCGGCTCAAACACTCCGGGGTGGGGGTGGTTTGATAGCAGAGCTCAGCTCCTGCTTCCAGCACAGGGACACGGAGCTGGGTGAGGGACCTGGAAGGGTGGGAGTGGGAGATGTGGTCAGAGAATGGTGGGAATGGCCAGCCCTGGGAGATAATGGCAGTCTGGAAAACATCTCGGCTAAAGCCAGAAGGCACTACCCCAAACAGCAGAAGCAAAGGCCAAGGGGCTCGGTCAGAGTGGGCTCAAATCCCTAAATCCAGCTGGGCAGGAGGTCACTCTGAGAGGGGGTGGGAAGTCCTGCTCCTGGGAGGGTGGACAGAGCCTGTTTTCCCTGGACACTCAGCAGACAGGGTGGGTTTGTGAGCCCCAAAACAGCCCCGTGCCGGTGAACATCAACCCCGGGTGTGGGTGACACACAGGGCTGAGACCCAACCCCGCGGGGCTTGGGCGAACCAGGGTCAAAACACGCGCTGGAAACACACTAATTAGTTAAAAAGCCATTGTTTCATCGTTCTGCTTGAAAAGAACAGCTTTAGACCAGCAGCTGGTCATTTTGCAATTCTATTGAGGAAGATTTCCCAGCCTCACGTCCATTCCCGCTGACCCGTGTGGAGTTCTATCACCTGGAAATCTGCTCCAAATGTGTGTGGAGCAGCGGTGTTTGCTGAAGGCTCCTAATCCTCCATTTACAGCTCCTCTGCAAATCGACACTGGGATCAGTAAAAAAAACAAAACAAAACAAAACAACAAACCCTTCTGTAAGTGGAAGGAGATTTGAATCATCGAGTGCTGGAAAATTTCTCGCATCTATTTATTCTGGGGCCTGACATCTCCAAGAAAGAAAAACAACAACAAAAAAATAACCAGCCACTTTTCAAACTCAAAGAGGGGTCTGGAAAGGTTAATCCTGGCCCAGTTTTACCATCAGCCCTTCTGGGAGCCGTTTCCCCACGGAAAACGTTATCTGGGGGTGGGTTCCTTGTCCTGGCCGGGTTGAGGTGTCCCTGCTGCAGGGAAGGATGAGGATGTGTTTGTGACTCCTCTGAATGGTGGGAGATAAGGATCGTGTGATAATTGCTGGGAGCAGGGAAAGATAAATCCTCGTGGTGTCTGTGCCACCACTGGTACAGCTCCAGCCTCGGGGAAAAGTCCCTTTTCCCTAAAAAGCATTGAAAAAGCTGGTGGGAAACCATCACTGGGCTTTTTTCCTGCCCCTGACATTTCCCAAAGGTGGGTTTTTTTGGGTGTTTTCTGCCCGTGGGTTGCAGTTTTGGGGAGCTGTGGTGTGTTGGTGGCTCCCCAAACGGTGGCATCTCCACTGGGCTTTGACCTGCTCGACCCTGAACGTTCCGGGTGAAACCTGGTGGTGTTTCAAAGCCATTTAGGAGGGCGACTTGCAAACTCAGCTCTGCACGTTTTAAGGTTGTTCTTTTCTTCCTAAAGTTGATCTTTTCTTCCAATAAAAGGTCCTTTTAGAGGCTCTTTGCAGCACCAATTACCTGGGGGTTATTAGAGGGAAAACTCTCCTGATAATTTGGATCAACAGCTCCTTGGTAGAGCCAAGAGTTGCCCTTCCAGCCTCCCGAGGAAGCTGGATGCCACTGTTACGGACACACAGAAATTCAGGCAGATGAGGAAAAAAACAAACCACAGAAATTATATTTATCTCTTTTTTTAAACCCCCTTTCCCCTCCTCTGCCACCTCTTCAGCTCTTTCCTTTCCCGGAGGTCGCGAGTTTAATTTTCAAATGAGACTTTTCTTTTGGAAGTAAAAATTTTCAGTTGGAAAAAAACAAAAAAACAAAAAAAAACAAAAAAAAAACATTACTGGGGAAAGAGCTTGATAAAAATCACAAATCACTGTTTTAAGGGAAAAATAATGGTAAACCCCCAAAGTTACGGACAGGCCAACTCGTTGACCCACTTCTGTGCAGTGGAAATCAGGGCTCATTTCGGGGGGCTCAGGCAGCAAAACTCCCGCAGTGAATCTCCAGTTTAACCCAGCGAGGTCAGTGTGGCCATTCCGAGCTGGGAGCAGGGATCAGACACGATGAAAGGGGGGAGGACACTGCTTTTGATCCTCCCCCCCCAAAGCTACCATGTGCCCAGCACCTGAGAAATGCTATTTATAAACCCGGGGGAGGAGAAGGGAGCCCATAAATCTTCTGGGTTTCCTTTTTTCTCTGGAGGAAAATGCAAACCATGTGCTCCAATTCCCAGGGCTGGGAAATCCCACCTCCTGCCCCAGCCCGGGGGTGCCCGTGGGGACCTGCTGGTCCTGACCTGGTGACACCAAAGGAGTTCAGGAGGCAAAGTGAGGGTGATGTTTCTCCCAGGTGAGACCCTGAGCTACAAAAAGAAATTTTCCTGCCATTTGGGGGGTGATTTCATGTAGAAAACCAAGGAGGCTCCAGGGCCACGGACTTTGCTGCTGAACCTCCACCCCCCACCTGGAGGACCACATTCCCCCACCTCGTTGCCAAAGCCATTTTAGTGGGAAGCAGGGAGCTGATCATTTCTAAAAAGGAATACAAACCCTCCATTATTTTCCCCAGGAAGGATCCATAGAGTTTCCAACAGGCTCCTGGAAGCTGCAGTGGATATTCCCTGCTGGCTTATAAGGGGCTGAGCTCCTGCTGCAGCCCAGCGTCTCTAAGCCCAGGATCAGTTTGGCTGCTGGACTCCAAATTCCTGGAGGAAAGGTGGATTCCAAGCAGGAATAGGCTCACACATCAGGCTCAGCTATGCTGGAGAGATGATGTCCCATAACACTGAGTTATCTGATGGGAACTGCTGCTTTCCTTGGGATCAGTGGATCAAAGGGCAGGGCCACCAAATGTGACCCCCGTGGATGAGGCCCCTTTGAGCACCACATTCCCCCACCTCATTGCCAAAGCCATTTCAGTGGGAAGCAGGGAGCTGATCATTTCTAAAAAGGAATACAAACCCTCCATTATTTTCCCCAGGAAGGATCCATAGAGTTTCCAACGAGCTCATGGAGATTCCCTGCTGGCTCATAAGGGGTTGAGCTCCTGCTGCAGCCCAGCGTCTCTAAGCCCAGGATCAGTTTGGCTGCTGGACTCCAAATTCCTGGAGGAAAGGTGGATTCCAAGCAGGAACAGGCTCACACATCAGGCTCAGCAATGTCCCATAACACTGAGTTATCTGATGGGAAAAGCCGCTTTCCTCGGGATCAGTGGATCAAAGGGCAGGGCCACCAAATGTGACCCCCGTGGATGACCTGCTGTGGGGGTGAGGAGCACATCCAGCCTCCCAAACCCATCCTGGCTGCTCCCTCTCCCAGCCAGGGTGAAAGGGGAGCTGTGCTGGGCACGGCCAGTGACCCAAAAGGCCACGGGAGGAGCAGCAGCAGATGCTGAACAGAAGCTCCCAGTGTTGCCCTGGCCATGGGGGGCCCTGCCCGGAGGAAATGAGCGCGGGGAAGATGCACTGTCCCGAAATTTCCCAACGGGAACGGGTGGTCGAGGGATTAGGGCGGTGCCCAGGGGCAGCAGCTGCTAAAAATACCGGCAGGGGGGGAAAACAGCTCCTCCCATCCCTGCAAAACACCGTGCCATTGGGAATGTGCCATTGGGAATGTGCCATTGGGAACGCGCTGTGCCGTTTGCGTGGGATGGAAAAAAGCATGTCCGCAGTTTTTTGTTGGTTGTTGTTTTTGGTTTTTTTTCCCCCTCATTCCTCCATCCTCACCCCTGGTGCTGTTCAGCTCTGTGTCCTGGACCTAAATTTTAGAAAAAAACACTGTCCCCCAGTTCAGTTGGGGGGTTTTTTTGTCATTTCTCCATCCTTTGCACCAGTGTTGTTCACCTCTGTGTCCTGGACCTAAAATGCAGGAAAAAACACTGTCCCCTGGTTTCATTGGTATTTTTTCCCCCATTCCTCCATCCTTTGCGCTGGTGATGTTCAGCTCTGCCTTCTGCTCCAAAAATGTGGAGCCTGGGAGTCTCTTCTGCCAAAAAAAACCCACAGGGAAGTGATTTTTGGTATCATTTTTAAGGAGGAGAACCTGAGGCACAGAACAGGGGTGGATATTAACTTCTCCTTCATATCCTGGGGGCGAGACAGGGAATCTCATACAAGTTCCTCTGCAATCCTGGACAGAAATTAAAGCCACTGCCCAGCTCCCCCTGGATATATGGGATACTTTCCAAAGAAAGGAATGCTACCCAGATCACTTGCTCTCCGCTGAAGGACAAAGAAATCAGAGTCAAAAAAATCCCTCCGAAAATCCCAAGTGAGGATCCTCCCTGCAGTGCTTGCCTTGGGAAAATACCTGGGAAGCTTCATCCACGTGGGATAATTGGGGCAAAAAAAGGGTTTATTTCAGTCATGGCGAGAGAGAAGTGCCAGAGAAAAGAGCTGAACGTGGTGAGACAAAGGTGCTGGTGCCTGGCTGCACATTCGCGTATCGAGCTACCAAGAATCAGACAGAGAATCAGGAAGAACCACATTTTGGGCACGAAATCGGGAAAAGCAGCGAAAGACGAGAAGGAAAAAGAGGTAAAAAAAAAATCTCCCCCAACACCGTCCGAGCGTTTCCCAAACCTCCCGCGGGAAAAGAGCCGTAATTCCGAGTAAATCCGAGCGGGATTTGAAGCGTTGGGGAAAAGCAGCGTCTGAAGTTTCCAGAAAGGTCCCGCAGCACCTGTGGAATATTTTTCCTTGCTGGCTCCCCCTAATTGGCTCCATCTGGGACCGCGTATCCCTTTCAGCGCCGGGTGCGTGGGCAGGAGCCGTCGGACCGTCGGGGTTCGCCCCGTTCCCCCTCTCGGATCACACATAAACACGACCTCGGCCCCCAGGGCGGCTCCGAGATGCTGCGATAAGGCAAATGCACCCCATTGTTCTTTAAGTGGAGCTTTAAGAGAGAAGTTTGGGTGAAACAGCCCATTTTCAGCCTCTTTTTGTCCCTTTTTTTGGGGAAGAGGGGGTGATCCCGGCTTTCCTTTATCGTTGTGGGATACAGGCACTGTGTGCCTCCATCTCCCTGATTGTCTCGAGGAGATGCTAAAACCTTCAGGCTTGGCCAAGAAAACAATGCTTAGAGTGTTATTCCCTCATGTCACCCCCAGGTTTGGTGTCAAACCAACAGGAATATAAAGAAAAAGAGAAAATGCCTCCACCCCGCACTGAAAATTCCACCGGGAGGAGGTTTGGAGGGGTTTGGAGTTCAGGAGCCCCCCAGGGATGAGGCTGAGGCTGCAGCAGGGGTTGGGATTGTCAGCACGTTATTAAACATTTCTATAAAAAGGCCAAGTTTTCTTCTGGTGGGAAAGAGCTTCAGGGAGGGAGGATTTAGGGGGGCTGGGGTGGGTTCCCCCCCCACCACCGATTGCAATTTTCTTTGCGTGGGGGTCACACCCTGATGCTCCGAAACATGCCAGTGACTCCAAGTGGTTTGAAAACAATCCTTTTGCCTTTTGGAACCATCCAATAAAGTCCTGGAGAGATTTATCTCCTCATCAGGAGCCTCCACCAATGACTTTCTAAATAGTGGGGAGAGGTGATCATTCAGTGGAAGCTCATTAACTGTTTCAGAGTCCATCTCCTTCCTCTAAGTGCCCCTGCGGTCCCTGTGGCAGAATTAGTCTCACAGCGACCTTTCCCTGAGTTCATCCTATCAAAAACAGACGGAGAAGTGGGAAAGATCTAAATGCGAGATGCCCAGGGATGGAGAAGGGTCGGGAGCAAGGATTTAGACCCCCGGGTGACATCTCTGCTTCTCCTGGTGAAGCATCGGGAGGAGTTGCTTTCATGTCAAGCAGCAGCACCTGAAATCACAGAATCGCGGACTCCTTTTGGTTGGAAAAGACCTCTAAGGTCGAGGAGTCCAACCATTAAATCACAGTGTCGGGAGGTGGAGACGGGCGGTGGAAGAGGCAGGAGGAGGTGGGAGGTTCAGGCCCGGCAGAACTCTCAGGTTTCTTCTGTTGTTGTTTCTATTTTTACTCCCTTTGTAAATGTTTTTCCAATTTTGAAATTTCGCTTTCAAACAAACAAAGGAGAGGGAAGGAAAAAAAAAAAAAAAAAAGCCCAAAGTCCTGCCTGGAATTTCTTTCCTGGCCCATTCTCAGCCTCCGTGCGTGGTTCCCAACGCAGCAGTGTCGGGGGCTGCATTGACTCAGCGGGGCCAGGAGCCAGCTCTGGTTTCTATTACCAGTGATTGATGCCAGGGAACGTGTTTAGACTCCCAGGGATAACGCTCTGCTTGGGGACTTGGGGAATTTTCGGTACCAGCCCTGGTAAAACCCTTCATTCCTGCGCCGGGGGTCACGTTCCGGGCTGTGTTTTGAAGTGGCTCCCCGGGAGGGTGGGACGGGGCAGCAGGGCAGGGCACCCCCAGAGCCCAGAGCTGATGGGTGCCCCTGCTGCCCCTGCTCTCTGCAGAGCTTTGCTCCGTGCTCAGCTCCCAGTTCCTTCCGTGGGAAACCCGGCCTGGGCAGGACTGGGAGCCAGTGGTGGTAAAAGGTTGGCAACGGCCAAGGCAAAGCGGAGCAGATCAAAGTGTTCCTCCTTCCCTGGCTCCTGATAAAGCCCTGGGGACATCCAGAAAGCCACCTCCTGGGCCAGCATCTTCCTCACCCCCGGCAATTTCCAGCTGACTTCAGTCCCTTCATGGCAAAAGGACCACTAAACACAACTTGACTTTATTCCTAATATTTTTATTGGTCCAATTGCAAAGACCGGAGCTACTCCCAAATCCGGGATGATGGGGGGATTTCAGGAGCAGCAGGGAAAGCTGGGATGAAAGTAATCCAAGCCCTATCTCCCCTAAGGCTAAACCCTCCATTAGTCCTGCCCAGAGGGACCTGCAGGCCCCCCCCCACCACAGCCATCCTGGTTGTGTTCCCGAAGTTTTCCTCACTGATTGCATGAGCCCCAGGAGGAGATTCCCAGGCTTCCCAAACTCCTCCTCCTCCTCCCCAAACTCCTTCTCCAGCAGTTGTTCAGGAAACACCACATGAAAAGATGAAGTCTCCTCTCCCAGGTAGCTCCAGCTCCTGGGGACAGGGAAGTGACGTTTTTCCTTCCTCTTGTCCCTGTAAATCCTTTCCTGGGCTCTGGGCCAAGGCAGCTGCTGTTGAGGGGCCCAGAGATGCTCAGAGAGTTAACTCTGCTGCCCCCACACAGGGAAAAACCCCGAATGCCCTGAAAGCCCCTGGGGTTGCTCCTGGAAACAGGATTTCTCCCAGCCCAGGAAAACAAGGTGGCCATGGAAGTGCGTGAATTATTCAGAGCATGTTGATGGAGTCGCCTGGAGCAGCAAGAGCTCAGCAGGTTGGTTGAGTCACCTCTCTCCACCAGGGAGATGGATTCATCCCTCTTGAATCTATCCCAAAGTATCTGGCATGCATTGGTGGCATCACCTGCACCAGCAAGACCTCGGCAGGTTGGTTGGGTCACATCTCTCCACCCAGGTGGATGGATCCATCCCTCTCGGATCCTCCAAAGCTTGGATGGCCACCAGAGTGTTTGGGATACATCAGTGGCATTGCCTGGACCAGCAAGACCTCAGTAGGTTGGTTGGGCCACCTCTCTCCAGCAGGGAGATGGATCCATCCCTCTCGGATCCTCCAAAGCCCTGCTGTTAAATCTCCTTGGGTTATAGACTCCAGTACCAGGAGTCTTTGGGAGAAAAAGATGCTGGAATTCTTTGCAGTGCTGGTCAAAACATGTTTTGATTCCATTTGATTCCTCTCCACCCCCAGAAAATTGATATTTTGCAGCTAAAAGCTGAACTCTGCCCCGTTCACTCCCACACAGGATTTCCAGGCTGATTCCTTCCCTTCTTTGTCAATCCTAGAATTTCTATGGAAAGCAGACATCTCTTAAAACCAGCTTATCAGAAAACACCTCCTTCACCTAGAAAATTGTCCTGAGGGATTATTGCTTTTGCCAGGAATGATTTTTTCAACCTTCTCTTTCCTTTGGCGGTTGGAGGGACCAAGGAGCTGGCACAGCCCTGGGCTCCAGGGTACACATGTCCCACGTCTCCAAGGATCCTGCTTGGAAGAGGAGAGCTGTCTTGGCCCGTTCAGCCCTCCTGATGTCACAGTCCCTTATGTCCACTCTCCATTCCTGGAAAGCAGATGGATATTGTCTTCTCCATCCTGGCTTTCAAGGCCACTCCAGGCTCTCCTCTCCTGAGGAACCACCTCAATCCCAGAGCTGGTGATGGGGATGAAGAGCCAGTGTTGCCTCCTTGGAGCCACATTCCCAAATAATCCCAACATGTGCTTCCCACTGACTTGGGAGAGACCCCTCGTGCTTCCCTCTTGTCCTTCTCAGGAAGAGGGAAAGTGGTGGGAAGGTCATTTCCCAGGGCCCCCAGCTGGCTGTGGGCTTGGAACAACACTTGGAAAGAAAGAGGGGAGGAAAAATAGCCTGGGCTGACGGTGTGTGGCCTTCTCCAGGCAGCAGCAGTGCTGAGTTTGTGGTGGAAGTGCCCTGGAGTTGTTCCCTGCAGAAATCTGGGTCGGGTTATGCAGCTGAGATCCTCACTGCTCCCAGTTCCTGGGCTGCACTTTCCCTCACTTACCACCCCCTTTTCTGCTACAGGCTTTGCTTTTCCCAAAGGAGATCTGCTGGTCTCCCCACTGGCTGGTTTTCCAAGGGGATGTTCCCAAAACCTGTCTACTGGAGGTTGGGATTTCATCCCCAGGTCTCCATGGCACTCCTCATGAGGGCTGGAGCCCCCCAAGACTTTGCTCCCACCATCCATCACATCCCTGTGCTGGGGCTTCGGGATGGAGGCAGGGACTGTGCTGGGGATTTTGGGGGCTGCAGCTGCTGGGTGAGGGGAAGCTCGTGGAGAAGGTTTATCCAGCAGAAACTGGGACATGGAGGGGTTGGACCTCTCAGTGCCACCAGAGCACGACAAGGAGAGCAAAGGGGCAGCTGAGTCTCGGTGCTTCTCCAAAGCCTCCCGGTGTTCTGGGAGGAAAACAGGGAAGCGAGGACTGAGCTCCTGTTTTTCTAATGGCTTTTAGGTGTGAATTACCTCAATTAGGCGCTTTTTGAACGAATCAGCCCTTGCAGGCCACCTTCACCATCAAGAAAAGCACGTGGGAAGACACCAGCGTTCAACTGAATATTGCTGAGATAATCCCCCCCCTCTCCATGGCTCCACCAGCTCCCGCTCCTCCCACCATTCCCTAAAATCTGGGCCCCCACTGCCTGGCTTTGAAAAGCCCTGCTTTTCCCAGGCCACGTCACGGCTCCCTGTGCAAAGCCAGCCCTTGGAAGCATCTGGAAGCTGAATGCACAGAAGTCACTCGCAAACCACAAGTCATCTTTTATCCACCACCAGAAACTTCTGTGTTTATTTCTGGAGTTCCAGCAACCCCAAAGGAAGATCCCTCTGGTTTGAAAGGAATGGCTGAGGAAAAAAGAAGGGAGGGGAGGGATGTGCTCCATGAGGAGAAAAGGATGGAGGTCCTCACAACCACCTGCTCTGTTCACCGTGTCTGTAGGAACTGCACATCCTCATGGCTCGTTTTAGCAGGGAAGGATTGCTCAGATCCCCAGGCCGTGGTCAGGAATTCTCCTGTGGAAAAGCATCGGGTTTCCCAGCGTGCTGTGTGTGCACGGGCTGGCTCCTCCTGACGACACTTGCCTCTGCCACCTCATTTGGGTCATGGTTAAAGGCACAATTTGGGGCTGAGTGCTTCAAATCCTTCTTTTGTCCCATTTCCTGAGCTGACCCAGCCTTCTGTGCTGGGCCATCCCCACTCCTGCCGTGGCTGCAGCTCCTGCCCAGCCCACACTGATTCCTCTCGGCTTAAACAAGTTGCAATCACAAACCAGACTGTTTTTTAAACCAGTTCAGCTGAAATGTCCAACTCCTGGAAGCAGCCTCTGCTCTGGGGTTTGTTCCCCCCTCTCCTCCGAGCCCGATGCTCCTGGAGGGAGGATCCAGCTGCCGAGATTCCTAAATCCACACTGCAAACTCTGATCTGCTCTGGTTCTGTTTGTCCTGTCGGTGGGAACTGCACATTCCCCGTTGTGAATTTTAACAGGGGAGGATTGCACAGAGCCACAGATCCCCAGGCAGGGATCCTCCTCTGGAAAAGCCCCGTGTTTCCCAGCGTGTTGTGGGTGCTGCCTCTTCCTGACACCACTTGCAAATGGCTTTTTGTTGAGTGGTTGGGTTTGTTTTGGGGGTTTTTTTTTCCTCTTTCTGGTGGCTGAGCAGGCACTCGGTGACTCACCATGACCAGGCCCGGCCAGTTCCGGCCCTTTCCTGGTGTGTCTGGTTGCAACGACCATTTTGGGCTCAGGTTGGGAGATTTTGGGGGTGGGCACCAGGTTGGTGCAGCACGAGGTGGTCGGGAAGGAAAATATTCACCATCTCATTGTGGTGCTGCTGCAATATAATGCTGGAGTTAGGGAGGGATCATGGAATCCCAGGGTGCTTTGAGTCGGGACAGGCTTTAAACTTCATATTTTTCCAGCCCCTGCCATGGGCAGGGACACCTTCCAACAGCCCAGGCTGCTCCAGCCTGGCCTTGGACACTTCCAGGGATCCAGGGACAGCCACAGCTTCTCTGGGCAACCTGGGCCAGGGCCTCCCCACCCTCACAGCCAGGAATTCCTTCCCAATATCCCATCTCTCCCTGCCCTCTGGCAGTGGGAAGCCATTCCCTGTGTCCTGTCCCTCCATCCCTTGTCCCCAGTCCCTCTCCAGCTCTCCTGGAGCCCCTTTAGGCCCTGCAAGGGGCTCTCAGCTCTCCCTGGAGCCTTCTCTTCTCCAGGGAACCCCCCCAGCTCTCCCAGCCTGGCTCCATGTCAGAGGGGCTCCAGCCCTGGGAGCAGCTCCGGGGCCTCCTCTGGAGTCACTCCACATCCTCCTGATGCTGAGGCCCCAGAGTTGGAGGCTCCAGGATGGCTTTGCCATTGGCACCAAGGAACGTTTCCAGCTCAAAATAAGATTGAGTTGCCAAAAGTCTTCCAAAGCTCCTGTGAAAATCCCAGGCTTGTTGTCAGCACCTCTGCCTTGGCATCCAGAGGGGATCCCTGCAAAGGGCTGCAACAAGGCAGAAATGATTCCTTTGAGCTGGAGAACATGTCTGGGGGATGAGGAGCAAAACAAGAGCCCCTCAGGCTCCATTCAAGCCACAGTATTCCTGAGCAAAGCCTTGCAGCAAACACACCCTCCTCACTTCCACTTTCTATTTGTTCACTGACTGGTTTTTGCCTCTGGATCTCCCACCCCTCCACTGCCAAACTTCTCTTCCCCGTGGAGAGAGGGAGCCTGGGAGTGAGACAAACCCTTTCCTGCACACAGGGAGAGACATGAAGCTCCCACAGCCTCATTCCGATGGTTTTCCTTGCTCTGCCCTGAACTGCAGCCAGTTTTGCAGCTCCCCCACTTCAGCTGTTGGAGCTGTTGGAGTCCAAAAGCTGCCAAAGCACTGGGGTGCTCCTGCTGCTCCCAGTTCATATTCCCTGCTTGTTCATCCCCAAATCCCACATTCATTGGCAATGCCATGAGACCAGGCACCCTCTTTTTGGTTATTATCCCTATTTTGTGCTTGGACTCTCAAAATGAGGACACCTGGAAGTGTCCAAGGCCAGGTTGGACGGGGCTTGGAGCAACCTGGGCTGGTGGAAGGTGTCCCTACCCAGGGCAGGGGATGGGATGAGATGGGCTTTGAGCCCCTCCCAACCCAAACCATTCCATGATTCCATGGCTCTGTGACATGGGAAGCACAAAGGTGTCTGGAACACACGGTGCTGCTTGGACATTGTGTCACCTCCTGCTTGGCCTTCGTCACCAGCCTGTGTGGAAGGGCAGGAGGGAGTGAGATGAGGATGGTGGTGAAGGTTACGGGATACTTTTAAGAAGCTGCCAGTCCTGGATCTGCAAACAGCCGCTCCAAGTGTCCATCCCAACCTGCCCATCGCTCCTGAGCCCATCATTCCTGATCCCATCATTCCTGATCCCATCGCTCCTGAGCCTGGGAGCACCAACACAGCCTGCGCTCACCTGAGCTCAGGTGAGACGGTCCAACCTCTTCTGCCCACGGCAGGGGGTGGAATGAGATGAGCTTTAAGGTCCCTTCCAACCCAAACCAGTCTGGGGCTCTATGACAGATCTTCCCAAAACCTGGCACCAAACAGCACCTCCTACACCTCCTCTCTGCCCTTGGAAAGGGCATCCAAAGGTGCTGGAGGGCCCAGGGGGGCTTGGGAAGGTGCCGGGGGACTGAACTCCCCACAGGAGCTGCTGCCACCCCAGAGAAACCACAACACACCGGACACCGTGGGATCTGAACCCTTTGGCACATCCCAGCCAAGAATTTGGCACTGCCTTTAAATAGGTCAGGAGGGACAGAGATTTTCAAATTCAGTTGGGAACCAGGGCTGGAGGCTTTTGATTTACACTTGAGGGCATAAATTCATTACTGTGTCACCCAAAATCCCGTAATTTGAGCCCTTTCCCTCTGTTAACGCCGAGGCAGCCAGAAATTCCTTGGATCCACAAGCCCAGTGAGAGCCACTTATTTATTTATTTGGCATCTCAGCCCCTCTTTCTCCTCTTTCCCTGGCTGGCACAGAGCCCTCACCTCCTATTTTTATCGTCAGGGACTGGATCTGCCATGAAAGGCTCCGCGTGGGACCTCACAGGAGCAACAGCACCGTCCCAAAAAGGGGAAAGGGAAAAATAAACACCCATCTGCCCCCTGTGCCAGGGCTGGTTCTCATGGGGGAGGGAAAAGCCAAGCCAGGGCCGTGCCAGCCTCGTGCTGAGAGTGGCATTTCCCTCGTTTGCTGTTTTCTTTTCGGGGGAGAGGGGGGGTGTTTTTGCAAAGGAAAATGAGCCTGGTGAGGCAGAGCCTGCGGATTTATGGGCAGCTCTGCTCCAGCGAGGGCTTTCACCTTGGCAGGATGGGGGGGTGCAGAGGAGATGGGGGGTTTGGGGGTTTTGGGGCGAGAGGAGCACAAGCTGGCAGGGGGTTGGGACCAGATGCTCGTGGTGCTCACACCAAGGGCTGCGAAGTGCCTTCAGTCCGGGCCCAAAAGAGTCACCTTCCCCCAGGGCTTGGGGCACATCCCGGGTGTCTCCATCCCCGAGGGGCCTCCCCCAGCCCCGTTCCCGGTGTCCCTGAGCCCGCTGGCCCCCGGGGGTGGCCGGGTGGGCCCGGCTCCACGAAGTGGTGCTCGGCATTTTGCACCATCATTAAGGCCCAGAATGACCCAGGTTAATGTTTCGTCCTCTGGGTTGTTGCTTCATCTGCCCAGGAAAGCGTTTTGGGCGGATTTGGGAAAACAGAACCACTTGCAAAGGCTGCTCAGGGGGAGTAAATGCCCTGGGCTTTTTGGGCAGAGCTTCCCATGGGACTCTGATCCCTCCAGCCCCGTGTGGAGCATCCCAGCCCCAGGGTTTGTGTCACAGGGACACCCCAAACATCTCCCAGTGTCCCCCATCCCACTTCCCTGGGAGATATTTGAGGTAGAGGCTGCAGCAATGTGGGCTTGGGTTTGTCCTGCGGTGCTGGGTTTATCCTGGCTGAGGATACAAGGAACTGGAAAAAGGATTCCATGAAACAACACAGTGGTGGTGGTGCTGGCAGGAACAGCCATCCCACCCCGCTCCCAAACAAGGATCCCAATGTTTGGGTGGTCTTTTTAAGGTTTGGGATACGGGTTTGCACTTGGGGAAACCGAGGCAAAGACAGGGAAAGAGGCCAAATTTCCGAACAGCTCCACAAGCCCCAGATCCTGCCTCCCAAACCTCCCCTGTGGGATCCCTGCCAGCCCCTCCTGCCCCTTCAGACTGGCAGCAGAGCCCTTTCCTGCTGCCAAATCCCTCTGGCTGCTTCCTTGGGCTCATTTAGCCAAGGGTTCACCCCCGTGAGTGGAAAGCGAGGACAGCGACGCCAGAGCTAGGATTTCTGCAGGAGCAACCAGGATGGGGAGGGGGGAAAACAGGAAAACCCCAAAGAAAAACCCCAGTGTAGGGATTTCTGTGTTTAATTTTCCTTGCAGCACTTGGTCCCTGAGGGGGTGATTCTCCCCTCCAAAAGAAACCCCTTCCTGTACCAGGGTCTGCTCTTCCCTCTGGCCCTCCCAGTGCACACCCAGCTCCCTGTGAGCCTTTGGACTTGGGGTTGGAGTGCTGGTGGTCTAGGATGGCACGTTGGTGGTCTGCACAGAGCCTGGCTCTGGCCCCACCTCAGCCTTTCCAGCTGGGGAGTGTCATTAATGGCAGCTGGACATACCCTGGCACCATTCCTGGGAAGACTTTTCCACTGAGCCAGAGCTGGAGCTGGGCTGGGATGGAGGAGATGGGATTTGGGGGCCAGGGCTGACCCTGGGCACAGGGTGGGGAGTGAGATGGGGTGGGGTTGGGGTGGCAGCAGGGATGGGAGGGACAGGGGGTGTAGGAAGGTGGTTAAGGACCAGCACAGAGCTGGTCTGGGACACAACGGGGGTAGAGGGTCTCTCTGGGCTGGGTCCTTCAAGGGCAGTTCGAACTCAAGGGGGGGAAAATCAGGACATCCTGGATTTACCCCATGGAAAGACAGCGCTGGCTTAAGGAAAGAATGAGCTCAGCTCAACATGACCAGGCCATGAGTGTCCTGATCCCTCCCCAGGGGGCTGCTGGAGGCAGGAGGGGGATGCAGGGAGCATCCCTACCCTGGGGATGCAGAATTTTGGGGAGCATCCTTACCCAGGAATGCATCACCTTGGGGAGTATCATCCCCCCAGGAATGCAGAATTTTAGGGAGCATCCTTCTTTAATGGATGTAGAATTTGGGGAGCATCCCTACCCCAAGAATGCAGTATCATCCCAGGGAGCATCCTCTCTCCAGGGATGCAGCATCTCAAGGACCATCTTTCATCCCAGAGATGCAGCACGCTGGGAATCATCCTTACCCCAGGGATGTGGAATGTTGGGGACCATCCTCACCTCTGGGCTGCAGCATCTCAAGGAGCATCTTTTGCCCCAGGGATGCAGAATTTTGGGGAGTATCCTCATCTCAGATACAAATGTATAAGGGGATCATCCTTTTTTGATGGATGGGAAAATTTTGGGAGCATCCTTACCCCAGGGATTCTTGGTGATCATCCTCCTGCTAGGGTTGCAGGACTTTGGGGAGCCTCCTCACGCAGGAATGCAGCATCTTGGGGAGCATCCTCATCCCAGAGATGCAGAATTTTGGGGAGAATCCCAATCCCAGGGATGCAGCATCTCAAGGAGCATCCCTCCCCTAGGGATGTAGAATTTTGAGTAGTATCCTTCTTTGATGGATGCAGAATTTTGGGGAGAATCTCCACCGAGGGGATGAAGCACTTTGGGGAGCATCCTCACCTCGGGAATGCAGAATTTTGGGGATCATCCTCACCCAGGGATGCAGCATCTCAAGGAGCATCTATTGCCCCAGGGATGCAGAATTTTGGGCAGCATCCTTCTTCAATGGATGCAAAATGCAGGTTGTGCTCATCCTGCATGGAATCAATCCCAGGATGGATTGGTGAGCAGGGTGTGCACATCCCACATGGAATCCCAGGATGGTTTGATTGGAAGGGTGTGTAAAGGTGTGCACATCCCACGTGGAATCATGGAATGGTTTGGTGTTTAAAGGTGTGCAGGGTGTGCACATCCCATGTGGAATCACAGCATGGCTTGGTGTGTGCAGGGTGTGCTCATCCCACAAGGAATCACAGCATGGATTGGTGTGTGCAGGGTGTGCTCATCCCACATGGAATCACAGCATGGATTGGTGTGTGCAGGGTGTGTTCATCCCACATGGAATCACAGCATGGATTGGTGTGTGCAGGGTGTGCACATCCCACAAGGAATCACAGCATGGATTGGTGTGTGCTCATCCCACATGGAATCACAGCATAGTTTGGTTGGAAGGGACCTTAAAGATCATCCAATAATGATCCAGGGAACACCACCCAGGGATGGAGCCAAGCTCACTCCAGCATCCCAAGTCTCCCTCCCTCCTCTTGCTGCCTTCCTTTAAACTCCCCTTTCTCCTCTTTCACCACCTCCTTCCCCCTCTCTGGGTCTGTCTCAGGGATTTCCCCGGAGCCCTTCCCTCCGTCCAGTAATTCCAGTTCCTGGTTCAGTCTCTCCTACTCCAGTTCAAATGTCTCATTTCCAGATAGTGACCCCCAAAAGACCCTTTTTCTCGCTGGTCTCCGCTCAGAGCAGCAGCTCATGGTGTGTCCACCCGCTTTGCCCTGGCAAACTCCCTTCATCCATCCCAAAGTATCCCTGTGGATGTGCTGCCTCCTGCTCCACTGCACTGCTGGATTAGTGAATCCCTGGATTCCCCACCCAGGCAGGGTTTTCCTGCTGGGAAGTTCATCCCTCCTAGCAAACCCCTTTCCTTCAGCTAAATTCTATCACCGAGCTCATTTATTCCCTGACTCTATAGAAAGGTTGGACACGGTGATCCCAGAGGTCCTTTCCAACCTGACTAATTCTGTTCTCCGATTCTAAATTCCCAGGCTTTGGTATTAATTATTATTTTTAAGATTAAGCTATCGTTTTTTTCAATAGAATTCTGTTTTTATTGCTTGCAGGACACGTTGCTGCAGGGGGGATGGATTTGGGGGTGCAGAGCTCTGGCTGGCATGGTTCTTCCATGGGAAAAACTCCGTGTGCATCCTCAAATTCCACTTCTCCATCCCAAATCCTTTTGCTAACAGTGGTGGCAAAGAGGGTCTTGGCAGGGGAAAAAGAGGAGGGGTTTGTGCTTTGAGGGCATTTAGTGTGTTCAGCTGGAGAGGAGGACGGAGCAGGAGGGGCACTCACTGTCCCAGGCTTCTCCCAGCTTTGGGAGACTCCCAAATTCAGGGATTATTGGAGCTCCCAGAACACAGGGGTGTCCCACAGCCACCCCAGGGCCACTCGGTGGGGACCATCGAGGCTCTCCACCCTCGTCCTTCAGTGTCTCGGGCCATTTGCTTCCTGCCTGCCTGCGAGCTGAGTCACCACGGATGGAGCTGTTTGAAATATTCCCTGTCCTGGATTCATCCACTGCATCCTCGTCACCCTGATGACTTGTCCAACCTTCTTGGTGTCCAAGGAATCCAAGTGTCACATTCCTGGGCGCTGTGTCCGCTCAACTTCGCGCTGATCCAAACCAGCGATCCTCAGTGATGTTGTCCTCTGGGAATTTCCCGTCACACAGACTCTCCAGCCCTTTGGATCAGCGTCAGCTCCTGGACATCCAACGGCTCTGAGATGCTTCAAAAATCAGCACTTCCAGACCCACGAATGAGCTCCAATTAACCCCCGTCCACTCAGGAACAACCCAGAGCTCCTCCTGGATGGATGAGGAGAGGGAGACACCAGAGCCAGCACAGAAGTCCCTGGAAAAAACATCCCAACTCCTGGGCAGGGCCAGGATGCTCCTTTTGGGTCCTTCCAGCTCAGGACATTCCGGGATGTGCATCCACAAACAGCCGTGTTTTCCCGAATTTGGGGGCACAATGATCTGATTTGAGGAGCCCAGGGGTGGATTTCTGCTCCTGACGGAGCCCAGCCCGTGGTGTCCAGGAGGAAAAAGGAATTCCAGCAGCATCTGCCCAGGGACACGCTGGTGGCCACCAGGCTTGGTGAGTTGGCTGCTCCTGTTTCCCAAGATCCTGCTGAGGAAAACCCTCTCCAAAAGCCCTTTGGGGAGGGGAAACACGGATATCCCAAACTCCCCGGGCGGATTTGGGATGAAAGACCACCGGGAAAGCCTGGAATGTCCCCTGGAAGAACGCAAAGAAAGAGGGAGCTGATGTGGAAGATCTGCCAGGAGCTGCGTTATCAGCCAGGCCTTTCACTCTCATAACCACACAACAGTGGGGAAAGGGGAGAATTTTTATAAGAGATGTTATAAAATATCGAATTTTGTATAGAAATAACGTTATAAATAATATATTATAGAACATATAATTGTTATTTAAATAATTCTTATTAATAATATAAACAAGGTAATATTGTGTATTATTATACTTATTTATAATATAAATATTACTAATGTTAGAAGTTATATA
>VXAY01004351.1:68972-118341 GCA_013399855.1 Oxyruncus cristatus
TTTTTTTTTGTTTTTTTTTTCCTACTGAGGCAGTTAATTCCTGGAGATATTCCATTATCACATATATGTATACATAGATTTATCCTCTATTTAAACCTCTTTGGAATGTAGACAACAGCTCAGGGGTGTCACACAGACCCTACCAGAGAGCAGAGCACGCCGAGGCATCCCAATTTTCCGATGGAATAAGCAATCAAGCCCTAAAACCTGGGAGAAAACCCCTCCAAAAAAAAGAAAAAAACCCAGCAAAGCAAGAAGATGGAGATGTTTCCTGGATTTTTTGGGGGGCTTTCCGTGACCCTTTTTTTTTGTGGAGGGGGAGGAGCTGGTTTGGCGAACGCGAGGAGGTAAAATCTCATTTTGTCTTTCGTTTGTGGTTCTTTCTCCACCTGAACGGTCACGACCGGATGGGGATGTGTGGAAACAACAGGGATTTACACCTGGACACACAGGAGAGTCCGAGGATTGTGGTCGTCCCACGCTTAGGGATGGAGAGAGACGGGCAGCAGAAAAGTGCTTCTGTTTTTTATCATTATCGGGGGTTTTTCCCCTCTTTTATTGGTCCCAAATATCGGCTGCCGAGAGCTGTTTGCAAAGAAGGGCCAGAGGGGCCAAGGGACATCGACCACATGGAGAAGAGCAGAAAACGAGCAGGACGCGGCGAATATTCCCAAAAAAACCACCAAAAAAGCACCTGAGACATCCCAAAACGAGCCAAACCCACCCGATTTCCAAGGGGAAATGCACCCTCATGCCGAGGAACCAGCTCAGGGGCGAGTCCCATCCCTGGCAGATCTCCAGCAGCCCCCTCACATCCCTCCTGCTGGGATACCCAAATTTCCCGGGACCTGAAGGACAGGAGGTCAGAGGGTTTGGGCTGAGCAAGTCTGGGCCAGCACAGGCCTCGCCAAGGCAAGGCAGGAGGAGAAGGGAAAAAGGAACAGAATCCAAGGAAACACAGACAAATCTGCAAATTTCCAGTGTATAAACAGCAAACATCTCTGGGATGGGCTCTGGAGTGGGAACAGAAAGGAAAGGAAAAGAGAAAATGAGGGACCTGATGTCCCTGGGATGGGATGGGATGGATTGGAGAAACAATGGAGAAACTCCAGCCAGGGGCTGCTTCCAAAAACCAGAGCTGCTTCCCATGGCTCCCCCTTCCCAACCTCTAAAGCATCTTCCCAAAATCACTGGGAGCACAGCCTGGAAACCTGGAATAATAAGCATGGTGGGGTGGAGGAGGGATTTAGCCTGGCAGGACGATGGGGTTGTACCTGAACCTGCAGTTCCTTCTAACGGAGGGAAATTTGATCCCAGATTTTTGCTTGAAAAAGGCACTTCAGCTGCAGTGGAGCATCCAAGCAAAGCAGGAGGGATGTCCTGGGACAGGGATGGTGCCAGGGCAGGAGCTGGAGCACCTGGCACCTTTCTAAGGGTGGAGGGGGTTCTAAGTGGGTAAGCTCAGGGCACTTCGCAGCAAGACAAGAGATCCTGAACATCCCCAAAATGCCTCCAGCTGCTGGAAATCCACCCCACACGAAGTGTCCTGTTGGGATGCCCTTTACCAGCCCCTCCCCTGTGCACTCTGTGCCCTCACATCTCCCTCCTCTCCCTTTGCAGCTGCTCAGAGGACACGGTGGAGCTCTGCCCTGGTGCCTCACTGGTGGAGGGCACTCAGCCATGACATCCCAGTTTTCCTCCCCTCTCTCCAGCTCGGCCAAGCTGCTTTCCCCACCCTCCCTGTGTGCCCAGGAGATGAGCCAGGGTTTAACTTCCCAGTGGGCAGCATCCCTCTTCCTCCTTTGGTGCATGTTCCCTTCACCTTCCAACCATCCCCTCTTCCCTCCTTTCCATCCATCCCACCTTTTCTTCCCGTGGGCTCAGTGGGACAACCCACAGCCCACGAGCCAACAACCTCCCTTTCCAAAGCCACCTCTGCTCCCCTCGGCTGCAGCTCCCTCTTGGCCACCCATTGCCCCTCCACCGTCATTTTTTTTTTAAGCAGCAGCAATTTTGGGGCTGACTTGCCCTAAAATGACCGATTTTAGGATACGAAGGTGCTCTGGAGGAAATGGAGGAGGGTCCAGGACCTCTGAGCATCACCTTGGGATTGGGCTCCCCCTCCAGCCCTGCCCCTGTTCAGGGGGTTTAAGTGCCGGAATATTTTGGCTCTTTAAACCCAGCGTCCTGTCCTTCCCAGCTGATCCTTTGGGATCAGGCAGGCATTGCCCACCACCACCTCTGGAAAGCCTCTGACCCCACTGCTGCCCCACAGTGCCCCCGGAATGGCCTCAATGCCCTAAAACACACAGACTGACGCACAACACAGGAAGAGGGTACTTTTGGTCCCATCACATAATACTGTCTTGGAAGGCAAAGGCCTGGGGGTGGAAGACTCCAGTGGGAAGCCAGATCCCCGTGGATCCAGCTCTGGGGTTGGACCTGGCTCTGGGGACACTCCCCGCTCCTCCTGGGCACCCCCTCAGCCCGCCCAGGGCACCCCGGGGAGTGCTTGGCACAGCAGGAGCGACCCCTCCAAACCAAAACCAGTCGCAGCGAAGGTTTGGAGGCTCCAGGGAGCAGCTCCCACCGGGATTGATCCCACAGCCACCTCCCTCCCCGCACAAGGCCTCGCGTTCGCTTCGTGTCCCTCACACCCTGCCAGGGCTGGGCTCCCAAAGAGCCCCAAGGAGCCCGTTTGCAGGGATAATTTCCCTTCCCCTGTGCCCAGGCAGGTCAACACACACAGCCCTAAAGACAGAGCCGGTCACAACGGGAAGGAAAAAAACCATTTCCCTTCGGGTTTTTAGCTTTTTCCCGATTTTTCCCCCTCAATTCGCTGCTGTGGGTTCCATTCATCACCTTGAAAACTCGGGAATTTCTCCCTGTCGTAAAAAAAACAAAACAAAACAAACAAACAAAAAACCAGAACCAACCCTAATGTTCTGTAAGCACCAAAGTGATCCTTGAGCAAAGCAATGATTCGGAAAACGCAAAAAAGACATTTTCCATGGAAAACTTGAGAGCAGCCAGGCAAAAAAGAAAAAAAAAGAAAAAAAAAAAGAGATATTTCAACCAGCATTATCAGCACAGAGTGTGGGACTGGAAATGAGGGTGGCACACCCAGCCAGCATCACCAGGAGCCAGTTTGGAGTTAATTTTCCTTCACATCCAAGTTGCAACATTCCAATTTTCCAGTGGGGTCAACAGAAACGAAATTTTTCTTTTTTTTTTCTTTTTTTTCTTTTTTCTCTCCTTTTCCTCGCTGTGATAAAACTCTCTGCTGGCATAACAGAAACAAACACACACAATATTGCAATACTGAGACCATCTTAGAGCTTAAGACTATTTAAAAAAACAACAAAAAAAAAAACCCCGAACAAAAAAAAATACTGGCACAAAATTTAATAAAATAAAACTTTTAACAAATTAAAAAATAAAAAATTTAAAAAAAAAAAGAGTCTTGATCCCTCCTAGGAAAAAACCAAAAAAATAAAAAAATCTGTCCCTTGTAGAAAAGAAGACAATGGACAGAAAAGTGATGGAACAAGAACAACAGTTCTTGTGTTTTTCCTATATTGCCCCTCCCCAAAGCAGGAATATTCACCCAGCTGGTTTTTCCCCTCCCCAACCACCCTCCCCCCCCCAAAAAAAAAGTTGAAACTCCTGAAATCCTCGGGAATATTGTCATTTCTTGAGCTGTCAGTTTGTGTGACCAACCACAGGGATCCATTGGATCGTATTTTGTCTGAACAGCAAAGGGTGGGGAGGGGGTTGTTGGTTTTTTTGAACGAGCTACATTTTTCTGGCTTTCTTAAACTCAGAGTTTCACCCCCAAAAAGCCTGTCTTGGAGCTTGCAGGAAATAACCACGAAGCCCATCCTGAATCTTTGGCCAAAATTTGCCTCTTCCTCCACCCTCTCCCCCAACATCCTCAAAGCATCAAATCTGAGTCGCTCTTGAAAAGAAAACCAACACAGCGAATGGGGAGAGCTTCACCCCAAAAAAGCCTGTCTTGGAGCTTGCAGGAAATAACCACGAAGCCCATCCTGAATCTTTGGCCAAAATTTGCCTCTTCCTCCACCCAGCATCCTCAAAGCATCAAATCTGAGTCGCTCTTGAAAAGAAAACCAACACAGCGAATGGGGAGAGCTTCACCCCAAAAAAGCCTGTCTTGGAGCTTGTAGGAAACAACCACAAAGCCCATCCTACCCCGAACCAAACTTTGGCCAAAAGTTTGCCTCTTCCTCCACCCAGCATCCTCAAAGCATCAAATCTGAGTCGCTCTTAAAAAGAAAAAAAAAAAAAAAACCGACAAAAAAACCAACACACGACGGAACGAACAGCAAAAATAACAGCAAAAAACGCAGGGGGGGCGGAAAAAAAAGGGAACCAACGCAGTCCCAAAGACTCTCCAGAAGGACAAGGGGTTCTCTTCACTCGTCAGCATCGGGTTTGACGTCCAGCATGGCGTGGAGCTCCTCGGGGGTGTAGCCCAGCAGGCTCTGGAGGTCGCAGACGAAGCGATAGACGTAACGCTTCCCGGCCGTCTTGTGGATGATGTTCTTGTCGTAGTAGTAGCGCAGGCCCCGGCTCAGCTTCTCGTAGTTCATCTTGGGCTTGTTTTTCCTCTTGCCCCATCTCCTGGCCACCTGGGAGAGGGGGTGAAAGGGGAGAAAGGTCGGTCTGGCTCGGCTGGGAAGTTATCAGCTGGATACGGGGGAAGGGAGAGGATTTTCCTCGTCGTTATTTAACTCGTCGTTGGGATGGACACGGATGGGGCTCGAGAATCAGTGCTTGGGACAACCAACCCAGAGCATTGCAGAGGGCTGTCTGGAGGAGAGAAGGCTGAGGGGAGACCTCAGTGCAGTTCCAACTGCCTGGGCAGGGGCAGAGGACGGGCAGGACTGAGCTCTGCTCTGGGGGGACCAGGGACAGCACCCAGGGAAGGGCTGGAGCTGTGTCAGGGCAGGGTCAGGTTGGATCTCAGGACAAGGTTTTTCCCCCAGAGGGTGGTTGGCACTGACCAGGCTCCCCAGGGCAGTGGGCACAGCCCCAAGGCTGCCAGAGCTCCAGGAGGGTTTGGATGATCCTCTGGGGCACAGGAGGGGACTCTTGGGGATGAGCCTGTGCAGGGCTGAGGGTTGGACTGGATGGTCCTTGTGGGTCCCTTCCAACTCAGCATATTCTGGGATTCCATGAGGATACACAGAATCACTTAGGTTGGAAAAGCCCTCTAAGATCAAGTCCAACCATTCCCCCAGCACAACCAATCCCATCATTAACTCATGTCCCCAAGTGCCACATCCACATGGCTTTTAAATCCCTCCAGGGGTGGTGTCTCCACCACTGCCCTGGGCAGCTGTGCCAGGGCTGGACAACCCTTCCTGGGAAGAATGGTTAAGAAATTTTCCCAATATCCAACCTAAACCTGCCCTGGTGCAACTCGAGGCCATTTCCTCTTGTCCTGTGACTTGTACTGGGGAGAAGAGACCGACCCCCACCTGGCTCCAACCTCAGCTGGGGAAGGCAACAAATACCCCATCTGTTCCCCAAAACCAGGGGACAGTCCCCCCTCTCACCTGTCCACAGCCTATTGGAGGAGCTTTGCCACTGCTCCTCTCCCTGTGGTGTTTCAGCTACTTCCCACCAACTTTGGGCCCAAATCGCTGCTCCCAAGGGTGTCACTGCTGCCCAGTTTTGAACCAGTTCTCAGTTGGACTCCAATTCATTGGTTTCCCCACACACCCAAGGCCAGAAGAACATGATTGCCCAAATCCCAGACCCAAAAAAAGGAGGAGTGGGCTGTCCACACCAGTATTCCTGAGGAATTTGGGTTGTGCACTTCATTCCAGGGAACTCTACCTCGTCTGGGTCGGAGAGTTTGAATTCCCAGCCATCGCCCGTCCAGCTGATAAAGGACTGACAGGACTTGTCAGTGAGCAGTTCCAGCAGGAATTGCCACAGTTGGATGGGTCCACTGCCTGGAGAGACAAAGGAGACATTAATGGGACATTAATACCAGGAAAAGCACAGCAAAAAAAAACCCCATGCAAATGGAGTTCACTGAAAAAAAAGAAAACCTCCTGCTGTCAAAACCAGAATCAGCAGCCACAGGGCAAGATCTGGGCTGAGCTGACAGCTGGGGAGTTCAATCCTGCAGGTAACAGAGCTTCCTATTTGCAGGAAGAGCTGAATATTCATGCCCTGGAATGCTTCACTTCGAGTTACATAAATAGGATTATTCTTCTGGCAGGGGAAGAGCGAGGAGTCATTGTCTTGGCACGGGAGCACCCAGTCCTCTCCACGCCAAAGAGCTGCTGGCCATGAGGTGAACTCCAGCACACTCCTGCTTCCCGACCTTCCCGAGATAAGGGGGGACCCAGGTATGACAATTATTTGGCCTCTTGCCAGGGCGTGTTGCTGCAGGAATGGGCGAGGCTGGCTCCGGGTGGGGAGGCACAGGCAGAGCTCCCCAGCTCAGCACTGCTGCATCCCCCCAGGGCAAATCCACGGGAAAACCTCCCCGTGGCTGCTGCTTCCCCTGATCCAGCTGAGAGGCCTGAGGGGATGGACAGCATCCCATGCCATGGACACTCCACCTCTCCTGACAATGTGTTTCCAGAATCATCGCTAATTTTTGACCAACAGGAATTTGCCTCGGGGTCCCAGTGCCCGCCCAGTGCTCCCCAGCCTGGTCTTGGCTGGATTCATGGAGAGGTTTCACAACACTTATCTCTTCCTTGGGCTCGTGGGTGGATCTCCCCATGGCAAATCTTAGCCTCGCTGGGGCTGCTGGTTCCCCTGATCCAGCTGGAGAGGTGACGGACAGCGTCCCAAGCCATGGACATTTCACCTCTCCTGACAACGGTTTCCATTTTTCCTCTGGTTGCTAATTTTGGCCCAGAGGAATTTGCCTCAGGGTCCCAGTGCCCACCCCCAGCCTGGTCTTGGCTGGATTCATGGAGAGGTTTCACAACATTTATCTCCTCCTTGGGCTCGTGTCCCAACCCAAGGTAGAGGAGAAGCCCTGGAGCCAAAATCTCTTTGATGAGCAACTTCCAAAGGGGGCCACACCCAAAATATTGCACTTAGCTCTGGGCAACGTGTTTTGGGAGAGATCCTGCCTGGTTTGAGACCCAGTCTGGGATATATCAATAATAATAATAATAATAATAATAATAATAATAATAATAATAATAATAATAATAATAATAATAATAATAATAAAAAACAACAACAACAACAGAGCCAGGCGATGGACCAAATGATTTATCCTGGAAGGAGTTGCACGGGCTGGATTGGGCCGGAATGAACCCAGTGTTGACAGCGAGGAGCACAAGCTTCAAGCAGGGAAAAACCGAGCCACAGGCTCAGAAAAAGGGATGGAGCCCAGCCTGTTCCCAGGAGTGACAATGGAAGCTGTCAGAGCTGTGGCTGCGGGATAACCTACGGAGGGAAGAGTTCGAGATGACTCAAAAGCAGACAAGCTGCTGAGAGGAGGAAATGAGGGAGCTGGCTCCAGGACAGGGGAATCGTGTGTCACATCCAGCCCTTCCCAAATTGCTTCCCTCCTGTTATCCCTGTGGAATGTGGAACTGCTCCTGGGTTTGGAGGCACTGGGTTCCCTGCCGAGCCTTGGGGGTTATCAGAGCCATGGGCAGGACAAAGCAGGGAGCTCCCAGCAGCATTTCTGCCTGGAAACGGGAAGAGACTCGGCGGGAAAGGCTCCAGCCCGTCGCTGCCGGCAGGAGCTGGCCAAGACATCGACTCCAGTAGGGATGGAGTTGGGTTATCCCAGCCAAAATGAGGGAGGAAATTCAGATGATGCCTTTGCCTCTCATCCCAAAAGGAAGAGCCAAAAGCCTGGCCTGAAATGCCACCACTTCTCAAAGCTTGGACCTATTTACAGCAGAGAAATAAATACAGTGAAAACATCGGGAAAAAGGGTTTTCCGGCCACCTGAGGTCTTCCACGGGGAATGCCAGGTGAATTCCCAAGGGGATGGTTTGTCTTGGCCCATATGAATCTACACCAATTTCTTGGCCCAATTCCCTGCACACAGCCAGGGAGCCTCCGAGCCCCAAATCGGGGTAATGGAGACGTGGCCAAGGAGACAGGACTGAAGCGAGACCAGGTCCA
Source organism: Oxyruncus cristatus (assembly GCA_013399855.1). Lineage (NCBI taxonomy): Eukaryota > Metazoa > Chordata > Aves > Passeriformes > Cotingidae > Oxyruncus > Oxyruncus cristatus. Next base: position 77,115 of record VXAY01004351.1, read on the forward strand.
TCCCCTCAAATCTGTCTCTCCCCTGCCCAACCAAAGGACAACGATTTTCTGTTGATTCCTTCCCCAGAGAGCAGGTTCTTGGGTAAGGCAGTGCCCTCAAAGCCCCCTGGGCCATCCTGGCTCTGCAGGAGCCTTTGGAGGCTCAAGTGTCACTGACCCTGAGCCAAGTGGCCGGTGCAGCTCCTGCTTGGCTTCCAGCTGGCAGGGAGACCTTTCCCTGGGGAAACCCAGGAATTCTTGCCCTCTCTGCAGCAAGCAAGGTAGGGCTCCTGCCACCCTCTGCTGGGTATTTTGGGATTTCCAAAGGAAGCAGTGTCATCCTTGGAACAGGGATTCCCAAGGTCTGTTCCGAGCTGCCCGTGGGACACGTAAAACCCCAAATTCCTCTGTGTTGGACAAGCAATTATGTGAAGAACGTGTTTACTCCAGGCTCCAGGCATGTCCCAGCTCCTGTAAACATGCACCCTCCCTGCCCCAGGGGAGGGCAGAGGGGCCCTGCAGATGTGCCAGCCAGGGCACCTTGAGATGTCAGCGAGGCACGAGGTGGCAGGAGCCAAACCCTGGCACATGCCCGAGCCTGTGTGCCCAAAAGCAGGAGGGCAGGAAGGGGAACGGAGCAGGGAAGGGGTGCTGGAAGTCCAAGCACCGTCTGGTGCAGCTGCAATTAGTGCTGGGAGGGAGATCTGCAGAAATGTGCTCCTTTCCTACCTACTCTGCAGACTAGCAAGGAGCAGGGAGATCCTTGGAAATATCCTCTTTTCCCACAGGATTTCAAGATAACCCTCGGCTCACGCAGCGATGCCACTCCTGGATGTCACATCTCCAAAGCTGCCAGGCTCGTGTGTGCACCCCAGGAGCTGGGAGCAGCGCCCATTTTCCATCCCTTCTGCTTCAACCCTTCCTCTCATCCCCATCCAGGGCTGGAAATCCCCCTTGGGATGCCTGGTTGGGATCACTCCGTGCTACAAGCAGACACAGACTGTCCCAAGCTGGCACAGCTCGGTGGGTGTAATTCGCCCCCCTGGACCTGTTTGTTATCTCCAAAACCACCCACCACTGGGGTGTTCCTGCAGCCTGGATTTGGGTGCAGCTCCAGGCATGGATCAGAGGGACACAAGGCAACTTTTATGCCCCGTGCACTTCCAGGAGATTCCCAGAGCAATCCCAGCCCTGGCTGGGGAATGGGGGCAGCCCCTGCTCCACAAAGGACAAGGGAGGATCAGAGGGTGGTGGGGTGACCTCCAGCACCCCTGGGGCTGCTCAGAATAGCACCCGCCACAGGGGCCACAATGGGGGCCCTGTCTGGTCCTGGTGGCACTGAACAGGGTCCTTGAGCAGGGAGTGTCACACCACAGGAATTCTCCGGCGTCAGGGGGAAAATATTCCTCTGGAGCCGGAGGACAAGCAGCTCCTGCAGAGGGAACAGCCTGAGCGGGGCACCAGCCCGCTGAGGGCACCCCTGGGTGTCCCCAGAGCAAAGGGGGTGGTGCCTCACCGTTCCTTGGTCAGGTCTGGAGGTCCCCCACCCCATTCCCAACCACTGGGAGATTAAACTGGTGTAGTGCTGGGGGCACCACCCGGCTGGGGCGGATGGTGCCAAACGGGGAGGGCACAGCCCCAGACGAGTCATCCTCACTCCCCCTGAGACCGTTTCACACACCGCCCCTCTCAACGGCCTCTGTTTTGTTTTCCTTCTTTCAAACAATAAGAGAAAAAAAAAAAAAACACCACCTAAAAAACCCCCTCCTCGGTGCTGCACCTCTGCTGGGGCTCTGCGGTCTGTGGTTCCAACCCAACACAACAAGTGGCCATGGCAACGTCTCCAAAACAGCTTCACCTCCCCCATGTGAGTGTCACCCCACTCACCCTGCCCCAGCCCCCTTCCATGGCACCACGGCCCCCGACCCCCCCAAGGTGCTGGGAGGCAGCAAAGCTGGTCCCCATCACTTGCCAGCCCAAGCCCAGCCGCCTCCTCCGCAGCTCCTGCCGGGACTGGTGCAGCAGCCACACACTGGGAAGTGCTGGGTGGAGCTCAGGTGGAGGCACCTCCAAGAAACAGGTGTGAAAAGAAGCATGGAAGGACCCAGAAAGCACCTTCCTTGGGGAGCTACATGCTTTTGGCCATGATTACAGTCAGGTGGGCAACTCTGAGCAAGAGCTGCTTTCCTGAGGCACCTCCTCTGCTCTGAGGAAGAAGATGTTGGGAGGACTGGCCACAGAATCTCCTAAGTTAGAAGGGATCAGCTCCTGGCCCTGCACAGGACAACCCTGAGAATTCCACCACGTGCCTGAGAGTGTTGTCCAAACTTTCCTTGGACTCTCCCAAGGATCAAGTCCAGCTCCTGACCCTGCACAGGACAACCCCAACAATCCCACCACGTGCCTGAAAGCATCGTCCAGCCTTCCCTTGGACTCCAGAGGCGCCTGGCAAAGCTCGAGGGGGTTTCATGAGCTTCACACCCCCCCTGAAGGTGGCCCTGCAGGCCCTGAGCTGCTGTGCAACACCAAACAAAGCTGCTGTTTCCCCACCAGCCCTGGGCTGCAGCAGCTCGGGGGGGGCTCAGCCCCTCCACGGTTGGGCAGCGACGCGTGGGGCTGCTTTTGTTTGCACGTCTGGCAGGTGGAGAAGGAGCCACTGAACCAGTCCCACCTTCCAGCTCCACGCCCTGGGGAGGTGAGAAGGGCCCCAGAGGCAGAAAGCAGCAGGAGCTGCTGCTGGTCACCCCTGAGGTCACAGGGATGGCCCAGAGGAGCAAGTTCACACCATCCCCTGCACTGCACGGGGTCAGAGGTGCTGCTGTGCTGGGGAAGGGACTGGAGCACAGGTCCTGTGAGGACAGGCTGAGAGAGCTGGAGGGGCTCAGCCTGGAGAGGAGGAGGCTCAGGGGAGACCTCATCACTCTCTACAACCCCCTGACAGAAGCGGGGAGCTGGCGGGGGGTTGGTCTCTTCTCCCAAGAACCATCAGGACAAGAAGGTCTTAAGCTGTGCCAGGGGAGATTTAGGTTGGATATTAGAATGAAATTTTTTAGAGAGAGAGTGCTTAGCCATTGGAATGAGCTACCCAGGGAGGGGGTGGAGACACCATCCCTGGGGGTGTTTAAGGTGACACTGGATGTGGCATCAGTGCCATGGGCTGGGTGACAAGGTGGAGTTGGGTCACAGGTTGGACTCGATGGTCTCAGAGGTCTTTTCCAACCTCGCTGATTCTGTGATTCTGGCTGCTGGGGTGGCTTCCTGCATCTCCAGATTCCCCTGTCCCAAGGGACGCCATGGCTGCAGGTGCCCACACAGGCACGCTGCTCCAGCAGAGCAGGAAGGATGCTGATGTTTCTAGGAACGCTGCTGCACAGGCTCTGGATGCCACGGACAGAGGGATCACTGGAGCATGGTGGGAGAGGGGCTGCTGATGGAATTTTGGATGCTGATGACCACAGCACACGGGGGAACTGGCTGGTGGGAGCTTCAGAGCAGCAGCACAGTAACAAGGGGAGAAGAAGCAGCACACAAGGCGTCCTGACAGAGACCCACTTTCTTTGGCAAAGACTCGAGTTTCTTGCAAAACAGCAGCTGTGTGCTTTCACTGCGGGGTCACTGATAACATCACTCAGAAACAGGGGCTGCTCTCGGGCTTTGCACCACTGACAGCTCGGGGCAGAGGGGGTTGGCAGCAAATCTGGGCCCCCTGGACACGGCCCTGTGAATGCTGATAGCGAGGCCCAGGGTGGGACCTGGCCTGGGCAGAAAGGTGTGGAGGAGAGAAGCCTCTGGGTGCTCAGGGGAGATAACATCTGTGAGAGGGGGCTGCTCCCTCCACTGCCTCCCAGATTCTTTAAGGGCAGGATGACAACAGGATAACATCAGTCTGAGACACGCTGGAGGGGCATTAACTCTTCAGGTGCTGAGACTGGCTTTAAAGGCATCAGCAGCTTCCCAACTGGGCCAGGACAGCACCACCATCAGCCTCGCAGATGCGGGACCAAGGTCTGGCTGCCTCCACCTTTCCCATCCCTCTTTCCTGCCTTTCTCCCTGAACAGAGGGATGGGCCCTGCAGTGCCTGTTCAGTGAAGTGCAGCAGCAGCAGCAGCTCAGCAGTCTGAGCTCTGGGGCTGTGGCAGCTCAGCCGCCGGGGCGGTGGAAAGCCCCGGCTCCGCTCGGGTCCTGCACACCACAGAGCAAACAAAGCCCACAGCTCGGCTCCCAGCCCACACAGCTGCTCCAGAGAACCAAAACCAACCTGGTGCTCCGTGGCCAGCACAAACCTGAGCCTCCTCTGGGCCAGCAGGAGAGCGGCAGCACGAGCAGCGCGGTGCAAATACAGGGCTGAGAGGTCAGAGCCCAGCGGGGTCAGTCCCACCCCGCTGCCTCCAGCACAGGCTGCTCACCCTGCTACACACCAGCTGTATTTGGCCATGTGGCATCAGGTCCCACAGGGCTGCTGGTGGCCATGGGAGTCACCAGGAGCAGCACAGAGCAGGATCCAGCCACGGCACAGCCCCCGAGCTGAGCCTGGCTCAGCCCAGCCGGGCTCCGGGACAGAGGGGTTCCTGCCATGTTCCAGCATGACCTGAGCACCAGCCACCCCCACACACCAACACTGCTCTGCTGCTGAACGAGGCAGCTTAGGCTGAGCTCAGCTGAGCCAAGGTGAGGTTTAGCAGCCAACACACCCCCTGAGCCACGGCTTGCCTGAGTGTAACAGCTGCACTCTGTCTGCTGGTAAAACCCCCAAATCTGGCCTGTGTGGAATCCCAGAATCTCCTGAGTGAGGAGGAACCCACAAGGATCATGGAATTTAATCCCTGGCCCTGTTCAGGACACCCCAACGATCCCCCCCTGTCCCTGAGAGCGTTGTCCAAACCCTCCCGGAGCTCTGGCAGCCTTGGGGCTGTGCCTACTGCCCTGGGGAGCCTGGTCAGTGCCAACCACCCTCTGGGGGAAGAACCTTTCCCTGAGATCCAACCTGACCCTGCCCTGACCCAGCTCCAGCTGCTCCTTCGGGTGAGACTCAAGCTGGCCAAGCTTTGGCTCCAAACCCAGGTGTCCAGAGCCGGCCCTCCCTGCAGCCATGGAAACCAAACTTCACCAACTCCGGAGAAATTACATTTCTCCTTCAAAGGAAAGATAAGAAAATTGCATCAACCTCTATCTGAGCAACCATGGCAACTTGTTAAATTAGGTCAAGATGTGGGGGCAGATAAGGTAGCTTTGAGAAGCTCTCAGAGCTGCTGAAGAACACATCAAACACCAAGAACACACCAAACACCAACGGAGCTTCCGCCAAAATGCACCTTCTCAGCCCAGCCTGCGCCTCCCGGGGCAGATACCATCAGAGATGTGCTGTGACAGGGCACTGGGCCACCTCCCTGGGCCACCACCACGAAAACAGGCCCCTGGTAACAAAACCTGAAAAATATTGTCGGGTTCTCAACCAGTAGAAAGGCCTGGAGATGAGGATGTGATGGCCCAGCCCTACACGGCGCCTTTGGGGGCTGGGTGTGGGCTCAAGGAATCTGCCCAGGGAGAAATGGAACATGGGGGTCTTGTCTGGGGACCCTGGGCTGTCAATCCCCTGCTCGGCTCGTTTGGAGGCTCCACCTCCTCCCCAGAGCCACAGCCAGAGCCCAGACACCGAGTTCCTCTGCTGGAGCTGCGAGACAGCACTTCCTCCCCCGAGCAGAGGAAAAGGAGTGTAGAGCAAAGCAAAGAAAGCACCAAAAGCTCTGCCTGAGTCCCCCACTCCTTGCTCAGCTGGCCCAAGACAGCCCTCAGCAGTTCTGGGCAGCCTGAATGGCATTTTCTGGCAGAAATCCATCAGCACAGAGTTTGAGAGTGCCCAGTTCTCCTCTGGTTTGTAACACAACACGTCCTCACTCGCTCTCACAGCTCTCACAGCGACCCAGCTCTGCTCTGCACCCACCCCTGGCACGGAAAACTTAAGGTGCTGACAGGCCAGAAGGCTTGAAAAGGATCAGAGGACACCTCTGGGGTCATCTGCCTGCAAAGATCACCTGTCCAGAGACCATTCCCAATGGCAAAAGGATTATGGTTGTATGAGGACTGAATATTGCTCAGCAGCCTTTGGAGAGAGCAAGCAGAGCCCCAGCCCAAGGATCTCTGAGTGATCCTGGGTTTTCCTCTCCACATTTAAAGACTCTTTTAAGTGAAGCAGTGCAAATACAAATAAAAAATCAGGCCTTCTCACTTAGGGATCACACAGAAGTGCCTGGGCCAAGGGACGATCTTCCCAGCTCAAAAGGGGGTTTAAAATGAGGTGAGGGAAAATGTTACACTGCACAGAGGGTTTGGAATTGTGCTCTGGCATTGCAGGAACCCGAACCCCCCTTCCTGGCGGCACCAGTCCAAGGACAGCCTTTGGGGTGCTAATATTCCCTGGAAAAGCACAGGGTCCAGCCTCTGACTTCAGCTCCTGCCTCTCTGCGGGGGTGGTTCTTTTCCACTCTTTTCCATGAGCTACAGCAAATGTGGAGGGAAACATCCAGCTTGGAAAACAGAGCTGCTAGTTCCGCCAGCACCTCCGTGCCTCAGTTTCCCCAGATGTTAAAATTCATCCAGTGCTCCTTCCCAGGCACTGGATACCCAAAGCACTTCCAAAGGCATTCCTGGGAGGAAATGGGAATTAAAGTTGCAAGCCGCCGTCACGGGTCTCTTTTTTCAGGAGCAGCAATTTCCACAGCACAGCAGAGGATAAGGACCCGGGCACGGTCCCTCCTACCCCTCCTGCCTCTTCCCACCACGTCCCCCAAGCCACAGTCCTTTCAGGAGCAGCAGAGCCCACTCATGTTTTCTATCGACTTGGTTTGGTCTCACTGAGCAGGCAGGGCTGAGCTTTCTTTCTAACTAAAGCTACAGCAACAAACCACTTCCTTTTTCACACTCCTAAAATTATCTCCCCACCTCTCCTGCCTTCTGCCCCTCTCCCCACCCTCACAAAAAGCTCGAGATCAGCCCTAAGATGAGCCGAGCGTGGGAGGTGATTTCAGGCACGGTCACATCTCAGGATCTGCTCTGAACCTGCTGATCCTTATCTGCACAAACTCTTTCCACCAGCTGCTCCCAGCTGGGGCAGGAGAGATCAGTGTGTGCAGAGCAAGGGGAGCTGGGCAGCAACTGCCCCGAGTTGCACTCGGAGCACAGGGAAAAGCCATGGAAAGGATGAGCTCAGTTTTAGCTGGAAGCCCCATCCCACCAAGCCTCTCCCCGTGGAGATGCCAGATTGCTGCAGGGCTGTCACAGCACAGGAGTTTCCATGGCCTATCACCTTCTCATCTCTCCCAGAGCAGGGAATGGAAAATGTTCGGGACTGCTCTGGGACTGCTCTGGCACCATCCCAGCCCTGCCTCACGCCGAGGTACGCAGCAAAAGCAAGTGAATCCTCGGGCCTGAAGGGGAGAAGATCATTCCCATCCCACACAGCAACGCTGGGGACGAAGCTGCTCCTGCCCGAGGGGGGGAAACCACAAGTGGCCAACACAGTGTCAGAGGGGGAATGTGGGCTCTCCACCACCCTGAGCTCCCAGGGATCCAACCAGACAGCAGCTCCTTCCAGCCCCAGCCAGGGGTAAATGAAACACCAGGCCTTCCCCCAGCCAGGTCCCACGTCCTGCAGGAGCTGGGGAACCCCACACCCGGAGGAGCTGCAGCCCTGGGGGTTCTGTGCCCTCAGGTGTGCCTGATGCACGTGGCTGACCCCAGAGACCCCCAAACCCCTCCCTCACAACCCCCTGAACCAGCACCACAGACTCTGGGCACTCCAGAGGCCCCAGACCCGCCCCTCGCAGGCCACTGTGGCCGTGGGCACCCAGAGGCTCTGCCCCGCCGTGCTGGGGATGATCCTCCCCAGGTGCTCTGCAGGGAATTCCCAGGGAATGGGGAATCCCTACCTGTGTATCCAGCCAGGGCAGCAGCAGGAATGACAGGCTTGTCCTTGTTCATGTCAGCCCGATCCCGAACATAGTCCTTGAAGGTGCCCTTGGGCTTGTGGCTGGGCAGGGTGGTGGGATAGTCCTCGGAGTCGAAGCTGTCGTAGGACGGGACGCGCTGCAGGCTCTGGAAGGAGGACTGGCTGCTCCAGGACTGCGTCAGCCGGTCACAGCTGTCATAGCTCTCGATGCTCTCGAAGGAGTCCTGGCCTCCCAGTTTACCTGGAGAGCAGGAACAGCAGGTGAGAGGCGACGGACGGCACAGGAGCTTCACCTGCCTGCTGGGCAGGCAACTGCTGCTGCCCCGCCATGCCTGGTCTCCACAGGAAGAGCAGCCTGGACCTGGAGCTGAGATCAACCTGGACCTGGATTCAGCCCCCTGGAAAACTTCAGAGAGAGACAGAGGCAAAACCCCAAATCCTGCCTCTCTCTCCCCAGGGCTGGTGCCCAGGGCTGACTGGAAATGGTCCTCCTCCTTCAAAAAGGCACCATCAGAGAAATGGTCACTTTACATTTTCAATACTGAGTTCAGGTGCCTACACATGGGCACTCCAGGGCCTCTTTATTCAGAGGGTGGGGAGGCCCTGGCACAGGTTGCCCAGAGAAGCTGAGGCTGCCTCATCCCTGGAAGTGTCCAAGGCCACGCTGGACAGGGCTTGGAGCACCCTGGGCTGGTGGAAGGTGTCCCTGCCCATGGCAGGGGGTTGAAACAAGGTTTAAGGTCCCTCCCAACCCAAACCATTCTGTTACTTTATGATTTCTGTGATTCTCTTCCTGCTGAAGGATATCGGGGTCCCCAATAAATCCCCTGTTCCCTCTGATCAGGCCCATCCACGGGCACTGCACCAGCTCCTTTACTTTTGATGCTTCCTCCAAAACTCCCCAGCAGCCCTTCCTTGCCATATGTTACAGGCAACTTCCACCCCCAAATCCCCAAGGAGCAGCAGATTTGATGGAGGAGGAGAGCAAAGGGCCGAGAGCTCAAACAGCTATTTTCCCAGTTCTGGTAAGGTGAGCACAGCTGGATTGTATCAAAGCTGCTCCCTGGGGTATTTTTAGTAAAAACCAGAACATGAGAGGCCAGATCCTCAGCAGTGCTGATTTACACCCACTGAAGACAGCAATACACGCTCTGTACTTAAAACAGAGCTAAAAAAGGAGCCAAAGAACAAACTGAAGCTGCTCCTCTGATCTCCCTCACGCTGCTGATTGCTCAACATCTTTACTGACAAACTGCGAGCGTAACAGGATCATTCAAGTTCACTAATTTCCCAAACCAAGCTAAAAACAGCTGCTGGGATTGTGCAAGAGCTCCTGGAGAAATTTCCATTGGCAGAGCCACCCGCAGCCTGGGCCTGGATAGCGAATCCCAGGGGAAGGGGAACGTGGAAGGGTGCTGGCACACTCCCCTAAACATTTGTTGGGTTGTAGTTTGAAGAGCACTTGCTGTGAAAAGACTCAACTAATGAAGGCTCTGCCCTGATTGCTGGCCTGGAATCCTTGGATGTTTGGATCCATTGGTATATCCATGTTTCAAGCTCCTTTTTGTTTTTGTTGCTTTTATTTTTTTTTGAGGATTCCACAGGATACACTTCAATGCTGTCCTGACTCCTGCTAAAGGAGAACAACACTGCTGTGTGTGCACACTAATTGGCATAACCAATCCCCTGAGCAGTCCTGCAGCACAAGCAAGGTCTTGAAAACCTGACAGGGATGTGGTTTGTGTCAATCCATTGAAAATTCACCTCAACTTGGTCTAACTGAAAAAACCATGCCTTGCACTAGCCCAGGAGAAGCTTTAAAGAGTTTGACAGCTCCACTTTCCAGCCAGGAGCCCTCTCTGATAAGGCAGAATGAAACAACTCCCATGGGACCACAGAATTCACTCCTAAAACCCCAACAAAAGACAATGGACTGGAAAACCCTCTCCCCGAGTGATGCTCAAGGGCCTGGCTTTGTGAGACACTCAACTTTCAAGATAATGCAAGGTAAAGACACACATAAATATAAATTAACTGGGCTCTGCTTCACATTAAAGCTTCTTTCCAGCCTTCTGGGAGGATTTCTGCCACCAAAAGCCCTTTCCAGGGCTGAACTGTGTGTTAGTGCGAGCACAGCCTGTTGGAATCATTGTATCAAAGTCTTTGCTAATAAGAGCATTAAGGGCTCTTCCCTCCCCTGAAACCATTTTTAGGTTTGCCACCGAGGCACAATTGCAAAAGCCTTCCTGGATCGTTGCATTTCGAGGAGAATTATGAAATCACCTGTGTCAAAGAAAAGGTCAAGGAAAGGGAAAGGCACTGACGAAATTCAGGCAGAAAAACCACCACAGAAAGAGGGGTCGACCCCAAATTGTAACCCTGCCGCCCTCCTGGCTCAGCCAGGTCACCTCTGTCAGGAGGAGAGGTAACAACACAAATAATAACTTCCCTGTCGGATTGGAAGAAGAAAGAGAAGCTTCAGATGAGCCGCTCTGAGCCAGGATGTGCAGTGCAGAGCTGCAAAGGGGAGGCAGCAGACCCTCAGCCCTCAGAGCTGAGCCACGGGTTTACACGTGACACACCAAACCTGGCTCACAGCAACACGTCAGCACGATCAGTCTGAGGCTTGGGGACACCTGGATTCCATTCAGGGGGTTGTGGCAGGTCAGATCCCTTCCCTGTGCCTCAGGTACCCTACCTGGAACCGGGAGATAGTTTGTCAGTCACTTTGTCCATGACTTGGAGCTCTGTGGATTCCTATTTTGCTCTGATGGAGACTGGGAGTCAGATCCTCACCCTGCACCGAGTGATGTGGCTGCAAAGCACTGGGGCATCTGGGCCCCATGTGTTCTGAGTTTAACAATATTAACTGGAAAGGGATTTGGGCTCAGATCCCCTAAAGTGCTCAGGTGTTTAAATCCCATCATCTCGAACAGGATTCATGTACCCCTAACTCTTTGGAGGTGTCAGGCTGTAGCAGGAGGATTCAGGGGGTCCTTCAGCTCTGCTGCTGCCTCAGCCCCTGACAATCTGCACCTCCTGACAAAGCCCAGGGCTTGGATTCAGCAGAATATCCATGGACATAATGGATAAAGATTTTGGATCATCGAGTGTAAAACTCTTCAGAGCCCTGGACAGTAATTCCTGATGAGAACTTGTGAAGAATTCGTGGGGCTTTTGCCTGGGCTCCTAAAAACTGGGATTTATACAACCGCCCAGCAGTTTGTCCTCCCCAATAACCTTACAGCTGATTGCAATTTCACCCGAGTTTGGCATCAAAGCCTAGCGCCAGAAGTGCCACATTTTTGTAGATGTTGTAAAAACAGGCGGTGGAGGAGAGAAAAGAAAGACCTTCTTCGAGTTTTCCCTGGAGAGAAAGGCAGGGAGGGCTCAAAGCCACCAGGGAATCCAGCTGCAGAGGGCACACGTGTCGGGAAATGGCTCCCTGGTGACATCCCCCACAGGAGGGGAGGCAGCGCTGACGTTTTCTGGGGAGAACAGGAAGAACCCAAGCAAATCCCGGGTTTAAACCCAGCTTTACCTCTGCTGGCACGTCCCATGCACATGTTGTCAGGTGTCACCACCTCCTGCTTGATGGGGAAATAGTCTGTCTGCAGCGGGTCCGTGGGCAGCGGGTCCCGCAGGATGACCGAGGGATAGTCGCTCTCGTACTTGAGGGACAGCAGCTCCTCTGAGCTGATGGGGTGCAGGGTCTGGTAGGATTCTGTGATGAAGCTGGGCTCGGAGAACTCAGAGGGAGGCACACACTGGGCATGTTCAATGCCATAACCTGGTGGCAGAACAGGAACATCAGAAAAAAGTCCCCAAAGCTCAAAGAAACCTGAGCACCCACTCAGTCCCTTTCCGGCCTCCCCATCCACAGCGGTGCCTCTGGATATGAAATACCTGGCACAATTGGGAACTAGTTTTGGGAAAGGTTTCTAAAAGCTGCAGAGGTGGTTTCTAAAAGCCTTTTGGCCGAGGTTTGTAAACCTGCCCTATAAACGCAGTAATTTACCGAAATTTAAAAAGGCTTCCTCAGCCATCACCAATGTGCTTCCCCTGAGGAGAGCTGCCAGAGGGAAGGAACTGGAAAATCATGAAGGATGGAATCTCACAAAGGAGTTATGGGGAAAAACTGTTTCACTGATGACTGTAGTAGGTGAACCCTTTCCACAGTCACCTCTCCTCACTGCCAGAGCCTGGAATCCTGATTCTCAGAATCATGGAATCACAGAATCCTAGAATCCCAGACTGGTTTGGGTGGGAAGGGAAATTAAAGACCATTTTTTTTCACACCCTGCCATGTCAGGGACACCTTCCACCAGCCCAGATTGCTCCAAGCCCCGTCCAACCTGGCCTTGGACACTTCCAGGGATGGGGCAGCCACAGCTTCTCTGGGCAACCTGTGCCAGGGCCTCACCACCCTCACAGGGAAGGATTTCTCCCCTAACACCTCATCTAAAGAAGAAGAGAAGAGCAACCAGGCTGGTGAAGGGACTGGAGCACAAGCCCTATGAGGAGAGGCTGAGGGAGCTGGGGTTGTTCAGCCTGGAGAAGAGAAGGCTCAGGGGAGACCTCATCGCTCTCTACAACTCCCTGACAGGAGGGGGGAGCCAGGTGGGGGTTGGTCTCTTCTCCCAGGAACCAGCAGTAGGACAAGAGGGCTCGGCCTTAAGCTGTGCCAGGGGAGGTTTAGGTTGGATATTAGAAAGAAATTCTTTCCAGAGAGGGTAATCAGCCCTTGGAATGGGCTGCCCAGGGAAGTGGTGGATTCTCCATCCCTGGAGGTGTTTAAGATGAGGCTGGACGTGGCACTGAGTGCCATAGTCTGGGAACCGCGGTGGTGTTGGATCAAGGGTTGGACTTGATGATCTCAGAGGTCCTTTCCAACCCGTCTGATTCCATGATTCTATTCTATGATTCTATTCTAAATCTCTCCTCTTCAGGTCAGCTGAGGTTTTTAGCTGGTTCATCAAACACCTCCCAGGTTTCAAATGTGCTTACAGAACATCTCCAAACCCATGGCAATGGGAAGTGCAGGAGTGCAAACTGAGGACTCATCCCTTTCCTTGCTAAGCTCCTTCCTAGCCATCCAGAATCAAGCCTTCTTCCCCCCACTACCTTCCTTTTCAAATATGGTTTTAACATATTTGAAACACTCCCAGTACTCAGGAGTGTTGAGGTCTCTCTCAAGGTCTGCTGAGCTACAGCTTCAAACAAATACCGCTTGCCAAATCAGACACCAAAAATTCAGGTGGCCCCCAAAATAAACCCTAAACCCAACATGACTTTGCACAAGTCCTCGTGTGATGCAGACAAATCTCCCCCAGAAGGCACTTCCATGCCTGGAAGCGCTGGAATGCCACTGATAATTGGGACTTACTAACGAAGTAGTCGGAGGTGTAGCGGGATTCAGGATATGTCGTGTTCGCTCCGTTTGCTGGGTACGGTTTTACCTCTTCTGCAAAGAGGAAAGGAAGGAAATGTCACACATTTGTGCTTTGCAAGACTTGCTGTCACACAGAGAGCTCTGAACTTCCTAAAATGCTCCTCTCCAGATTAAACTGGGACGTTCAAAGGAACAGAAATTAATTAAGAGCTGAAATTTCACAGAAACTTGATGCACTTTGGGAATTCTTGCTGCAGCTATGGCCAGATTTAAACCAACCCAACCCAACCCAAAAGCAAATAGCTTTCTCAGTCAGAGGCTCCAGGTGGTTCTGAAACACCAGTTGCATCATTTCCTTGCTTGCCCTGGTCTTTGTTGTCTTCCATCCTCCCGAGGGTTGCTGATCACGCTTCCATGTGTGAGCTCCCGAAAAAACTCACCTTACAAGGGCAGTTGTTTCCCTGAAAACCCCCTATTTTTAGACCAGCAGTAGGTGTGTGCAAGGGAGTGGGTAACACATACCAAACCCAGTTCCTCTAACCCCTAATTAATGCTAATTCCCAGCCTATGCAGCACCTGATGCAGGGAGAACATTCCATGTCCAAAAACCGCTTTGTCCCACTGTCCATGACCCAACTCCCAGCCCAGACTCCACTGTGTATACGTGGGCAGAATGCCAAATTTTAGCCTCTCCATAGGCATAATTCACTGGGAAAGAGCACGGAGCACATCAAAGCACAGATTCCCTGCTCCCTGTTGCTTTTTCCAAGCCCTTTGGTGCTCCTGGGTTTGGCGCTGGATTTGCTTTCCCACACAAAAGCTGCTCCTCCCCTGGCCGGTTTTTCCACGAACACCTTTCTCATTCCAGTGTGGCATTGTGGGCACAGATCCTGGCACAGGAGGTTTTCTTTCCTTCACAGAGGGCGACCAAAACAACCCCCCCCAGGCAGCTCTGGCCTGTGTTTGCTGCTGCTGAGGCTCAAGAGGAGCCAAGTGAAGATAACGCACGTTCGCTCGCAAGGAGCCTAATTTTGGCCCTCTCTCCTGGGGATTGCAGGGTGGAAAATATTCCCTAACAAAAGGAGGGTTTGTGCAAACACAGAGGACTAATGAGAAAAGCTCTCTTGCTCTCCCCGTGGTGGCTGCCAAGGCACAGGGTGGGTGACCACAGAGCCAGGGAGCAACCTTGGGCTGCGCTCACACTCGCTGCCGACTGCTGGGAACTGAGGGCGTTATTTTAGGAAGAAATTTGGGAAAATATGCCTGAAAATACCCGAATCCAAGCAGGGAAAAGTGGCCCATCTGCTACCTTTTTATAACCCTGAGCAGTCTGTGGTACATGAGTCACTCAGAGCTCACAGGGGAGGTCAGCCCAGGGGACAGTGAGGTCACAGCGTGTCCCAGAGCGACCTTGGGACAGGGACAGGTAAAGCCAAACATTTTGGGGTTAATCACCACACCCAGCACCAACACTCCCCAAGGGATGGGGGTGGGTGGTTGGGAGGATGGAGAGACAAGTTTGGCCTTGATCTCTCCACACATCCCATCCCCAGGTGCAAAGTGCAGACCCCCAACTCCTCCGGGGTGGGGAAGGACGTGGCAGGGACAACTTTGCACCTTCTGTCTGTGCAGCACCAGCACAGCCCAGACCTTGTCAGGGCTTGGAGATGTGCTACTGCTGACACGAGCCCTGTGACCTACAAGGAACAGAAACCAGGCCTTGGAGTTAATTCTTAGAAGTTCTTGGTTACACCCCAAACACTTCACAGACATTGCCCTGCTGGGAAATGTGTTCAGAACCCACCCGAGGAGCGAGGGCTCAGCTTGTGCAAGAGTGACAAAGCCCCCAGTACAGCCAAACACAGAAGGGAGATTTCTTGGTTCCCAGGGCTACACCAACAGTGTGGAGACACTCAGAAACTCAGCTTTATCCTTTCCCTTCCTTTTGGAAGAAGAGTTACAACAGGAGCAAAGATTTCTGGCTGATTGGAAAAGCTCCTGGCTATGCCAGACCTTTGGTATCCTCAAGACTGCAGTGTCTGAACACCCTCGGGTGTGTCAGTGCTGTATGAAAACGTGATTCCCACTTCCCTGTGAAATTACAGCTCCAAGTTCATCTCCACATGTGGGGAATCTACAGGAAGGAGCTGCACACCCAGCTCTGATGCCTCAGCCAGTACCTACAGCACATCCCACCCCTCTCCAGTGAGTTATAGCCCCCAAAATCACAGAATTACAGAATCACTGAATGGTTTGGGTTGAAATGAGCTTAAAGCTCATTTCATGTTCCACCCTTCTGTCCCAGCCAGGGACAGCAGTGAAGAAAGGTGGTGGGAAGGTACCAGGGATGGCTCATAGCAAGGAAAAATGGGGCTGACCACAAGGTCTTGCTTTGTTTGGTTAAAGTACCTGCTGTTGATATAAGCACTCAATAAAAAACATGCAAAAGAAGAAAACCAGCCCAGATAAAGAGTGAAAGAGCAGAAAAACAGCCTGTCCTACCCAGAGCCCGTGTTTACCTTCTGAAAACCACAGGTAGCAGTAAAATTAGGAATTGGCAATTAACAGCCATTTGTCAATGGTTTCCTGGAAGGAATCATTGTGCTCCTCCTCCCCTTCCTGCCACCAGGGTCAGTAGGACAGCACAAGGGATGTTCCAGGAAAGCAAATAGCTCTGCACAAAAAGGAGCTGGAAAAGGAGCTGCTGCTCCTGCTCGTGGCCCAGGCCAAGGTGTTCAGCTCTTCTCCTGCTCTTTAGAAACAATCCCAGCATTTCCTGGGCATCCAGACCCTGGAAAATCAACAGCCAAAACCAACACGTGTGTCTCCCAATGACGATTGGATGCTGTCACACAGGGACTGGCAGAGATGGCTTCTCCTCCCCAAAATGCCATTTTTGGGATGTGAAACACCCTTTCTGGGACACGAAACACCTTTTTTGGGCAAAGAAAGAGAGCAAAGCAGCTTCCAATCACCGCTAGGAAACGAGGGTGGGGTTTTGGCGGTGGTGTTGTGCCCAGTTCTCCTGGAGGAAGCACTAAAATTCACAACAGGAGCTGAACGAGCTGAGGAAAAATGCTCTGGAAAATCCCACCATGGATTCCAGGCAGGCAGAGTGTTCCTGCCCCCGGTGGGTTCCTGCCAAGTATCCGGCACAAACACTCTGCCCCTTTCAAGCAGTGCCAGGATTTGCTTTGCCCACTAGCAGTGGGGATGCCCATTTGGAATCCTGCTGGAAAGCTGGGCTCCCTAACACATTTTTCCTGGCATCAAGCCCGAGGTGAACACCTCAGTGCTCCTTGGAAAGCCCCAAAATCAGGGACAGCGTGACTCACTCCCCCGGAGACTCCGGGACTCACCTTTCTGCAGGATCTCCAGGTGTTCCCAAAGGATATCTCCCACAAAGTCAGGGGCCAGCTCCAGGAAGCACTCCTTGCCCAGGGCACAGAGGGCAGCTCCATTCATGCAGAACTTCTGGAAATCCACCTCCTTGAGGCTGAACTCGTTGACCGCCCACATCACCCAGTCCCGCACGTGCGTCTCCGTCCACTGCTGGGGATCTGCAGGAGGGATCCTGCCGTGAGCAACCACGAGCAGCCTTCCCAGGAAAACAGGCCACAAACAGTGCTGCAGCTGCACAGCCTCATCCCATGGAGACTGGCAGCCCACCGGCACCAGGCTGGGAGGGAACACCGGGCCCAGTTTGCATCTGCCCCACTGCACACGTATTTCAGACTGTGGTGGTTTTGCTTTGGATTTGTTTGGGACTTTCAATAATCCCATCAGTTCTCTGACCCCCTTCTCCCACCCTTTTCTCCAATTTTTTTGGTTTCTCCCTGTCACCACTTTGGCTAGTTGTATACTCCCTGCTGCTTCTCCCTGTAGTGGAGACGACTTACCCACGTTTTTCCAGCTGAAGCTGCCAAGAAACAAGGCAATACCACCTGAAGAGAACCAACAAAGGGATGGCAGGCTTGGAGAATTCTTGGAGAACTCCAGGCAATCCAGCTGGAGGACACAAGCCCTGTGGATACCACGGTTGCTCACTGGGAAAAGCATGTCCTACCTTTGGGAATTCCCAGCCGCTGCTGCTCCTTGGCGAAGCCACTGAACGTGGCTTTCAACGCCTGGGACATCATTTCCTTGCTGCTGGGAGTCAATAAAGGCACATCTGCACATTCCATGTCTGAAAAAAAGGCGGGAGAGAAAGATGGCCATGAGGACACAGGAGTGGGAAAGGCGACAGGAGTCGTGCTGGCCAGGTGACACGGTGCACACGGAATGTGCTCCTGGAATTGGACAATGAGATCAAAGACCCTTCCAGGCATCAACCTGCTGGGCCTCATCAGCCCAGGAGTGTCTGAAGCCTGGGACAAAGATGAGCAGCTCCAGACACCAAGGAAGGCAAAGAATCCCACACCAGGCTGAGCAAGAAAAGAGGGGGAAAAAGTATCCCTGAATTACCACTCCATTGTCCCGGCCCAGGGACAAACAAGGGAAAAACTGAAGAATCTTTGAAAATTCTTTATTCCAGAAAATCCCTCCCTGAGAGGGTGGGGAGGCCCTGGCACAAGGCTGTGGCACAGAGAAGCCGTGGCTGCCCCTGGATCTCTGGAAGTGTCCAGGGCCAGGTTGGACGGGGCTTGGAGGAACCTGGGCTGGTGGGAGGTGTCCCTGCCCATGGCAGGGGGGGGCACTGAATGGGCTTTAATGTCCTTCCCAACCCAAACTGTTCTGAGAGATTCCATGACTCCACGAAAAAGGGAGCTGACAGCAGGCTGAGGCAGGGTGGGGAACCAGCAGAAAACCCATTTGAGGAGGAAGGGAAAACAAAGAGCTGGAAAATCCCAAGTTAACCCGGAGTTACATCATGCACAGCCCACGGCACGGGGTGACGGATCCAGGCGAGTCATGAAGGACGTGCAGCCATCCCAGGGGAGAGAGGGGCCAAGCCAAGCCAGGCCTGGAGTGAGTCCTGGTGAGAAGCAAACCCCATCCTTTCCTCTTTTTTTATGCCTTTTCCTGATTTATTTGGAAGGAGGTGAATATCTGTGGCCAAAGAGTTTCACAGACAAAAGCAACCGTTGGAGCAAAAAATCAGAATAAAGGTTTGGCTCTTTTTCGTACATTAGAAGTATTCCTGAAAAAACATCTGATGGAGAAGGAAAGCCTCCCACAACCACCATCCCAAGGACTGAACTTTATCGGCCTCATATGGAAATCCTCCACCTGAGCTTGGTTTAGCACTGTAGCCTAGTGGAAATTTTTCCGTGAAAACTCAGTGGAAAAATGACAACATGGGCAAACTCTTGGGTGTTTTCATGAATATCTGGACGTGGACATGACAAATCAAAGAGGACTCTGTTTTGTGGGAATGCCACTGTGGATTTCCATGGCTCTGAGTTCGTTTCAGCTCTGATTTAATAAGCAAAATGTTGGTGAGTTCTTGTTTTAGGCAGTGTTGAATGAATCCCCGATAAAATACGGATTCAAGGATGGACACAGTGCTGCATTGCCCAGGCATGGGCAGCCCAGTGCAGCAGAGCTGCTTCCCAGTCTGACCCAGTCTGGGGGGTCCTGCTCCACTCACATCCTCCACAGCCCAACTCCTGGGCATCACTTAAAGGCCAAACAACACCATGTTGGGGTTTTTTTCCAGGTGGGAATCTCAGGGTTGAGTCAATAGGATTACAGGGCACTGGTGGAACCACCATCCCTGGAACTGTTCCAAAAACATGTGAATGTGGCACCTGGGTATGTGGTTGGTGTTGGGACGGCAGTGCTGGGGGAATGGTTGGACTGGATGATCTTGGAGGGCTTTTCCACCACAAATGACTCTGTGATTCCATGGAGAAGCTCTCATGGATAAAGGGTGAGGGGGACCATGACCAAGGCAGCCCAGCATCATCCTCTGGATGCAATGAATGCAACCCCACTGCCAAGCCAAACAGAGCAACTTCTCTGCCTCCACTTCTGCCCCTTGCACCTCTCAGCCCCCATTAAAACCCAGGCTAAAATCAGCCCTTCTGTTTAATCCCCTCCCACCTCAGTCACCAAGGCACTCAAGGAATGATTTGCAGGCTCCTTGCTCAGGCAGGACCAGTAAAATTCCTGACCCCAAGTCTCTGGGGACCCAGTTCCTCCCCACATAAATCCAGGATTGCTGCCACAGTGGCAGCATCAGGACCTTCGAAAGCAAATCCCACATTCAAGGGCTATTTGGCAAATTACACTTCATTATTTACTGGATTTGGCTGGAGAGGGCACTGGAAAAATGAGCAGCCACCCTTGTTATCTCTGTTCCCCATCTGCTGCCTCGAGATAACACTGGGAGAAAGTGGTTCAGTGCCCCTTTCCCTTCATCCTCATGTTACATTTTAATGCTTTGCTTTCTGTGGTTTCAGGGACCACCCAGGAATCCCTCCCCTCCTCGCCTGGTTAAACAGCAGCTCCT
Source organism: Oxyruncus cristatus (assembly GCA_013399855.1). Lineage (NCBI taxonomy): Eukaryota > Metazoa > Chordata > Aves > Passeriformes > Cotingidae > Oxyruncus > Oxyruncus cristatus. The sequence goes on from VXAY01004351.1 coordinate 96,886, forward strand.
GCTCCCGCCTGCCATGGGAAGATGAGTCAGAGTCGGGCTGAGAAAACGTTTCTAACCCCAATTTTTACACTGAATCACTCGTGAAAACCTGTGTGGAGGTGCCCACCTCAGGCGAGACACCGAGAGCAGGGTGAGGGGGTGAAAAAACCTGGGTTTATCTCTGCAACAGCAAATACCTATCCCTGTTTTCTCCTGCAGGATCCACGGGGTTGGGTTTGCACATACCCAGAATCAATTTTTCAGTAGCAGGGGGGATAAGGTTTCGATTTGGGAAGGTGAACGCTGAGCTCTGCACAAACAACATGTCAAAACAGGGGAGACTTAAAAGTGAGTCCCAGGGAGAGGTCATGGAGAAGCAAACAGTCTGTTTTCAAATAAAAAAATAAATTAAACCCCCCCACCCCGTGCCAGGGGAGGGTTTCTATTTAAACACCAAAATCAGCCCAAATGTGCATTTCAAGGCTTCTCCTTGAAAACACGTTGTACTCGGCAGATTTGGGATTGAAACATCACCTATTTTGTCCTGTTAAATCCTAGCAACTTGTTAACGTTTCTGCAGAGGACAAAGCAGCCCCGGCGCCCTGAGCCTGCAAACGCTCACAGAAGCCTTGGTTTGGTCAGCAGGGTCCCACAGCGCGAGAAAACTCACCTGGGTAAAACCAAAGGAGGGTGAAAAGCTCTGCAGATGTGTTTGTGGGCCAGGCTTGGCTTTGTGACCTGAGAAACACCCGGGGGAGGGACAGTTTTTAATCTAAATTCTGTCTCTGGTGGTTTGCAGATACTGAATCGACCTAAATATCATTTTCCGCGTTAAAGCCGGAGCGTCTGAGGAGCACGATGGGCTTCACCCAGCTCTGCCTGGTGTCACTTGGGGTGTCCTGTGCAGGGCCAGGAGTTGGACTGGATGATCCCTGTGGGTCCTTTCCAAACAGTCACAATTCCATGAGCTTTGCTGGGTGCAGGGGAGTTCCTTCCCACAGAAGAGGATCCAGCCCTGGCCATGTTCTCCAGCCCTTCACCTCCAGTTTGGGATTCCCACAGCTCAGAGCCCAGCACAGTTTCAGGAACTAAAGCAAGCAACCAGGCTGAGCTCGCCTGGGTTCAGCTTTCACTGCCATCTGAAACCTGTTTCCAAGATTTTTATCAAGTCTTGCCCAAATAAAACCTGTCCCTTCGTGCACCTCCTGCTGCCCACTCAGCACACACAGAGCCAGCCTCGAGCCCAGCTGTTCCCCTGAGCTCAGCTCCGAGATTTCGGGGGTGGAATCACCCCCACGAGCGCAGCAGCAGGGCCCTGGAGAACTGGGTCTGCTGGCTGGTTTTATGGGGCCCATCAAAGCCTCCCTGACGCGGCTGCCACGTGCACGTGGCTGCCTGGATGCCACGTCCTCCCTCTGCTGCCTTTGATTTTGCTCCTGGGAGACCGGGCAGGGTGTGCTGGGATGATGGTTAAGTACTACCAGGAGTTGCAGTGGCCCTAGAGAATTGTGTCACCAGCAGCTCCAGCATCTGTGGAGCAGAGAGAAGTGATCTGCCTCACACAAGGGAGGCAGAGAGGGACAAATTCTCATCTGGCTGCAGCTTTCCAAGGCAAAGAGGGGGCTCGGTGGCTTCACCAAACCAGACCCCTCCAGCTCCCTTGATATCCCTGGGAACAGGACTTCAGACAGACAAGAGGATAATGACAACCCTGACATCCCCTCTGCAGCCCCAGATGGGTTCTGTGCTAAGGGGGACCTGCCCAAACCCCCCACCCCACGTGGGACACGGAGCCTGAGAGAAAACCCGCAGCAGAGAGGCTGAGATCACCGAGTTCATCCCCCAGCCAAATTCCCACTCTGCTCTCACCAGGCTCCACTTGGATAAACTATTTCCACACATCTGATCTTATTAAAGGCCTGGGATTTACAAACTTTAGGGATTTTGACCTTAAAACGCAAGAAGCTCCTCTGCAGGCCAAAGCAGCTGATTGCACAAGGGCCAGAAGTGGAAAATAAAAAAGATGCTCCGAGCGCAGGGACGGGAGCAAAGGCATTTGTCAGCAGAGTTCCCACTCGGGGTCACTGACTCCTCAAAGCTCCCCTCGGCCACTCACTTTTTTTTCCATCCCAGCCCCAGTGTGTCCTTGTCTGGTGTCCTGTGTGTAAATGGGTGCACAGAGGGTCAGAGCGGAGCCACCCGACCCCGCAGCCACCTCTGAGGGATGGACACCGAGGTCAGGAACCCAGTGTGCCCAGTGTCCCCCTCCTCCTCCTCCTCCTCCTCCTCCTCCCAGGCCCAGACCGTGATGAGAACATGGGGATTTCAGGGTGGCTTGACAGAGGCACAGGGACAAGGGGGAATAATGGCTTTGAAATAAAACAGGATAGATTTAAATTAGGTTTTAGGAAGAGTGTGGGGAGGCCCTGGCACAGGTTGCCCAGAGAAGCTGTGGCTGCCCCATCCCTGGAAGTGTCCAAGGCCAGGTTGGAGCACCCTGGGCTAGTGGAAGGTGTCCCTGCCCATGGCAGGGGGTGGCACTGGATGAGCTTTAAGGTCCATTCCAACCCAAACCCTTCTGGGATTCCATGATTAAGTCTGGGAGAAGATGGTTGGTTTCAAATGAGAACATCTGATTAGAGTCAAGAAAAATCATCCCTTGGGACTGTGCATCCAAGAGCTCCCTGAATTTGTGCCCATCTCCCTCAAAAAACCTCAGTCCTTGAGCCCTGAGGCAGCTGAGATCCTCCCTGAGCCCACTGGGAGCTGCCCACAATCCAGGACATCCCTCCACCATGGGATGACCATGATGGATCAGGAGGAGTTTCTCAGAGCCTCTGCAAGGACCAACACGGGTTTGCTCTCTCCCCTCTCCCCCCTCTTCCCACGAGCCCACAGTGAGTCCATGGCCACCAAACCCCTGGATCCCTCCACCTCCAGCCCACCCCAAGCCTGACATTGTCCATGCTGAGCCCCCTCCATCCCATCCCAAGGATCCAAACCAGGGCAGAGTCAGGGATGGGGGAAGCTGAAACACAGATTTCCCAACGTCCTCCAGCTGGGGACGACCTCTTTAACACAAAGAATGAAAAGAAACACATTCTTTAAAGGGAAATAGATTTTCTTGCAAAAACCCTCTTTGGATAAATTCTATATTTCTGCTGCAGTTTCACTCAAGCTTTGTACAGCACTGTCAGTGAGAGACGAGTTCTCTAAATGTGCAAAAACATGGTTTGTTTGCTGCTTTATTTGACCTTATTTAACCTGCCTGACCCCCAGCAATCATCCATTAGGCTGATTTTAATATGCAGCCCAAATTATCATAGAATGGCTTGGGTCGAAGGAGACTTTAAAGATCATCTTGTTCCAACCTCCCTGCCACGTGCAGGGGACCTTCCTCCAGATGGTTACTCCAAGCCCTGAGTTTCTCAGAGCCTCTGCAAGGACCAACTCGGGTTTGCTCTCCCCCCTCTTCCCACGAGCCCCCAGTGAGTCCATGGCCACCAAACCCCTGGATCCCTCCACCTCCAGCCCACCCCAAGCCTGACATTGTCCATGCTGAGCCCCCTCCATCCCAACCCATCCCATCCCATCCCATCCCATCCCATCCCATCCCATCCCATCCCACCCCGTCCCACCCCATCCCGGGGATCCAAACCGGGGAGGAGGCAGGCATGGGGGAAGCTGAGGCGCACATTTCCCAACGTCCCCCAGCTGGGAGGGTTCAGCAGCAGAGGAACCTTTCTCAGGATCAGAGGAGGCTGAGGGGAGAGGGGGGCCTGGAGCCCGGAGCCTTCCCACGCTCCCCACCGGGCACCGCGGCCCCCGCTCAGCTTTCCAGCCCCACCAGGCACCTCCAGCCCCCTCGGGCAGCTCTGCCTTTCCCAGGTGCCCCCGCCCTGGAGCAGGGGCAGATCACCCCGGCTGAGCCCCCTGTTATTTAGGCAGGATTAGGCAAAAATTTGTGTGCACTTTTGAACTGTTTTCACAAGCGCTGCCTCTCACTCCCACGCAGGAAGCAGGAGAGGAGCCGGCCTGTTCCAATTAGGGCTCCTCGGACCCAAAGGGCAGGGAAATTCAACGGGGGGAAAGGGAAAGTGGGACAGAAAGCTGGGAAAAAAGGGGCCACGAGGAAATCTGGGAAGCAGGGACGGATGGGGAGCAGGGCTGAGCGCAGGGAGATGGGATGGGAGGAGAAGGGGAGATTTGGTTCCCCTTCCTGCAGCAACTCGCCAGAGACCGGCCCTGCTTCCCTCTGCTCAAAAGGCGCAGACATTTGCTATTTTAATTTAAAATAAACATATTTCTCTAAAAAAAAACAAAAAAGGAAAAGAAAAATAAGTCTTTTTTTTTTCTCCTTCAAGCAGCGAAAAATAAATACTCTGAGATGAAAGCTGAGCTTCAAGAGAAAAAACAAGAGAGGAAACCGAAAGCCCACAGTGCTTAGAGCTGCAGAAAGCCCAACAAAGCCGGCTTTTTTCCGGCCTTCAGCAGCTTTCTTATGGAGATGTGGTGTGTCATGGGGGCCAGCTCTTCCCCTAAGAAAAGGGCCTGTAAAGTGCATATCTCTAAATGCGTTTCTTCCCAAGTTTGGGCTCTCAGCCCTTGGAGGGAGAGAGAGAAAGGCTGAGGTATTGGGATACCGCTCGGCTTCAGGCTTTGGGAACAACAGCAGGATGGAAACACCTCTCTTGGGTGCAAGGTGAGTGCTTGAGGGAGACATGTCCGTGAGGAAAAGTGGACACAGAGCAATCCAAGGGTGAGGGAGGGCTGGGTTTGGCTCTGGGTATCTCGCAGCTGGTGAGGAACCGGGCGGCAGCACCAGCAGGTGATGGATGTTGCAGCCACCGCCCCGAAGTCATTCAGGCTCCTTTTCCTGCCCCTCTCTCTCTCTCCCAGCTTTACAACGTGGGTGCTGGCCAGCAATCCTGGGAAAGCAGCATCCCTAAGAGTCCCAGAAGCTCTTAAGGAACAGCCTGGTGGTCACCTCGCTCCATCCTCCCCACTTCTGTGGGAGAGAGGAGGGAATGAAGTGCTACAGAAAGCCCAGAGCAAAACCACAGCACTTGAGTCAACGCTGCAATTACAGCAAAGTTCCCCAGCTCAGCAGCAGGGACAGGGCCTACAGCTCCTCTTCCTGCAGCAGCTCAAAGCAGGGCTGCCCTTGCCTGGGAATTTGCTGCATCCTCCCCATTTCAGCCCCTGGAAGGAGCACAGACGGATAAGAGCAAGCACCAGGGAGATGTGGTCACCTTTGGGGTTGGGAAATGTGGTCACGGTCTAGTTGCTCATCAGAACTCTCTGAAGCTTTCAGCAGAAAGATCTTTCATCAAGAAAAATTTCAGTATTATTGCCCAGAGAAGCTGTGGCTGCCCCATCCCTGGAAGCGTCCAAGGCCAGGTTGGACGGGGCTTGGAGCAACCTGGGATAGTGGAAGGTGTCCCTGCCCATGGCAGGGGATGGAACTGGATGGTCTTTAATCTCCCTTCTCACCCAAACCAGTCTGGGATTCTAAAATTCCGTGATTCCATGATTCAGAGAATCAGGATTCCGGGCTCTGGCAGTGAGGAGAAGTGACTGTGGAAAGGGTTCACCTACTACAGTCATCAGTGAAACAGTTTTTCCCCATAACTCCTTTGTGAGACTCCATCTTTCACGATTTTCCAGCTCTTTCCCTCTGGCAGCTCTCCTCAGGGGAGAGCAAAAAGATCTTTCACCAAGAAAAATGTTGGCCAGAGAAGCTGTGGCTGCCCCACTCCTGGAAGTGTCCAGGTTGGAGTAGCCACTGGGCTAGTGGAAGGTGTCCCTGCCCATGGAACAAGATGAGCTTTACTGTCCCTTCCAACCCAAACCATCCTGGGATTGTGTGATTCTAAGATGAGGTGTTACAGGGTGGTTTAGCCCCAGCACCACCGTTAGCACAGCTCAGGACCCTCCCACGCTGCTAAACACCCCTGAATCAGCTCCGAACAGCATCACAACTAAAAACTTCCACAAGCCTTTCCCAAACCCTCCAGCCTGACGGCAGTCCAGGGTTTAATCAAACCCCTGCAGAGGGTGAACTCCAGCTTGGACACAGCCAGACCAGGGGCTGCAGCCAGCAGGAACAGACCCCCGTGCCCAAACCGCTCCTAGGCGGGAGCCAGAGCCGGAGTCAAAACCTGGAGTCAAAACCTGTTCTCGCAGCCTTAACGCCCTTCACCCTCCTGCTTTCCCAATGGACCATCACAGCAGGGGCGTCCCCTCTGGAGACGGGATTAGCATCTCCCTTTCAGGCTCGTTTGCCTCGGCTCGTGGCTCATTCCTCGGCGGGGCCGGGAGGACACTCCCGGCGCGGTGCAAACCTGTGAGCCGCGGCTTCCCCCGGGATAATGCGCCCTAATCCCTGCTCAGCGCCGGCTGAAGAGCGCTAATCCCCGGGCACGGGCACACACGAGCCCGGCGTGGGCTCAGCAAAGCCTGTAATGGACACCCAGCCCCGCCGAAAGGAGGTCAGGTGGAAAGAGCCAGCCCAAGTCGTGCCCGAGGCAGCTGCTCCACCTCGGGGAGGTGCCCCGCTGAGAACCACCCAGCTCCTCACACCCCACAGACCTCACACTGCTCGACAGAAAGGGGGGAGAACACGGGGAAAAAACCCTCCAACCCCTCTGAACACACCAGCAGATATTCATGGCTCTTGGCTCGGTGCCCGAGGTATTCACAGGGTGCCTGAGGTATTTACATGGCCACCAGGAGCCTCTTGAAATTCCTCGGGCTGGGCTGGGAGCCCTCAAGGCTTCACCGCCCCAGAGGCTTCCACGGCCACAGGAGACCGGCCTGAGCCTTCCCAGAGCAATCCCTGAGCCCTCTCAGAGCAATGCCAGGCTGGGCTGCACTTCCATTGCCACAGGAGCCTGAGCCCTCCCAGAGCAATGCCAGAGCAATGCCAGAGCAATCCCTGAGCCCTCCCAAAGCAATGCCAGGCTGGGCTCCAGCACTCCAGGGAAGAGACAGTGGGCTGGGTCGTCCCCATCCACCTGCAAGAGCTCACATTTCTTTTCCCGACACGTTAAAACCAGGAATCCTGCTGTTCTCACCTTAAATCTTTGGCTGGGGGTGCCATTTCTGGCATCTTTGATGCAGGAGGGATGGGGCCAGAGGATTTATCCAAAGAGAAGGATATATCCCAGCACCCTGACACAGGTTTTTCCTGGGCTGCAGAAGCACATGGGATGCTACCAAGGAACCACTGTAATCACACCAAGCAGTTCAGATGGAGCACTTCTCCATCCAAATAAACCCTCGCTCTCTCCTCCAGATTTTAATCTCCCTCTTCATCATCCAGGGATAGGGACAGACACAAAAGGGGGTGCAGCTCCAACACCTCCAGCTGCTGCTCCAGGCTGGGGCTGCCAACAGTCTCCCAGCAAGGGAGAGCAGGGATTTTGCAAGGCCTGGGCTAAAGATAATTGGCAGAACATTGGGCAGGAAGATGCTGTCAGGATGGGAAGTGTGAAAATGGAAGGCTGAGATCTCTTGGCAGGGCCCTCCCCTCGCAGCAGGGAGAAGGGCCAAGGAACCTTCACTCATGCTGAGCTCTTTCATCACCCCACAAAGACATCCCAAGCCCTCCAAGTCGGCTCAAACACACCTGAGGAACATGCTGTGCCAACCCATTTGGCCTCACAGCTCGGGGTGGTTTCATCCCACAGCCCTGGTGATCCATGAGAAGCGGCTCCATGCCCCAATTATTTGTGGTGCCCATCACCATGACATGACACACTTCTGATGTAGGTGGACTCCCCAGATGTCCCTGCTGCTGGGAACACACTGATGCTGAACACACTGACACTGAGCCTCTCAATTACCCTTGCCTTGGGAGGGGATTAGACATGCAGATAACTCAGCCAAACACCTCCAGTCTGTCTGTCCCAGGGAATTCCCCAACCTTCCCTTGATTTTCCTGCCTAGACTGATCTCTCTGAGTCCTGACCTCAGCCCTTGTCCCCAGGCTGAGTCAATGCCACATCACACCAGACACGAGGGGCCCACATGGCAGGACACAGTCTGAGGTGCCCTGGAGCTGGGATGAACAACCCCCGGAATATCTCCATCCACATCAAACTCACCCCCCTCCCCTCACCAGCTCTCCCATTCATACACCAGGAATGTTTGTTCCAGCTGGAAAGGCTGGACCTGCTGGTGTCCATCCACCCAAAACCCCTGTTGGTCACGAGTGGAAGGGATTCCTCAAGCCTCGGGCTTCTCCACGTGTGAGCATGAGGCAGTGATGCAGAAGGATCAGAGGATGAGGAAGGGAGGCTGGGCAGCCCTGGGTCACCTCCCAGCACACGCTGCCCCGGGGGCACCGGGCAAACCTCACCACATCCCTGAGCAGCTGCAGATTCCTGCCAGACCCACCCCCACCTCCACAGCCTCCCCGGCCACCCCTTGGCCCCAGGGCAGTGCCAGCCAGACATTGCAAACCCGGTTTGCAAACCCGGCGATTGCTCAATGGGAGGGGCGAGTTGCAGCGTATTACACCTCCCTGGATCGTACTACACCTCCCTGGATCACCGAGGGATCATGTCACATCCCCCTGGCCGGCAGAGGGATTGTGTCACACCCCCTGTGTTACATCCCCCTGGATGGCAGAGGGATCGCTGCTGCCGTGCCCAGAGAAAGCCCTTCCTCTGATATCAGCCTTTGACAGCATCTCTTTTTTTTTCCCATCCATCAGGGAGTGCTTTGGCTCTGCCCAGGAAGCGCAGGCAGCACCCCAGAGTATGTGCAGAGGAGGAGCAGGAGCCCGAGAGCTTCACCCTGTGCTCACCTGGTGACTGCCAGGTCCCCACGTCCCTCACCCCTTTCTGCCCAAGGACCTGCCACCACACACAAGGCCTCCAGGTCCAGCCTCCCCTATCATCCCTTGCAGTTTGCTAAGGAGGAGAGGAGATTTTAGGGGTATTTAGCTCTGAAATCAAACAAATAATTGCACAGGCCTTTTGCAAACAGATGAGGGTTGGGAGGTCAGAGAGCAGCTGGTAAATCTCAGCACTGTTTGCTCTGCTTAAATAATATTACACCAAGAATAATCAATCATTGTAATCAACAAAATTATTTATAACTGTTTAGAGTAAATAGTGAACTCTGCCAGCAGCTGCCAAGAGATGACAGGTAATGATCCACATACCTCCAATCCCCCTGCACTGTGGATTGATTCTTTGCATCACTGGATTTACTCCCCTGAAGACTTGCAAGTGCCTTGAAGGGTCAAGAGGGCTCTGAGGGTGTCCCTCCTCCCTCACCAGGGCTCATAAATATTACCCCACAGCCCCTCTACAGCCAAAATCAAACCCAAAGGGGCTCACAAGAGTCCCTGCACACTCCAAGCACCTTCCCTACACAAGCTGCTCCCAGAACAGCATCACCTGCCAGGAGGGAGGGAGAACCAGCTAAACCAGAGAGGGAAAAGATGCTCAAAGCCAGGGAGCTGCTCCTTCTGTTTGCTGCCTGAGCCAGCCCCATGTCCTTGGCTCTACTGATGCCACCAAATGCCACCTCCATGGGCACAACCCGTGTCCCACACCCCCACCCTCACATGCCCACCCCCAGCCCCGGGACAGGCTCTGCACAGCAGCACATGATCCCAGCAGCCAGCACAGGAGGCTCTTCCCGGCTGGGCTGGAAGCTGTGCAAGCCAAGGGATCACTGCAGAGGGGAGAACCAGGGTCAGCTTCACCTCTGGGACCAGGAGGGGACAGGATGGGGCCGTCCCTGGGCGCTGCCTGCCAGCCCATCATCAGGTCATTACCCTGCCCAAGCTGCTCAGCTCCCCCAGGGATGGAGGCCAGAGAAGGGCCTGGGAGAAACCTGGGAACCAAAGCTCTCCAGCCCACGGCAGCGAGTCCCTCAGAAACACCAGGGCCAAACCAACCTCAGCCCACAACTTCCCAGGAGCAATTCTCCTGGCAGTATTAATTTTTAAGCAGACAAGGAAATAAAGGCAAAGAACAGGGGGATTTTCCCAGGAACACCAGGAGAGCCCCAAGATTGAGCCTCCCCACCCCGGGGCAAGCACAGAGCTCCTGGCTTTGCCCAGCTACGTTACACCACACCACATCCAGGTTGTCAGGATCCTCCTGCACAAGGGCATTTTCCTAATTGACCCCAGGAAGGTCTTCTTTTCCAGCTCCTACTTCTAGGAAACTTCCCACCAGGGAAGGGACCAGCGCAGAGACTGGGCCAAACAAAGCCCTGGGAAGATGAAGGTGGGAGTGAGCTGGGGAAGGCGGCCAAAGACTGACGGGCTGCCCCATCAGCCTCAGTCATCCCCATCCCAGAGCCTCAGTCATCCCCATCCCAGAGCCAAGGGCTGTCCATGGTGGGGATTAAGTCACGTGTTGGCCTCAGCCCGGGGAGCCAGGAGCAGGCAGGGATAAATCAGAGGTGCTGGGATGTGCCCAGGGGAAGCCTGATCTTGGAAAGCTCAGCGAGGGCTCGGAGCAGAGAGGCTGAGACACTCCCAGCCCTCACATCCACCCCGGCAGCATCCGGAAGCTATTAAGGAATTAGAGGCTCCCTGGCCCCGAGCCTTCCCCGGCAGAAGTGCCTGGGAGCAGATGGTGAAAGGGCTGATTGAATTCGGCTGCTCGGGCCAAGAGGCTGTTTAGGAGGAGATGAAATGGGGGAGGGGGTGGAGGGGGTGTCATTTGGCGACTCGGGAGCTGGGAGCCCTTGCCAGGAACTCCAGGAATCCTCCAGCAACCCTAACAAGCTTGGAGGAGCTTCAGCAGGGACTTGGATGTGTGGTTTGGGGGTGTGAGATGTCCCCTTGCCCTCGGGAGCTCCTGCTGCTCAGGGGGTGAATCCCTCGGGGAGCCAGGATTCCTCTTCCCAGGAATCTTCATCTCCAAAGACAGCCTGGCTGCTGAGGTGGCCCAGGGAGGCAGGATGAGCACAGAGCCCCAGGAGCTGTGTGATCCCAAGCCTTGAGCCCAGTGAAGAACGAGGAAGCACAGGCACTGTCAGCTCAGCAGGCCTGCCTGCCCACAGGGCCTTCCTCCCAGAAAAATGCAGGTTTCCAAAGACCCTTGATTGCCAACTTGGTCTAATCCCACCCCATCCCCAGTGCCCGTGGGAAAGCACTGGGCATGGGACCAGACCTCCCAAAGAGCCTTCAGAAGGGGATGGGACTCCAGCGACTCTGCGTGGGGAGGAGGTGGGGAAAAAAAGACCAGGATGAGAGACATGAAGGATGAAAAAAAGCCAACAGGCAAAGAAAAAAAAGGATAAATATCTTCGAAAGCCAGCCAGGGTGCCAGCCCTGCTGGGGGCAATGCCAGTGCTGAGGGAAAACACTGATGGAGGAACCCAAATTGCCTGGGGGTGAAGGAAGGGTTTAAACCCTCCCAAGGAAAGCAGAGCTGAACAACCACAACCCCCCAGCTCCGGGCTCCCTGCCCTGGCAAACCAGCCGCAGCTCCCCATGCCCTGTGTCCCAGAGGGAACAGGCACCAGCTCCGCCGCCCCTCGTCTCCGAATCCATTCCTGTTTTTCCAAGGGAGCAGGGTCCGGTGGGTCCCCCGGGATCCCTGGCTGAGTGCCCCGGCTCCCCGAGGTTGGGAAATCGGGAGCCTGGGCAGGAGGGGCCGGCACGGAGCAGTCCCCAGTCCCTGTCAGGGGATCTTTTCGGAGCAATCTTTTCCGAGACAAGTCATGAGATTATTCCTTGCCTGGAATTTGCTCCCGCAGCTCCCATCGGCCCCGGAGTGCTGAGTCAAGAGACCGCCGGGGCTGTGCCCTCCAGATGAGTAAATAAATTGCCACGGGGAGCGGTGGGGGGGGCTGGGGGGAGCTGGCGCCCGGGCGGGGAGCGGGCTGAGAGGAGGGAGGGGACCCGATGACTCCTGGAGCCTTGGGCTGGGGATGGATCCCGGCTGGGGGATGGATCCCGGCTTGGCAAGGCACGGGCTTAGTCACAGATTAGTGAGTGCAGTCCACACGCTATTAAAGGCACACCACCCTCCCTCCCCTGCCCTCCCATTCCTTTCTTTTTCTCCCTTCTTTTTCTCCCCCTTTTTCTCCCTTCTTTTTCTCCCCCTTCTTCCTTCTTCTTTTATTTATCAAACTTCTTTAAGCCTAACTTTGGCTTTCAGTGAGTGTCCAGGACTGGCAGCCAGGAAGCCAAGGAAGGAGCAGCCCCTGAAGGTACCAGAGGCTGAGAGGGTCCAGCGTGGGGGTCCCAGAGCCCCCCGTGCCCTCCCCTCCCCACCAGGTCACTCTATAGGATCCATATGGCCCCGGCTGCTCCGGGCTGGGCTGTTTGAAGGCAGAGTCATCCAGCTCGGAGGCAAACAGGCCTTTCATGTTGCAGCCTTTGGAGCCAAACTCCAATCTGGAGCTGCTTAAAGGGATGGAAAGCAGCCCCAGTGCGTAACTGGGCCCCGGCTACCGGGCCAGCTCTGAACCCCCACTGCTGGCGGAGCTGGAAACACAAACGTTCCCAGCACGGCGGCTCCGGCATTCCCAGAACCCAGGACAGCCCTCGGACACTCAGCCCAAAGTACTTGGCAAGCCTTCAAAAGGATGGGGTTGGGAAATGCCACGGGGTCAGGGCACCAGGGCGCTGCCCCAACCTGCTGGGCTCCTCCACCGCCTGTGGCTGATGCCAGGGATTGAGTAAGCCCAGCTAGTCCCCACTTCCAGCTGCAAACCAGGAGGGATTGCGTTTACTGACCTCATGGAGCAGTTGGGTAACACGCCCCGAGCATTCGAAAAGAGAAAGCACTTGGCATTGCCTTTTCAAACCGCTTCTAACAATAATGTGTAAAAAACGGGGAGGAAAAAAAAACCAAAACCCAGACCCAAATTTCACGTGTTCCACTCCATCTTTTTTTAATTTTCCAGTGGAAAAAGCCAGGACTACTCAGCTTTTGCAAGTTGTTTCTTCAGAGGGCTCAGGTTTCAGTAAACAATTTCTCAAAACTAAAAGGTAAGAGAAATAAAAAAAAAAAAGTCCCCTTTGCTGCTTCCAGAGCACCGAGCAGAATTCAGTGGGTTTGCACAAACACACGCAGACACCTCAGAAAAAAACTTGTATGTGGGTCAAAAAGCCACAGTTTGATTCTCGTCATAAATGGTGCTGACAAGGGGGGCAAACAACAGAAAACAACCCCCAGAGCACTGCCCAGTGTCCAGCTCCAGTGGCAGCTTTCCCTTAGTCAGCAGTTTTCTCCAGAGGGCTTCCCAGGAGAGGCAGCATCCCAGTGGAAATCCCCACCACTGAGAGGACACCCCAGCCTCAGTCACCCTGCTGGGTGAGACACTTGGCTCCCAGAGGGGTGTGGGGCTGAGCCACTCGCCTCCCCCAGTCCGGCTCTCAGTCCAAATCAGTCACCCAGGACTCAGAGTGGGAATTCCAGGAGGTGGACGAGTCCTGGTGCTCTGGAGGAGCCAGGGAAGGGCAGCATAGCTGAACACAGAGCTTGGGAGAACCGAAATCCTGCAAGTAGAGGGAGACCTGGGGACAAACCCAGCATAATGGGAACACCCTGCCTCAGTTTCCCCTAAAACCAGGTCTCATCAAGCCTTTCCTCAACCTCTTTTGGGGTCAGAAGCCCTATGGCTTTAAAAAAAAAAGCTGGATCAAAAAAAGAAAGCCCGGTCCCACTGGCTGGCTGCTCCTGAGCTCCCCACCAGCCATCTGAAGAATGCCTTTGGAATCACGTCAAATATTTGGGATGGGATGGGGGGAGAGGGGGCACCGAGGGGGGAGCCACTCAGCTTTTGCCTCAGTGTCTGGCTTCTTTCATCAACCCCACATTCCTGCTGCTGCCATCACCCTCCGGGGAAGTGCCACAACCTACACGATCCATGTGGAGCCAATTTAAAATCCCCTCCGTGTAAGAAAGTGCATTTTGTTCATTAACAGGCTCCGAGCGCTCAGCTGGGCTAAGGAGGCAGCTCCACAGCCATCCCAGAAATGTGGGATCCAGCAGGAATCATCCTACACACCGCCACATCCCAGAGGAGAGCAATGCCCCCTGCAAACCCTGCCAGGACACTTGATAACCTCAGTAACGAGCACCAGCCACCTGAGCCGGAGGTCTCTGCCTCTTCTGGCTTTATGGGAAAGGTTTAAACAGGAGAAAAAAAGCTGGAAAGCAGGGGGTTGCTGGAGCAGGGATTGCTGCTGTGCCCAACACCGACTGGGAGATGATGGGGATGGGAATTATAGCCCCACAGCCCGACCAGCTCAGGCCCAGACAGAGCCCTTTGACTTTGCACATCCCAATCCACAACGGGGGCTGCAATTCCAGTTGTCATTCCCAAGCCAGAGGGAGCCACAGAAAGGAGGGGATTTTCCTCCCTGGGAAAGCAAGCTGCTATTTCTTGGTGCATTTGTAACACTTTTCTGGCAGGTTGTATTTACCCAAGGGCTGTGTGGCTACAGGAACCAGATGTGGGACTGAAGGGCTGTGCTGCACCAGCATCACAAACATCCCTCAAACACCAGCTCCACCTGCCCAGTGCACAGAGCTGGACATGGGAGGGAGGGAGCCAGGCACTGACAGCCAAAAAATTGTGCATGGTCAGCAAAAACAGGGGAGGTGACGGGAGACAACATGTCACCTGCCTGGTCCTGGTGCTGCCCTGACGACTTGAGGCTATTCACAGGGTGGAAGAGCAAACCAGGGCTCAGATTTTTGCCAGTTGAGTGGAAAAAAAACAAACCCAAACCAACATAAAAATGTGCAGTTTAATCTCCCAGCTCAGAAGGAGAGCGCTGGGTTTGCCCCATCCAGGGCTGAGGAAGTTAATCTGTGCCCCCACCACAGCAGAGAAGGAGCAAACTCCTTGGAGCAGGGCTGAACAGCAAGGGCTCTGCCTTCCCCTGCGCTCTCCCAGCCTTGCAGGAGCTCAGGCCCTGCAAGCCAACATTTGCAGCCTGTGACTGGCACAGCCTCAGCTCCGGGGGTGTTTGCAACCCAGGCTGAGCCTTTCAACCAAACCAAAACTGAAACCACCCTGGGAGTGTTCCAGGCCAGGCTGGATGGGGCCCTGAGCACTCTGGACTAGTGGAAGGTGTCCCTGCTCCTGGAACAAGATGAGCTTTAAGGTCCCTCCCCACCCAACCCACTCTTGCTTTGTATGATTTCATTATTTTTTTCACCATTTCTCCTGACCTGGCATCAAACTCTGCATCCACCCCAGACTGTGTCCCTCCCCTCTTCAAGGGGGTTTTCAGGCACATAAAGCAACCTACAGATTTCCACGTGTTCCCATAATTACCACCTGAGCCTGCAGGGACAACACCTCAAACCTGGGCAAGCTGGGATGGAGAATGAGAGCAGATCTCCAGGCTGGATGTGCAGGACTGATCCCAGCTTTCCAAGGGCCACCTTTGCATCAGAAAGTCATTATCTCTGGAGCCATCTCCCAGTTTTGCCAAGGGCAGGACCCGAGTGCTCCCCCCCCTCAAATTCCACTGCACCTGGGAAAAATGTAAGGAGCTCGTAGGAGAATCAATAAATATTTATTGTTTAACCAGCAGTATTTTGACTGGAGATGTAAGCATGGCCCCGTGCCAGGGAAACCAGAGCCTTCTTGGCCAGCACTGCAAACAAATTTTTTTCTGTATCTAGTTGGAAGATTATAAACTACACAATGAGGGGGGAAAAAAAGAAACAGAGGCAGCGAGCAGCTTAGTCACGGAAGAGGAACTAAAGAGCTGAGATGGATAACTATGCCTTGGGTTTAAAAGAAACAGGGGATGCAGCCCAAGTTTTGGCTGCCAGACAGATGTGCAGTTTGTATCAGCTACAGATTTGTCCCACTGGCCTCTGCAGGGCTCAGGCTCCACGCTGGATCAGGGCACAGAGCCCTGGGACCAGGGCAGACACACAAGCTGGAGACTGGCCCATAACTCAAAAGCAAACTGGGGAGTCAGGGCTTGACCTATGGACACCCAGACTTGCCCCCTAAGGAAGATCCCGGGTTCCAGGGGGATCCCCTGACTCACGGTGTGCTGAACAGTCAGTCCCTGGCTCCAGGGGCATTGGAGGGCTCAATAAAGCAGAGCAACCCCTCCTGCTTCACCCAGCTGGGCCCCTGGCACCATCCTGCCCAGCACTGTTCCCCCAAGCATTTGTAAGCCTGGAGGATGCCAGAAGCTCCATCCTTTGGATCAGGGTCAGCAATGACACTTGCTCTCCTAAATCATGGAATCTGCTCACCTTGTGCCCGCGCAAGGAACAGCTGAGAGTGCAAAAAGGAAAAGTACCCTTCTTGCCCAAAATCCCAGCTGATCCTGGTGCCACAACTGGCAGCAGCTATTTGGGGAGACAGATCTGCAAGTTTACACCCCTGAAGTGTGTTCAGACAAAGTCTGGTCTTACTCACACCCACCTGTCCCCCCGAGTGCCGAGATGTACCTGCTCTCACCGACACAGCCACTGCAGAAGAACATCAACCCACCCTCCATTCACCTCCAGCACCAAACCCAGGGTCCAAGCACAGCACCCTGACCCTGACCCAGCTGCCCCCCAGCCCGTCACACAGCAGGATCCACTCCAGAGGGTGCAGTCACTGCTCTTTGACAGCACCATACTCCAAACCTGAATCCCAGAGAAGCTGTGGCTGCCCCATACCTGGAAGTGTCCAAGGCCAGGTTGGGCTTGGAGCAACCTGGGCTAGTGGAAGGTGTCCCTGCCCATGGCAGGGGGTGGAATGAGATGGGCTTCAAGGTTCTTTCCACCCCAAACCATCCTGGGATTCTGTGATAGTCCCCACAAAACTCAGCGTGTCACAGTCCTGCTGCAGTCCCAGCCCCTTGCTGCCTCCCTGCCAGCGATTTCCTATGGATCTGGGAGAGTGTGGGATGGCACACGACGCTCCTCAGCTCTCCAGAGCCGGAGTGCAGCATTCCAGCATGTGTTATCCCTTCATTTCACAAGGCCCAGCAAAGCCTGGCACGCTGTAATTACATGGCAAATTAGGGGCCACTCCATGTAACAACACGGTAATTACACACTTGGGACGTGCTTTGGGGAGTTTATGAGGGAAAAGTGCATGGAATGGGGCTTTGCTCCTGTTTCCTGGGAGTCTCACTCCCTGTACCCAGGTTAAAAACCAGGGATGCCCTTCAGTGGGTGCATCCCTGAAGGACAGGGCCATGGAACTGCCCTCTTTCCACCTCTTTTCATACCTTTGGTATCAAGCTGGCACACTAAAGCTGGAGCTGGTGGCAGCCAGGTGCAGCCAGTCCCCCCTCACTCCCCCATCCTGGCTGGATACCACAGTAATGGGCATTTTGTGAGCGCATAGAAAGGTAATTGCTCTTCTGCAGTCCACTTCTCACCTCCTCCTCGGGCAATCAGCATCCAAACTGAGACAGGAGCCCTGAGAGGAGCCCAAAGCCCTCGATTTGTTAAGAGTCTGATGATTCCAGCCCACACGGAGCATCCACGCCAGGCCTAGCTCTCACCTCAGCTGTTAAAAAAGGGTTCGCAAAGACGCCGGGTGCAATTCCCTGCATCCCCAAAAACACCTCTCAGTGCTTCTTTCCTCTCCCCAGGCTCTGGAATTCTGTGTGTGCGGCAGGTGAGGGCAGGTAGAGGCTCTCCCAGGGCGGGGACAGGGGACATCCCAAAGCGGAGGGAGATGCTGGTGTTCTCCTGTTGTGTTTTATCCCACGTGGAAAGAAAACCTGACCGTGCAAGAGCCATCTCTTAACAGCAGCAGGGAAACGGAGACACGAGTGCTGTGCCAGGACAACTCAGGATCAAACCTTCCTTTTGCATGAGAGGAACATTCCAAGTCCCTGGGCACTTTCATCCCAACCAGCACAGCAAACCGACCCCCCTGGAAGGGGCTGATCCGGCTGTGACCCTGTTCCATGCACATCTGTAAACACCTGGAAGCCAGGAATGGCTGGAAACTCGCCCTCTGCAGACAAGGCAGAGTGAAGGATGAAGGATCCCATCCTAAAACCATGGAAAACAGGCTCAGACCGTGCCACTTCCCCGCAGTGGAGGAGGGTTTGCGTTTGTCAGCCGGGCTTTAAATGCAAACTCCCTCATTTGCTTGCAATGAAAACGAAAGCAAAGCCTGACCTGGCTGTGGGAAGGGGAAGCAGGTCCTACATCCAAAAATACACTGCGTGGAAGCTGTACAGGAGCTTCCCTGTACCCTGCACCACCTCAGCAGGAGAAGCAGGGAATGGTTTGGGTTGAAAGGGAAAATCTTGCTTCAGCCCTGATCGACGTTGTCCCAAACTCTAAACAGAGGGAAAGGTTCTTGCCAGATAAAAATACACCCCTGGGATGCCACCCACGCACGGGCTGATGGAAACAACGTGTCCCTGTCCCAGCTGGCCTCAGGGTATGGATGGGAAAAGCTGAAAAGTCAGGATTTCTACACTCCATGTGCTCAGAGCAAATCCTTTCTTCATTCCAGGCAGGAACAAATCCACCACTGCACCCATGACACACCTCCAGGGAAAGGAAGGGAAAGGGGGTGGATGCAGGATGGGGAGCTCAGCGTTCCTGCCTCACCTGGGATGTCCAGCACCACCACCTGGAATTACAGCCCTCCTCCAGAACCTCGTGGGACGCTCTGGGGCAGCAATTCAGCAGCTTCCTCAGCAAGAAATGAGTGTTTGAGAGTCCCAGTTACTCCCGTGTTCCACTCTGGCCGCAGCCAGCAAACAGAGCTGGGCACAACCGGACTAAACAAACTGATTTGTGGAGGGCA
This sequence comes from Oxyruncus cristatus, assembly GCA_013399855.1. Classification (NCBI taxonomy): domain Eukaryota; kingdom Metazoa; phylum Chordata; class Aves; order Passeriformes; family Cotingidae; genus Oxyruncus; species Oxyruncus cristatus. Next base: position 115,600 of record VXAY01004351.1, read on the forward strand.
GCGTTCACCAGTCTCAAGGTGAAGTTCCCCTTGGGGCTGAATTTTGCATGGTTTGGGTTTTTACTGCCTCAAAAAACCCTGCTGGTGGATCAGCCATATATCTGCAACCAATAGTGATGCTTCCAGTCGCTACATCAGACCAGTATAAAAACACCCAGGCACATACGATTAAAATATTCCATATTAAAAGAGAAGCCCACACCGTGGGGTTTTGGCTCCTGCCCTACTCATCTCACTCCCAAATTCTTGTTGGTAACGGCGGCAGGGGCGGCTGGGGGTGGATTTGGAAGCTTCGTACAGCTCCACATCCCTTTCAGGTTATTTTTAAACCCTCTGGACACACTACAAATCCCAGGGAACTTTTGCAGGCAGGGGCTGCCTGCACGTGTGGGCTGGAGCGGGGGTTGGTTTCGGGGAGGTGGGAGGGGGATGAACTGTGCAGAGATGCAGTTTTATGGGGCATCAAGCACCTGGCACATTAAACATCCTGCACAATTGGAAACCTGTGGCTGCAAGGACTCTTAACCTAAGGTTAACCCTATGGATACCGTGAAGGAACAAGGGGGCTGGACCCCTTCTCAGCAAGGCCAAAGCCCATTTTAGAACTAAGAATGACTTGGTGGCAGATCTGGGGCTGCACAAGCCACCAGGGAGCAGATAGGTGCTCCGGGAGCAGAGAAAAGTAATGTCCCCTAAACAGGGCACTGCTGGAGCAAAAGCCAGCAGCATCCACACTCCTTCCCTCAACATCCACCCCACCAAACCAGAAAGCTTCAGCATTCTCTAAAAAGTTGGAGGGGAAATGAGGTTAAGCCAGCTAATTGACAGCACTGACCTTTCTGGCTCGCGGCGAGTGCAGCCACCAGAACAGGAGCGGCTGCAGCTGAGGGCGATGGGGAGTCAGCTCTTTTTTACCTTTTGGGTTTGTGTTTTTCAGAGCTCTTCCTGCCAAGGTTTAAACTGTGGGTCAGCCCTAAGAGCTGTTTGCTGACACAAGCTGCAAAGGAGCTTTCACGGACAGAAGAAAATGAACCTAAGGCAGCAGCGTGGAACACCAGAGTCCTCCCTCCAGGCACCAGGGAATTCCACTGCTCCAGTGCTCAGACACCCCAACCACACAGAGCCTCTGGAAACGCTCTCCTCCGTGACAGGAGACATGCAAATTTAAACACAGATCCTCTGGTCTGGAGAGAAGAGCAAACCCCACATCCCCCCAGCCCTGCCCCAGTGCTCCAGGTGTTTATTCCTAACCCATCTTCCTCCCCTCCAAGCAAACAGACCTGAAGTGCAGGAATGAGTTTTAACCACAGTTTTAGGAAATGGGCACAAACAAGTCCTCAGCTTCACTGGAGCCCCTCATTTGAGCCGTGTTGGTGCTTTAGAAAAACCATCCTCGGCATCCCTACTGCACTCGGAAGCCTGGTCCTTCCCAGCCCACACCGGAGAGCTCAGCTTTGCCTTCAGGGACAGGGAGCACCAAAACAGCCACAACCAGCAACAGGGTCCTCCCTGCACTGGCAAGATGGATCACAGGGAAGGCACTCTCCCCACACCAGACGCTGTGCAGCCCATGGATGGCAGATCCATAGCTCTGGAGCTCCCTGCAGCCAAGCTGATGCACCAACATCTACTTAATTTGTGTGCCCCAGCACTCAGTTGTCATTTTATGTCCACATGCAGCCTGAAATCTCATTGCCTGGCAGGAGCTGTGCCTCCTTCCTGGGTTTCCTAGAAACCTCCTAACCAGCAAAGAGACTTTAATTTGATTTTTTCACTGCACTGGCTGCACGAAATCCAGCAAAGTCCCAGTTGGGCGCAGTGGGAACTCCAGTGCGGAGAGATGAAGCAACAGGACTCTTTTCACACAGAAAAAGAAGTTTTTTACCCTTCAGTTCCTCCAAGCTCTATCCTCTACCTCGCCTGGGCAACACAGGGACCAGTTGAGTGCCTGGGGTCAGAAAGAGTCAGAATGTGTGAACAGCAGCCCTTATCATGGGAAAGGCTCGACTCTGAGCACAAACCACAGTCAGCTGCAGCTGAACTTACCGCTACAACACAAAAAAGCCCCTTCACGCTTCGCTTCAGTAACATGTTGCTTTCTGCCCCCTTCCTCCACCCATTTCTCCAGCTCCAGAAAGGATGTGGTGGTGGGGGGGAATCAAAGCGGCAGGTTTTCCTGGTTTAAACGCGCTAAATCCAGAGGAGTTACCGCTGGAGTTGTGTTTCTCCAATACCGGGCGTGCTTGGACCACAGAAGACATTTCCCGCCAGGGAAAAGGGGAACGTACATCCCGAGGATACACTCGGGAAAAGGGGGGATGTCTCGGGGAGCGCGTATCTCCCGCCTCGCAGCCGGAGGGGCTTGCCTACATCCCGGCCAGGATGCCAGGAGCACGAGGGAAGGAGGCTGGAGTGGCGGCGGGATGGTTTTTAGGAGAAGGAGGGGGGATGGAAAGTCATAAAAGCGCTCGGAAAGTAAATTCGCCTTGGGCTGCGCGGCAGAGCCCGGGCGGCGCCGCTCGGCAGAGACCTGGGGGTGCGCTCCGTGCTCCCTTCCAGAAGAGACTCCCCCAGAAAACACCACCCCAACCCCACGGGTCAAACATCTCCCCACGGGTCAAATATCCCCACACGGGTCAGCGACCTCCCGCCACCGCCTGGGCTGAGGGCAGGGGGACAGGGCTGAGGGACAGGGCTGAGGGCAGGGGGACAGGGCTGAGGGCAGGGGGACAGGGCTGAGGG
>VXAY01004351.1:118984-193061 GCA_013399855.1 Oxyruncus cristatus
CAGCGCATCCAGCGCCTCCGCCGCAACCTCTGCGCGCATCCCTGTGCCCAGAACGCGACGGGAAAAGAGAGTCTGAGCACGGGAAAGGAGCCTGAGGACGGGGAAATGCCGCTGGCTGCAGCCAGCCCTGGGCTGGAGCCGCAGCAGCCTGTCCAAAGCCGATGGTTCTTGAAACCAGGCCAGTTGTCTTCACCCTGCCTGTCTCGACACGAACCGCTGCCTTTCATGCTCGCCCATTCATGCTCCCATCACCCTGCTCTCATCACCCCGCTCGCATCACCCCAGCATTGTCCCATCAACCCCTCACGTTTCCATCATCCCACTTGGAGCAGCCTGATCCTCTCCCGCCCGCAAGTGGGGGCACGGCCAGGGCGCTGTGTGTGCACGTCATGTGGTGATGGGTTCCCAGGCCTGCTTTGTACAGGTGGGAGGCCAAAAAAGGTTTGGGAACTGACTGGATAAAAAGTATCTCCGAGATGCAAGATGAGTATCGTGCTAGCGTGGCACGGAGTTAACAGAAGAATGTCGTTTTTCACATGAAATATATTTTATTGTATTTAGGTAGCACAAACTTCAGACCACAAACGGCAGAGCAGGAGGGAGATTATGACTCACAGATGTCAACTTACCGGTACAGAGAGAAAAAAAAAAAAAAAGTCATTAGCAACCAACTCTTGTGGTTCTCTCACTCCGAAAGTCTTTAACAGCCTCCTGGCAGAGCCTGGGCTGCTCTCATCAAAGCTGGGCTCAAATGAACACGGGCCCACGTGAGCCAGACATGGGGTTCAAGGGCACCGGCCAAGCTTTGGGATGAACCAGGGTCCTGCTTGCAAACACCCTCAAAACCTGCCAAGGCCTGAGGGATGAGCTGCAGATGCAAAGGCTGCAGCTCGGAGCACTTGGAGCCCCTGCAGCCCTGCCTTTCTCCGCCCTTCTCAGCCACCCCAGGGCGCATTTATAGAAGGAAAGTTTGCGTAACTGAAAGAAGCTGCGAGGAGGTGCCTGAGCCAGACCTGGTCGTGGCTGCACAAACAGCCAAACCAAGGCAGATAGTTCAAGACACAGCCAGTGGGAAGGTTGGAGCTGGCAAAGCCAGGGAGGCTCTGAGCTCCAGCCCCAAGTTCATCTCCCAAGCACCTCACCCACTGACAACCTCTCACATTTCCAATTTTACAGGTAATCGTGTTTTCAATTTACTTGCAAGCTCAGTTCTGGGCAACTTATTCCTACAGCAGTGGAGTGGGATCAGCAGTTCGTGGTGCGACCAATAAATAAACTCCCTCCGCTGGTTCCTGTGGGCTTTGGGGAACCTGAGCCGTGCTCAGGCAGGCACAGGGATTGAAACCTCTGCTGGTGGTTTGAAACCTACCACAGGAATGAACCTGGAAATCCAGAAGTGAAAAGAGAACGGCTGTAGGGATAAAATGTGGTCCCTGTAGGGATAAAATTGCCTCTCCCATCCAGGATAATGTGCTTGCACCTGCCCTCGGTTTGGGTTTCTTTTCTCTCTTCCCTGTACGGCAACGACTGAAGGGAGAAACTACAGAGAGGAGATTTAGCAGAACATTTCCAATTGAAAACCAAAAGGGGATTCAGGAGAAACAGCTGCCTTTCTGTCTGATCTGTGATCCTTTCAGGGCAGGCTGGGGAAGAGAAACCTGATGCACTTATCGCAGCCCGACAGTCTCTCCCTTCCTACCCTTGGCCAGGCTGTGATCCCACGGTGGGAAAGGGGGTAGAGTGTGTGTGTGTGTGAATGAGTGCGTGTGTCAGTGTGTCAGTGTGTCTGTGAGTGTGAGTGTCTGTGTCAGTGTGTCAGTGCGTGTGTCAGTGTGTCAGTGTGTCTGTGAGTGTGAGTGTCTGTGTCAGTGTGTCAGTGTGTGTGTCTGTGTGTGTCAGTGTGAGTGTGTCTGTGTGTCTGTGTGTGTATATGTGTCTGTATGTCAGTGTGAGTGCCAGTGTGTCAGTGTGTCAGTGTGTCATTGTGTGTCAGTGTGTCAGTGTGTCTGTGAGTGTGAGTGTCTGTGTCAGTGTGTCAGTGTGTCAGTGTGTCAGTGTGTCAGTGTGTCTGTATGTCAGTGTGAGTGTCAGTGTGTCAGTCTGTGTCTGTGTGTCAGTCAGTGTGTCAGTGTGCCAGCCTGCCTGTGCTGTGCCGGGTGCCCCTTGCTGCAGATGCCTGCGGGCAATGGAACCATCAGAGGGCACCTTCGGTCCCACCCACCTGGAAATGACCCGCGGCCGCTCTCGGGGGACAATTGCCCTGCCCAGAGCCAGCGCAGCTCCTGCAGCACAAACCACAGCCCCCGGCCCGAACAGGAGAGGAGGCCACTGAGACTCGCCCATTTCTTGGGACATTTGCTGATGCCACAAGGGAAGGGCTGTGCTGAGCAGAGCTGGGCCGGGCATTAAAAGCAGCAGCAGAGGAGGCAGCGGTGCCCCCACGCTGTCACTGCTTCAGCCTCGCTCCCCTGGGCCGAGGGTTTTGGCTCGGCCTCTCCCGCAAACGTTCCAGTCTCGGGGTCTGGCTGAACTCCAGTGCACCTGTACTGGGGCTCCTTCTCCCCTGGACCGGTACAAAGGCTCCAATAAAGATCTTTCTCCCAGCTCGTGTGGTTTTTATTAGGAAAGATCCACATGCTCTTGGCATCCCCACTCAACTCTGATCCAGCAGAGCCAGTGACACCAAACCACAGGTTGGTGCAGCAGGGCTGTGATGGAGTTTTGAGCTTTGCCTCAGCCCCCTTCATGCTCCCCCAAACGTTTCATTTTGCTGGTGCATTTCATGACATGCAGGGAAAGTAGAAATGCTTCCAAAGCAGCACTGGGGGAAAACCCCCCAGGGCGGAGGAAAAGAACGGAGTGGCTGCGGGCAGAGGTTTTTCCCAGGGCAGCTGCATCTCTCCCTCGAACCCCACTCTGTCCTAACAGGCGCCTTAATTTGTGTTCACTTCAGAGCCTGCGACATGAAAGGCCTGGCTCTGAGCTCCAGCTGAGCCGCTCAATGGCTCAGTGTTCGCACAAGGCATGGAAGGAATCCATTGCTTAGTTTCTTCAGCTGGGATGTGACCATTTGGAGCCCAAGACCTGCCAAACATGACTTCGCCTCAGCAACTGGTTCCTATTTGCTGCTCACAGGCTTTAGAAAAATCTTTCCTCTTCCACATCCAAGTCTCACCCTCCTTTTCCATTCTGGTTACAACGTTAGTGTCTCCTGAGGCTCTCTCCTGGGGAGGGAGGATGCCGGGCTGTGGAGAACAGCCCTCCTGCCATTAGCGTGGCCAAAAGATGGGAGATAACCATCTGCCCTCCCTCCACAATGCAGCCCGGCTGTTTTCCAGCAGTTTTGGGAACAAAGAAAGGACGGGCAGTAATGCCACATTGTTCCCAGGGACGCTGACTAACCTTGGGTTAAAAGAATAATAATTATTATTCCTCTAGCACTGAGGAAAGGTGTCACAGAGCCCAGCCTTCCCGGGGCTTTCTGGGTTGCTCTTCCACGACCTCTCTCTGAGCTCTTTCCCTTTTCCAGGGCCAAATTCACCCCTGTCCCAGCTCAGGGCAGCTGCTGGCTGTCCTCAAAATGTTACAGAGCTGGGACAGCTTCTCCTTTCCCTTGGATTTACCCATTCTCATTCCAGTAGGAATTAGGTGTAACTGCCAGTCTGGAGAAGCTTTTCCAAGCTCCTCTGCTACCAAAACACAGCCACCTCTGGGGTGGAACACAACGGAGCATCCACCCAGCTGTAATGGCCAGGAAATGAAGAACACCATATCCAATTAAAACTGCAGGGGGATATTTATGGCAGAACGTAATTAGCCAAATTGGAGCCTTCCCCAAAACTGCCATGGGATTTTTAATGACCTCGAGCGGCCAGGGATTCGTTTTGATGTTTTGTCAAGTAAACAATATCCAGAGGGCCTGAGACAAAAATCAGGAGCAAAGGGGAAGGGAAAAAAAAAAAAAAAAAGGAAAAAAAAAGTGCTCTGCAATTCCAGGGAGAAACCGAGACATGAAAGGATTTATCGTAAGGGGAACATTGTTGGAAAGAGCAGCAGCCACCACTCCAAGAAAGGAAAGAGCAGGGAGGTGGCCCTGGGTGTGGAGGTGGCCCTCTGCAATGAGAGGAAAGAGCAAGCAGCTGCCACAGCCATTCCCCAGGGATTTACCTTTCCTGGAATTTAAAACGATACGAGAAACCCTTTCAAGCTGGGAAGTGTTTGAGTCACTTGTTTTACGCTGGTAGAATGAGGCTGGATTAGTCCTGACGACTCCAGCATGGAAATACGGGCATGGAAAGAGAGCTGGTTACTCAGCAGGTCCCACTGTGCCCGTGGGGAGCCAGGCTGCTCTCAGAGCCAGTGTTTGTGCTGACCAGCACCAGAGCTTGGCTCCTCCGTGACCCACACGGCTGTGGCCCCTGGGGTCCCCTCTCTGCTCTGTGCTCCAGGGCTGCGCTCACACAGAGTCCCATCCCCGGGGCTGGCACGTGAAAAGCCAGTTTCTGTTCCCGCTGGAGATGCAGCTTCAGACCCCGGCTCAGCCCTGAGACACCACCACAATACCCTCCTCTGATTGCCCTCCAGGAAGCCGCCTCCGAGCCTCCCTGGCTCCTCTGTCATTAACTTCCCAGCAGAGATGGCTCACAAAAGCAGCTTTGTGGCCAGCCGGGGGTCAGGACTAGCACACACATCCCCACACGGAGCCACGGCCTCTTCCACGCCGTGGGCACCTCAATCAAGCCTCACAAGCTGCCTGAGCATCTTCAGGAGCCTCCTGCTGTTGGTTTCCCAGAGCTCCCATGCTGGTCCATAACCTGATTAGCTGCTCTGGCCTCCAGCAGTGTAATTCTGCCTGGAATGTCCTTGGTGGGGGGTGCTGTCCCTCGTTTCCCTGCTGGAAGAAGTGGCTGGATGGAAAATCCTCATAAGCTGCTCTGCACTCTCTGTACATTTTCCCTCTCCCCTCAAGTAACAGACTGAGCTCCTGGTAAGTCAAACCTGAGGATTTCTGCTCTTTAACTCTTGCTATTCACAATTACTCTGAGCATGTGCAGGTGATACATATCAAACCTCACCTGCAGGACCTCTCACCTTTGCTCAGATCTCCTGGTCTCAGACCTCTCTCAGGCTCCTCCCTGGCTCAAACAAATGCAGCCAGCTCAGATTTAAGCAGCACATCTTTGATGGCCACTGCACCCTTGGCAGTCACTTAACTCCAGTTGCAGAACCCATTTCTGATGGTGCCTGAGTTCCCATTCCCTGGGACACAGGGAGGGATTATGAAGGAGAGGACACGGGATCATTGCTAATAAATGGTCTCCTGGACAGCAAGACTGTAATCACCAACACTTATCTGCTCTTTCCACCTTCCAAAAAACCCACCACCACAAAAACAAGACCCACTGTTTCACCAAACACTAAGTGACAGCCCCACTTTACTGTCACGAAGGCGCCAGGAGCCACACAATCACCTCCCGAGGAGGATGGTCAGTCCAGCTCCAACCTCCAACCTATTTAATCCATAGCCTTATAAGTGACAGCCAGCAGGAAAATCCCCTTGCTCACAGCCAGTTGGAAGGGATCAGCACAGGAAAATAAAACACAGGACTGCAGTGACCCCCCCCCCCCCAGGTTAACTCTGGGCCAGGACAGAGGGGCTCAAGCCCTGGAAGTTTAATTCCTGGTCAGTATTTCCAGACAGCCCCTTACAAACCTTTGTGCCTCATCCCTCTTTTTTAATAGAATGACACTTCCTCACTTCACAAGGAGCTGGGGGTCCAGCAGTCCCAAAGGAATAGCTCAGGGGCTGGGCACTGTGACAGGGTCTCTCCAGGGAGAGATCTGAAGGGAAAGCTCACAGAAGAGAACACAGATTTCCATCCCTTGTTGTTCCTGAAAGGCACAAACACTGATCCAACAGCCAAGATCCCTCCATCCCAAAGCACTGTCCATGCCCGTGAGAAGACAGGTGCATAGAGCCACATATCCATGGAGATAATTCAGTGCTGGGCACGATTATCCCATGCCCAAACCTGGAATCACAGGGTGAGACCCACCCACGCAACGAAAGCCTCTCCCCGGCAGAGACACCCCCCCAGCATCACCCCTGGGCTGAAGGATCCGCCTGGGAACGTGTCTCCGAGAGGAAAAACCTTCTCCCGGCGCTGCAAAACTCCCCTGCAATTGTCTGCGCTTGGCAGCCCGGGATGATAGTGAATAAACGACAGAGAAATATTCCTCCCTACACGTGTTTGGGTTTTTCGGGGTGGTTTTCTTGGACGCCGATCCTGGCTCTGCAACAATGCCCGTCTTGTTCGGCCCCGCTCTGCAGAGCAGGCTTGAATAGATCTGTCTAAAATTATAAGCGGGCAGCCCCTGGGCTCTGCGAGATCACAGGCCACATGCTGGGGCTGAACAAAGCCCCTGCTATTTCCCAACAATTAGCCCGGCTAAAAGGACATCTATCTCCTTCCATTAGAGCCACCACGTGCCTCCCAGTCAGTCCATTGTAAAGCTAATTAAATAACACGCCTCTCTCCCCATGAGGGTCTCCTGATTAGCTCGCCCTGCTCCTAAATCCTCGCTGGTGTGAAAGGGGAAGAGGCAGCTGGTCTGCAGGGAACTGCGGCTCCAGGGGGTGTTCGGGCACCCCCGGGCAGCCATGAACATCATCACCACTTAGTGCAGGGGTTTATTGTGGAATCCCACAATGGGTTGGGTTGGAAGGGACCTCAAAGCTCATCCAACCCCTGCCACGGGCAGGGACACCTTCCACTAGCCCAGGGTGCTCCAACCTGGCCTTGGACACTTCCAGGGATGGGGCAGCCACAGCTTCTCTGGGCATCCTGTGCCAGGGCCCCCCCACCCTCCCAGGGAAGGATTCCTTCCCAATATCCCATCTAAACCCACCCTCTTTCAATTTGAAGCCATTCCCCCTTGTCCTATCTTCTGTTTAACGGAGATCCTGAGATCCAAGAGGGTTCAGCACACAAACTGCTTTGCCTCCCCATCTGCTCTCCCACTGCCTGCAGCAAAACCTGTGAAAACAGCTGATTTATTGACTATATTTCATGCTTTGCTGGTGGCTGGAGGAGAAAAGCAGATGCAAATATTTTTTCTAAATATGTTCCGGGTCGATGCAAACCAGTTTGTTGGTGGTTAGTTGTTTTTTTTTTTTTTTTTTAGTTCCCACACTTTTCATTGGGTTAAAACAGTGAAAAGAAAATAAACAAGGAAAATGTTGTGTCATTCAACCAGAGCTAAAACTTTCTATTTTTGCACTTTTAATATGGCAAGGAATTGCAAAATGGAAAGGAAAAAAAAAGTGCCTATTAAAAGTAATGTGTTAACAAACTCTTTGCACCCAGTTAATTCACCTCTTCGAGGAAGTTTCTGTGGGAGGGGAAGTCTGGGATGAGGATGAGCTGGAAGGAATCTGCCCTTTTAGCTGGGAAGCCTGATCTGTGTTTTGTGAGGTGAACTAAAACAATCTCTGGTGCTTGGAGCTTTCCTTCCAATTTAAAAATGAGTTCTGGCAAGTCAGGAAAATTCATTCCAATTCATCAAACACCCCAGGGGTGTTTGCAGCGCCCTGGGACGTGTTTTGGGGTGGATGGAGGCCACCACAACCTCAAGCCATCCCTGGACACGGCTTTTCTGAGCACCCAACCTGCACCAGCTGCAGCCAAAAGCCACGAGTGGATTTTCCCTCCTTCATCCCGTCCCGGTTCCACAACGCAACATCACCAAACTGCAAAACCTCTCCAGATGTTCGGCACCTTTTCTCACACACTCCCAAGACCCAGAAGAAATACAGTTTCCTTCTGGCGAGGCTCCAGTCAGCAACAGTTGCAAATATTCCCTTTACCCCCTTTAAATCATTATTTTCCACCCTTGGCTATTTAAATCATCGTTTTCACACCGAGGGAGCGTGGCTGGAAAACTGGGAAGGTGGGTCAAACGGATTAATGAGCTGATTTCCTGTGGACCTTCAGCTCCAGGCCTGAAACAGCTGGAGCTGCTGCTGCAGACAGAGCTCCATCCACCCAAGGAAAACAAAAAAACCCCATTCCTTATCTCATGGCAGGGAGACAGGGCAAGGAAGGACACGGAGGAGGAGGCAGAGCTTGGCTTTGTTCTAATGGGAACCAAAGCTTGTTCCTGTTTGCCAAACCTGTGCTGCTCTCAGCCATCCTGTGATGGTGGGAAATCCCATCCAGCTTGGGTTGGAAAATGCTGGGAAGCTTTAGAAATGCAGCAGGGAATGTGTCTGTTGGTGTACATGTGTGTCCACAGAGTTTCATTGGAAAAGCACGAGGATCAACTCGTTGCACGTTGCTGTCAAATTCATCTTGACCCCGCACTCGACAAATGCAGAGGTTTTACACCAAATAACCCAATTTTACAGGGCCACATCAACAAGAGTGGGGAAATCAGCATTCCAAGATGGGACATGACTCACATGAAGGCCTAATACGAGAGTCAAGCCCAAAACCCAGTTTAAACATAACCCAGGAGCAGCTACTCAGCCCTGCGGCTGCTTTCCAACCCCACAGCCAGGTGTGAGAGCTCCATTCATCTCAAACTCCCCCAGAAAAGGGGCAGGAGCCAAGAAAAAGCTGCCTTGTGTTCCCTGCCTGCCTCCCCTCACCCAGGCAGCGCCCTTGATCGCAAAACTATGGGAATGGCTCCACAAGCCACTTGATTAATAAGAGCCCAGGGGGGAAAAACCGTTTATATAACCCCGTCTTCTCTAAACTTCCTAAGTGCCTCAGAAAGTGGCTGCCCTGGAAACCCAAACTGAAAACACAAAATATTATCTCTTGCATTTATAAACATCTCTGGTGCTAATGAAGTGAGGGAGCAGCGGCAGCGGGGAGGGAGCGGTGGGGGGGGGCACTGGGCAGGCGTGGGAGACCCCGATAAAACCGCTCCCTTCCACGGGGTGTGGAGTGGGAAATCCTCCCACCACCACCCTGTGCCACTGGAGCTGCTGGGGGCAGTGCTGGGAGGCCTCCAGGGAGGGGCTGGGGGTGATGGATGTGGGACTTACCCGTAGGGGTTATGGAAGAGAAGTATCTGCTACGCTAAACACAGAGGTGGGCTGGCAACCAACAGGGGAGAACAACAAGGCAGCATCCAACTGGGCAAGAGCAGGTGGGGGACACCTCCAAAATGAGCTTGGAGAGGAGCTCAGGTGAAGCACGCTGTCGGAAACTTGGAGGGAGTTCGGGCGCTTGCTCTGCACAGACTCTGTGGTATGAACTGCATGTCACCAGAGCACGTCTGTTTACACCAGTCTGCCCTAAATAAACACTCCAAATTTAGCTCTGGGGTTCAACCACCCCGTGCCTTGGACACACACCCGACTCAGAGAGCCAGGAAGAGCAGAACAGCCCAACCCACCGCTCCGTTTTCTGCCCCTGGTGGCATTTCCCACGGAGATTTGTTTCTGCCTCAGCACAGCCAGCACCAGAAAACGCTGAGGTTTGGCTGGGGATATTTGGATTTGGTTTTTGCAAAATATTGATGATTTCCGCAGAACAATCTGTCACTTTTGGCAGCAACAAGCAGAAAAGAAAAAGAAAAGAAAAAAAAAAAAAGATATATTTCATGCAGATATGGGGACTGAGCTGACACCCAGCCTGGAACTCGGCACAAGAGGAAGGCAGAGCAGGCTGCTGGGCTGCCTCGTTCTCCTGTCAGCCTGATTACTGCAAAGCAAGGAAAAGTGCTCCTGCTTCCACACAGTAGCTGTTTGCCTGGACAGAAACACAGCCAGAGCTGCCAGACACACGAGGCCCTTGGTCTCCCGGGGTCGGGCAGTGACTGCAGGCACAGGTCTGGTCACCTCTGGAGGTGTCTCCCAGGAGATGGAGATCCCCCAAGGAGCAGAGTGGCAAGAGCTGGTGCAGGGCAGGACACAGATGGCAGCTTTGTTTCCATGCCTCTGGAGCATGCTAGTCCTGCCTCTGGAGCCGGGAAAACTGGGTTGAAATCTCCCAAGCTCAGACTCTTCTGCCAGATGCCTGGAGCTGACCAAATTAGGATTTTTCCATCAACAGGCTCCCTTGGGGCATCGCCTCCTTTTTTACTGTTCCACCTCCATGCTGACATCAGTCTGGCCAAAACTGTGCCCTCTGTGCCCCCCGGCCCCGCTTGAACTTAGGATGTGGAGAGTGAATCACACAAACCAGGGGACAAAGGCATTTTTGACTCCTGAGAAATAGTTGCTGATGAGCTGAGGAGAAGCAGTTTGGGCCAGATCTCCTGAGAAATCCAAACCTGCCCTTTGGTGGAGCAGTTTCTTTTGCTCCATCCCATTCGTGCTCCGGGAAGCGCGAACGTCTCCCAAGTGTTTTTGCCGTTTTACTATTCCTGCTCTCGCAGCCTCTGCCGTGTCAGCGGCCTCATTTCCCTTTCCAGGAAAGGAAGTCCTGCCCTGAACTTGATTATTTTGCTTTTTGGTTGGGCATTCATCCACTCCCCCTTGCTGAAATCAGAGGCATGTTCCCACTGAGTGGGGTGAAGCCAAACCTGCTGTCCTGCAGGCTCCCCCTTGGCTTCAGGAATTTAAAGGGGAGATTGTGGAATCATTAAAGCTGGAAAAGCCCTCCAAGATCATCAAGTCCAACCGTTCCCCCAGCACTGCCAAGGCCACCGTTAACCTCGTCCCCAAGTGCCACATCCACAGGGCTTTTAAACCCCTCCAGGGATGGGGACTCCACCCCTGCCAGTGCCTGACCACCTTTTCCATGAAGAAGTTTTCCCTAATATCCAATCTGAACCTGCCTGGTGCAACTTGAATCCGTTCCCTCCTGTCCTGTCACTTGTGCTGGGGAGAAAAGCCCGACCCCACCCCCGGGTCCACCCTCCTGTCAGGGCGTGGCAGAGATCCTGGTTTTCCATCCTAACCTGCCCTGCAGCATCCCAGGGGAAGGAAAGACCCCAGGAGAGGAGCCCTGGCTCTAACAGGGGATCAGAGGCTTCATCCTAAAGGATGGAGCATCTCCTTCCATAAGCCTCATGCTGAAAACAACTCAAAGTCCACCCTCCATCCCAAGCTTTTCCCACACCTCACTCAAGCCGTTTGGAGGCCGGCAAGCCGGTCTCCCGTGGCTCTTCCCCAGGGAAATTCTCCTCCTGACACACGCAGGGGCTCCTCAGCCCTGCCTGTCCCTCTGTCCCTCCCCGGGCACAGCTGCAGGGGCAGGAACCGCCATGGAGCTGTTGTGAGGGAGCCAAGAACCCACACCCACAGCTTTGTCAAGGCCCATCGATCCCAAACTCCCTCGGGAAGGTCCATCTGGTGGGCTGGGTGAGCTCCAGCACGTGCTGAAGCAGCTTCCCTGGGCAGGGAAGGAGCACTTCAGACTGGGGGGTGGTTTTTGAGCGTCTCAAGCACTCGCACAGCACAGCTCCCCAGGGACTCCCAGCCACTCTCCTGACCTCGGTGAATTAAGCATTGCAATAAAATGTGCACTGAATTAATCATCTGCATCTGCAACGTGAGAAACTGCCGTGCAGGGGCTCACAGGAGCGCTGGGAGGGGTTCAGGCATCCCACTCCGATGGAAGGCAGGGGGGTGTAGATGCCCAAAGACCTTCTGTTAACCCATGTATCCAAGACCCTCCAGATCCCAGCTGTAAGACATCAGCCAGGTCTCCTGAGTCTGCTGTTCTTATCCCTGAGAACCCTTCCTCCCTAAAAAGACCAGGTTGGACCGGGCTTGGAGCAACCTGGGCTAGTGGAAGGTGTCCCTGGCCATGGCAGGAACAGAGTGAGCTTTGGGGTGCCTTCCAACCCAAACCATCCTGGGATTCAATGATTCTATGACTATGGATGCTGGGGAAGAGCCACCAGGACTGAGAGCTCAGGTGAATGAACCCACCCCACCCTCTGGGAGGAGGATATTGCTTTGTCCAGCCCAGGCACTGCAGCGTCCTCCCAGTCTAAGAGTTGATTGCTGCAAAGCAGGAATGAAGAGGGATCTGGGAGAGGAGTGGGAGAGCACAGATCCCATATTTCCCCCCAGGAGCTCCAGAGAAGGTGAAAAACTTCCCATGCACAAAACAGGGTCTAACAGAGCTCATTTGGAAAGCTCAGACCTGAGTCTGCTCTGAAAAGGAGGAATCATTTCCAGCCACAATTCACAGCAGATCGAGCTGCTTCTATTCAGTTTTAGAAGGAGAGCAGAGAGATGCAATCCCTCCCAGGGCTTTCAAGGAATATTCATCCTGGTGCTGTCATTACTCTTTCATGGCTCTAAGCCTGGTATTTCTGCTCCCAGCTCTTTCTCTATCCAGCCTGCACACGAGCTCCCGGAGCTGTGTGGGGCACAGGACAGCCCCATGCCCTAGAGGTGTCTGCGTGTTGGAAATAACAATTAAAAGAAAAGACAGACCATCCCAATACAGCTTAACCCTCCCCAAATGCCTGACAGCAGCTTCTCAGACTGAAGTGATGCAAATAGCTCAGATAAGGTTCAGATAAAGTATCTGAGCTCTCAAGGGCTTATCTGAGCTGAACACCAACTCCAGAAATTCTGAAATTTGCCCTGTGGGACTGTCTCTCCAGCTTGATTTCCATCTGAAGCCTCCACGTCCAGAGGCTGCAGAAACAGCTCCTGTTCAAATGCATTCTTGAGATAGCAGGGTGGGACATGGCAGGTCTGCACTCCCCTGTCACAGCCTATCTGGGATTTGCCTTCTGGTGGGAATGTTGCAAGAGTTGGGCTGATGGCTCAAGGAACTGGTGATGGCTCCTTTCACCGCTCACTCTCTAAGGGATGAGGGAAAACCTCCCCCCTGGTGCCAATGGAAAGAGCACTTTCACTTGGCTACAAATTGTTCTGAGCTGGCTTTTGTTTCCAGCCTGGTCCCGCTCAGAGCAAGTAGAGGGAAGGCTGTGGGGGAGCTCAGGGTGCTGTGCCATGAATTCCATCACACTGTGGTGGGATTTGGGCTCCAAGGCAGCCTGGATGCAACAAGGAGCTGGGGGGAAAATCTATCCACGCTTCCCTGAAAGCCTGGCAGGATGGACAGGGAGTCACGGGGCCAAGCTGTGATCCAGCAGCCCCAGCTCACAGCAATGGGCACCCACTAACATTTATTAGAGATTAGAGATCCAGCCTTCCCAAAACACACAGAGCTCCAGTGGCTCCAGCAGATGTGAGAGCTGGGAGTGACGCCCATTCCTAGTGCACAGCTCAGGCTGTGACAGGAGCTGTGGAGTCACAGGATCACAGAAGCTCCTGAGCTGGAAGGGACCCGTGAGGATCATCGAGTCCAACTCTTGGCCCTGCATGGGACACGCTGCCAATCCCACCCTGTGCCTGGGTATGGAAGTGCAAGGCCAGGCTTAGAGAGGGTAAATTGAGATTGTGAGCTGGTACGAGGGGCCGTGAGCTCCCTCCCAGCTGCACTAGTCATTCCTTGTCCTGCAGGAGCACCAAGTGTCCCGTGTCCCAGCCAGGTCCCATATTCCATGTGCTCTGCAGACACAGGGGGAAAGGAGAGAAGGAAAGATCCCTCCCTGAAGGGTTTGCAACCAAAGAACCCATGATCTAATCACTTATACACCTCATGCAAATCTAAAAAGGGTGGAAAAAGGAGCTTTCTGAAAAGCTCTGCAGAAATTACCCCAATCCCGCTGATTCAAGCAGAGCAAGATTTCCTCTCAGGCCGAGTTCTCAGGCAAGAACAGCACTGAAATTCTATAGGATGGCTCATAAACCAGAGCAAAAAAAATTCATTTGCTACTCAAAAATTCCCAACAGCTCATTCCCAAAGGGCTGGAATGCCAAAGGGCTGCTGCGGAGCGCTGGCTCCCCTTCCCCGTCACGCTTCCCCTGGCTAAAAC
Organism: Oxyruncus cristatus; assembly: GCA_013399855.1. Classification (NCBI taxonomy): domain Eukaryota; kingdom Metazoa; phylum Chordata; class Aves; order Passeriformes; family Cotingidae; genus Oxyruncus; species Oxyruncus cristatus. The sequence continues at coordinate 132,845 of VXAY01004351.1, forward strand.
CCAGGGATTGAGGGAGCAGGCGTGGGCAGGGCCGTGCTCCCAGAGCTCCCCAGAGCTCCCCAGGGCTCCCCTCCCTGGCAGCTCCAGGGTTAATGCGCTGGCGCCCTGCAAGGCAAGGATTTCTGCTTTATTTCAGCAGGGGAAGTGTGTCCCGGCCTGATTAGCCCAATGGTTTCCTCTTTTCCCATAACCTCCAGACCCCCATGGCCTAAGTGTTTACTTTCTGAAATAAAAAATCTGCTGGTGTTTTTCTTTTTTTGGGGCATGTGTATTTTGGGAGGATTCGGGGGGAGGGAAGCGGGAGAGGGGGAGTTGAATGGGATGGGAGGTTTGCATCCACCTCCCTCGGCTCTCCCACCCCTCACCCCAGCTCCTTCCAGCTGCAACTCTGAGCTGAGATTTCTGGCTTCGATGGGAGGGAGAGAGAGAGAAAAGTATTAATGAGAGAGTTCAGTCCCTTGCTCAGCAGCTATAAACACACGGAACATCTGGAGGGGGAGAGGTGCTCGTGCTGCCAGGAGCTGAGGGAAACAGGCTGTTTGCAGGGTCCCAGCCCCCCAGACCCTCCTGGCATCCCATTGTCCATCCAGAGGGAAAAAACAATCAGGGAATCATCAGGGTTGGAAAAGCCCTCTAAGAACATCCAGTCCAATGTCAACCCACCACTAAACCGTGTCCCCAAGGGCCACATCTACAGGTTTTTTGAACATTTCCAAGGAGGGTGATTCCATGACTCCCTGGGCAGCCTGTCCCATATTTCTGCCCTCCCTGATGCTGCTCCCCCTGCTCCTGCCAGCCCAGCCCAGCCCAAACCCTGTAGAGAGGCTGGATCTGCCCTGGATCCCCAGAGGTCTTGGTTTGGGGAAATTTTCTTGGGAAAGCTCAACTCCCCCCTCTCCCCAGTTTTGCTTTGTGTGGCCTGTCTGAAGTAAGTGTGTGGTGGTGCAGGATGGTTTCCTCCTCTGGAAGAAGAATCAGGTACATCCACCTCACTCTATCCCTACACAGGCATCAATCCTACACCAAGAGCATCCCAAAAAAAGGCATCTTCTGCAGCCATCCTGAAGGGACCAGGGAAGCCCTGGATAGTTTGTTGCTTATCCCTTTCCCTCCCAACTCCACACCCCGCTATCCCTTCCCCTCAGCACACTGGAGCTGCTCAGTTTGGTGAGGTGCAGCTCCACAACTTGAGTTTTGCCTCTTGCTGAGCTCCCACCCCCCTGTTATATTTGAGGACCCCCCAAAAAAATCTGCGTGTTTCTCCCAAAAACCAAGCAAGGACCTTCCAGCTCTCAGCCAGCCCTGCCCAGGGGACCAACACCCTGCTCAGGGAGTGACCCCTGATCCCCAGCTGAGCCAGGCTGCAGCTCGAGTGGGAAAAGAGCTCAGAGCTCATTCTCTGGTGATGACCCGGGGAGCTCCCCTGGGTTTTGACCAGGAATTTTCCAGAGTCAGGCAGGAAACAAATGGAAAAGTGAAAGCCTGGATTTTTGTCGTTCTGTTGCTTCAGAGCAAATAAACCTCTGCAAGTGCTGAGCTGCAGCAGGTGACAGCGTCACCGGGTGTCACAGCATCACCTGGGTGTGTTTGCCTTGCCTGGGAAACAGCCAGGAGCCACATAAAGAAGATATTCCAGCTCCCACTGACCTGAAGAGCAAACCAGGGGCTGCTCAGCATCCTGCACAGGAGAATCTGAGACACCACCGGCAGCCCAGGGCTCTGAAATTCATTCCCAAGGCATTGAGGGATCCTTTTCCTCCACCAAATTCATTCCCAAGGAGTTGAGGGATCTTTTCCCTCCACCAAATTCACTCCCAAGGCACTGAGGGATCCTTTTCCTCCACCAAAGTCAATTCCAAGGCATTAAGGGATCTTTTCCCTCCACCAAATTCATTCCCAAGGAGTTGAGGGATCTTTTCCCTCCACCAAATTCACTCCCAAGGCATTAAGGGGTCTTTTCCCTCCACCAAAGTCAATTCCAAGGCATTAAGGGATCTTTTCCCTTCACCAATAGATTGGAAAGTGCCCTTAACAGAGAAAATTACGTGTGTCCTTCAACCATCCCGGAGTGCCCCAGCAGGGAAGGTTTAACTGGAGCCAGTAAAACACCCAAAGATGCCAGCAAGGAAAAGTGAAAGGAAAACCTCTTCCACCAGGCTACAAACAGCTCCAGACCACAAAAAGCTGTGCCACCTCAGCCAGAGAGATGGCCCAGCCCAGCAGAAAGGGCTCATTCATCCCCTGGGAGAGCTGTGGATCAGGGGGATGGTGGCAGCGGGTTGGGCAGAGGTTGTGCAGGGCTTTTGTTGAGCCATGAAATGAACTGAGATCCAGTGAGATGAATTAACACCCACTGAGATGAATTAATACCCAGTGAAATGAATTAACATCCAGTGAGATGAATTCATCTATGGGGATGAATTAACCTCCACCATCCTCTCGCTCATCCCTCCCCACGGTGGCTCATCCTTTTCCCGCTGTTCTGCTTCCCTTCACCTTCCTCCACGTCCTCCCCTGCCTGCTCCTGGTTTATTGAGGATGGAGAGGAGCTCCTGGCCGCTCCAGGAGAAGGGCTGGGATGTCCTGCCAGGCTGGAGCCACAGGCAGCTGTGCTGCCCTGTGAAAAGACTCCCATTCATCTCTGCGAGAGCAGAGCGTGCGGGGGAGGCAGCAGCAGCAGGGGAGGGGGAAGTGTTGGAGGAGGCTGAGAAAAGGAAGGAGGCCACAGTTAAAAATAGGATAAAAGGACATGAAGGGGGAAAAAAATGCAGATTTTTTTTTTTTTTTTTAAGGAAAAAAATCTTCGCTCGGAAAATGTGCTGCAGCTGGAGAAGCCATCGGGCTGAGCACGGTCAGCTTTCACCTTCCCCCTCCCTCCCTCCTCCTCCTCCTCCTCCCCAAGCCCCTTTCCCCGAGCGTGGGCCTGGAAAACGGCCCAGAAAGCGCTCACAGACAGCACTTTCCTCCGGGATTCTCCAGCGGGAACAGAGCAGGGCTCGTGGAGGAGGAGGGGGCCACGGGGGGAAAGGCAGGGAGAGCTCAGCAGGGATCAGGAGCTCCTGTGGGACTCCTGCCTGGCTCCAGGCTGAGCTGGGCTGGAAGGGAGCTCGCAGAGCCAGCAGGGTGGGGGCACATCCATCCCTGCTAGGATGGGGCAGAGCACCCCGTGATGTGTCGCTCCAGCTACAAGGGCTTGGCTTTGCTGCCCAAACCAGCCCAGGCTGCAGGGACTTGATGTCCACGAAGCACCAGCTCTGCTTTTTCCACTACAAAAGATCCCTGGAAGTGTCCAAGGCCAGGCTGGACGGGCCTTGGAGCAACCTGGGTCAGCGGAAGGTGTCGCAGCCCAGGGCAGGGGTGGAACGAGATGGACTTGAAGGTCCCTTCCAACCCAAACCATTGTGGGATTCTGGGATTCATTTCTCACTGAAAGGAAAATCACTCTCCCAAATACTCCAGTAGTATCCAAAAGGCTGGGAACACCTTCATTCCAAGGGTGCTAATTGAGCACAACAGTAGAAACTTCAGCCAGTGTCCTTCCATCCTCACTTGCCATTAACAACAGTTTTATCTCCCCTATCACCAAGGAAAACAAACCCGGGCAGGGGGGAAGGGGTTGTCCCAGTGGCCTTGGCTCAGAAAGGCAGCACAGCCAGGGCTGTGTCCATGCTGAAATGATCATGGAATAACAGAATCCCTGAGTGGTTTGGGCTGGAACAGACCTGAAAGACCATCTCACTTCACACCCCCCACCTTGGGCAGGATGCCACTAAAAAAGGTTGCTCAGAGCTCCGTAATCATTTGATAATACCATTATCAAACCTTTTCCTTCACTTCAGCTTCATTCCTAACCTTGTATAATTCCCAAAAAATATAACCAGGGAGTAATATTAGGATACTGTTTCCTTATGAATTAAACATAAGTGTGACTCTCAGCGTCCTTTCAGCAGTGCTGCCACTTGGGGCAGGCCCGTGGCACTTATTTGGGCTGGCAGATGGATCAGGTGAGGCACAGTGGCCTTTCCAGCCCTGATCCCACCTGTGCAAGGAGCAAAGCTCCTGTCCACAAACAGGCAGCAGTTCCTCTCTGGCTGGTTTTGTTCTGTCACATCTGGGATGGGCCTTTCTCTTGCTGTGAACCCCGGTTGGTTCTCAGGGCAGTGATATTCCCAACACGTGTCCCACAGACTGTGGCAGCAAATAAATAACAAATAAAACTGCCTCTGGGCCATTTCCAAATTTTGGCCTTTCAAACAAACACAAAAAAAACCTCCACCCCTTCTTGTCTTCATCTACAGCTAAATCCACATCAGGCTTCCCTTTATCCATATCACTGAATAATCTTATCAGCCTCAAGCACAGTGTAAATAAACTCAGCCAAGCTTCAAAGGCAAAACATCTCCTCTAAACACAAGGCAGCTCTCAAACTTTTAGAAATAGTGTGGTTTCTCTTGCAAGAGGATATATTCACACTTGCATTTTCCTTGTTGACTTATTTCTTTCACCAACATCGAGACCATGAAAACCAAAATAGCCTCTAGTACACCAGAAGAATAGATGACAAATGGTTTTAATGTGCACCCGAGACACAAAGGAGAAATGAAAGGCTGTTCCTGGCCCTATACACAAATGAGAGTTTCCTCTCATTTAAAATTAGAAACCGCTCTAGACTGAAGAAACGGCAGCATGAAGAAAACAAAGCAGAGAAAGGGTACCTTGCACTGCAATGGGCAGAACTGCAAAGTGGTCCTCAGGTATTGCAAGAGAACCAGGAGCCTGTTCTACCTGTGCCAAAGTGCCAAAAGTTTGATCAAAACCTGGGGAAGACAATGCCAACTTGAGTTTTTTCCACTGGCCTCGCTGAGGTTTGGAGGAGGCTCCAGTCTCTGGAAGAAGGAATTTCACAGAGCCAGCATGGGGTAATGAAGATCTGGGTTGCAGATATGTTGGTCCCTGGAGAGGGCACTTTCACAGAAAAGGGGAGAGGGGAGGGGAAAAAAAACACCCCACTAAGAAAACTTTCCAGGCACAGATTTGCAAAATGTTTGAGCAAACCCAAATGCTGCCAGGGCGGATTTCATCAGAGCTGAGTTGACATCATTCTGAGAGAGGTCACCCACAGGAGTTGAGCAAATAGCTGGAATAAGGACGGCTGGGAATGGGCAGAGGAGCTCTGCTCCAGCCACAGGCACAGCTCTCTGTGTCCATCTCCTGCTCACACACAAGTGCTCACCAAAGGAGAATTTAAAAAAACCCAACAACCAAATGCCTGAATCTTTGCCAAGGAGAGATTTCAGACTGTACATTTGACAACAGTCCCCGGGTCTGCTGAACTCTTTAGCTGCAAAAAGTCTCTGAACATCAGGATTTTCCCTCCCCAAGGGGCCAATGTGAAGAACTAACGAGCTGGGAACAAGCCACAGGAGAGCAGCACATGCCATGCCAAGGCTTACATGGGATTTAAGTGCTTCAAGGCAGGCTTATGTGGGACTAAAGTGAAACATAAACTTCATATTGGCCCTTTGCAAAGGTCACATCTGTGCAACTTCAGCCCTTTCACTCAGTTCTGTGCCCGTGCCAGGCTGGACCTGAGCCCTCTGCTCTGCCACAGCACCACAGGGCTCTGACCCATCACCCATCCCAGGGGCAGGAGGAACAACTGCCCACCCAACACGGAATCCTAGAATGGTTTGGGTTGGAAGAGACCTAAATCCCATCTCATTCCACTCCCTGCAGTGGGCAGGGACACCTTCCACTATCCCAGATTGCTCCAACCTGGCCTTGGACACTTCCAGGGATGGGGCAGCCACAGCATCTCTGGTCAACCTGTGCCAGGGCCTCCCCACCCTCTGAGTAAAGAATTCCCTTCCAACATCTAATCTAAATCTCTCCTCTTTTAGTTTAAAGCTGTTCCCCTTGTCCTGCCCGTGTGATCACATCTGCGCTGCCAGTTGGTTACGCAGGAATGGTTTGGGTCTGGAATCCCAGAATGGTTTGGCTTGGATGGGACCCTAAAGACCATCTCATTCCACCCCCCTGCCATGGCCAGGGACCCCTTCCACAAAAGCAGCCCAAAGTGCAAGCTCAGCTTGAAGATTCACATGTTGAACGATGTGTGGGGCAAGAATTAGTCACCAGGGAGTTTGTAATGGCTTTTGAGTTCTGGGTGTGTCGGAGGAGACAGCAGGGCATGGCTTTGGCTGTGCCCACAGGGCAACCAGGATGGCCCAGCATGGCCACATGTGTCCAGCTGTGTGACCTGAAGACTGTGACATCACCCTCCCAAGGAATCATGGAATCCCAGAGTGGTTTTGGTTGGAAGGGACCTTAAAGAACATCCAGTCCCTGCCAAGGCAGGGACACCTTCTACCAGCCCAGGTTGCTCCAAGGCCCGTCCAACCTGGCCTTGGGCACTTCCAGGGGTGGGACAGCCACAGCTTCTCTGGGCAACCTGTGCCAGTGCAGGGCACGGAGCTGCAAGAGACTCAAAATGACAACCACAGTGGAATGAAAACTTGTGAGTCCCCATTTCCCTGCAGCCTTCCATGAATGGCCCTTTCCAAGGCCACTCACCAGGACATCAGTCCTGCAAACACCATGAGAAATGCTGAAGATGCAACCAGCAGGTTGGCAAGTCCACCCCGCCTACAATATCCTCCTGGAGACCCCCATGGCTGTGAAGATCCCAGGAAGCAGCAACCAGGGCTGCTGTCCCTAAATGCAAGGTGGGTGCACACAGGACTTCAGAATGTCAAAAAATCCAGCAAAATCACCCCCTGAAAGAGGAGAAAGTTCTCCCACACCATAGCAGGGAAGAAGGAAGCTCCCATCCTTCAGCACTGCTCTGACAGGAGAGGAATAGTTAAACAAAGCAGTTTTAAGGGTTTTATCTGCTTTCTGGCCCCATCTCCACTGACCCCAGCAAGGCAGGCACCAACCCCATGATGCTGTGCCTTGGGGATGCATTAAGGGCAAAAAAACCCAATAAAGGAAGCCAGGACCGGGGCAGAAAGCAAATACAGGAGGAAGGAGAGCAGGAGGACACTCTGGGCAACAACCAGAGCATGGAGGGGCTTTAGGTTTGGTTTTCCACCTAAAGATGTCCCCAAGGCCCCCCCAGCAGCATCCCCCTGGTGTCCTACCTGTGCCGTAGTGCTCGAGCCCCGTGGGCACCTCCTGCGTGCTGGGCTCGTCCCACAGCGGGCAGCAGGGCCTGGGCTGGCAGCAGGTGGCCTGGAAGCCACAGGTGCCCCAGGGATCCTCGCAGGGACCGGCGGCTCCCGGTTTCTGGAAGCAGGAGAGGGAAGGTGTCAGGGGAGCAGGACCCTGGGAAATCCGCCCTGTGCCAGGTGGCAGCGAAGCTTCCCCCCAAAACCAGGCAGGGTTCGCTCCCCAAAAAACTGTCACGTCAGGGGTGACGCGCTGAGGCCAAAAGGGGCCTTTCTGAAATAGATGCGAGGGAAAAGCGACGGTGCGGAGGGAGGCCCTGCTCGGCAGGGCGGGCTGTGAGGGGGCTCCACCAGGACACCCTTCATGGCAAGCTCCAAACTGGAACGGGTGTTTTTTGGCAGCGCAAGCAGGAGGCCCCCAAACCCCCCCGAAATGCTGGAGGGGGCGCAGAAGCCCCAGCCCTGCCCAGGCACTATGGCCCCCGTGCTGTGGGGTGAGCTGTCACATGTATGTTCCCGTTCCTATTTGTGGCGATGTTATTTGTGATCGTTATGCTCGTATTTATATTTACATCTGGGTAATTTGTATTTCTCTCGGGTTTATTTTTGTGTCCAGGGGCATACCTGTGTGTACACATGAAGGTATTCATGTGTCTGTGAGATACACGTCTCATATATGCACATGTGTATTAATATACATACATGTGTATTTACATATATACACACGTATATTCATACAAACTTATGTATTATTACGTGTATATTACATAATATACCATGTTATTATGTATAATATATACCATCTATATAGATAATCTATATACACCAATATATAATACACCATATTTATATTATATCACTTACATATAATACATTACATGTGTGTATGCACATTATCTGTGTGATATAAGTATTTACATACCCACACATATGGGTTAGAACTCAATATGAATTACACTTCTATTTTTATTGCATATGATGTTAGATTCAGCCTCTATAAAGCAAATATCTGTATTATATATACAAGGATATGGAGTATTTAGAATTGTTTGGGTTGGGAAAAACCTTTAAGATTATCGATTCAGAATTAATCCCGGGATATAATTCTCATTTTGTTCTGTACAGACCTATTTTATACATATATATTTATAAACATGTGTATCTCTAGTGTGTATATATATGTAAACACCATAAATATGTAGTGTGTATATATATGTGTGTGACATATATATACCTTGTATATATATTTACCATATACACATACATGTATATACAAATATACCATATATTTTATATGTTGCATTTAAGTGTTTATCTCTATATAAGAGGATAATAACATACCAATACCTATAAATAAATGCAGGACGTTTTTTATCATTATTACCATTTCTCCACAGGGAAATGGCTTTGCTTCATCTCCAATCAATATTTAAAAGCCAAATGCACACTCAGAACCATTTAAAGGGAAGATGTGGAGCTGCCTTAGAAAAATTTCATGGCTCAGAGTGGCCTTTTCTTCCTATTTTTGGTGAAAATTATGCTTTTCAGCAAGTGTTCCGTGATTTCTCTAAATATGGAAGTGATTTCTCTAAATATAGAGGTGATTTATCCAATTTTGGAGGGGATTTATATAAATATGGGCCTGATATTTCTAAATATTGGTCTGATATCTCTAAAGATGGGTCTGATTTCTCTAAATATGAGCCTGATTTCTCTAAATTTGGAGGTGACATCCCTAAATTTGGAGGTGATTTCTCTAAATACGGAGGTGATTTCTCTAAATATGGGTCTGATATCTCTAAATATGGGTCTGATTTCACTAAATATGGAGGTGATTTCTCTAAATACGGAGGTGATTTCTCTAAATTTGGAGGTGATATCTCTAAATATTGGTCTGATATCTCTAAATATGGGCCTGATTGATTTCTCCAAATATGGGACTGATTTCTCTAAATTGGGGCCTGATTTCTCTAAATACGGGCCTGATTTCTCTAAATTTGGAGGNCCTGATATTTCTAAATATTGGTCTGATATCTCTAAAGATGGGTCTGATTTCTCTAAATATGAGCCTGATTTCTCTAAATTTGGAGGTGACATCCCTAAATTTGGAGGTGATTTCTCTAAATATGGGTCTGATATCTCTAAATATGGGTCTGATTTCACTAAATATGGAGGTGATTTCTCTAAATACGGAGGTGATTTCTCTAAATTTGGAGGTGATATCTCTAAATATTGGTCTGATATCTCTAAATATGGGCCTGATTGATTTCTCCAAATATGGGACTGATTTCTCTAAATTGGGGCCTGATTTCTCTAAATACGGGCCTGATTTCTCTAAATTTGGAGGTGATTCCTCTAAATACGGAGGTGATTTCTCTAAATATGGGCCTGGTTTCTCTAAATATGGGCCTGATTTCTCTAAATTTGGGCCTGATTTCTCTAAATATGGGCCTGATTTCTCTAAATTTGGGCCTGATTTCTCTAAGTACGGGCCTGATTTCTCGAAATTTGGAGGTGATTTCTCCAAATATGGGACTGATTTCTCGAAATTTGGAGGTGATTTCTCTCAAAAAGGCTCAAACCTTTCCCAGATTTCTCTCAAAAAGGCTCAAACCTGTCCCTCTCTCAAAAGGCTCCCACCAAACCTGTCCCAGAGCTGCTGGCCATTGGCATAGCCATGCCCAGGATCACACTCCAAATTGCATTATATACAACTACCCATCAACTGCCCACACAGAACAGAGCTGGCTCAGCAGGGGGAGCACCAAAATTGTCCCAAAACTCCAGAAAACCAAGGGAATCTTTTCCCAAAGCTGTGCTTTGTGCTGTTCCCACCGTCCTCGTCCCTGCAGGTGAAGGTCAGCACGGCCAGCGGAGGCACCGGGACAATGGTCCCTCCAACAACCCTCCTCCCAACACAAGCGCAGGAAATCCGATGCAGGATCCCATTTCCAGGGGAGGTTTGCAGGCTCCAGAGGTTCAGATAAGCTCTGGGTAAACACTGGGAATTCAGGAGCTGCTCTGAGCTGCCTAAAACCTTGGAGTACTTAGTGGATGACACCAAGCCGTGTCAGTGGGCTGGAGAAGTCACAGCAACCAGAGATAAACCCACTGCTGGGACAGAAAAATAACCCCAGTTCCTTTCTGTCATAGAATCCCAGATTGGTTTTGAGTTGGAAGACACCTTAAGGATCATTTAGTTCCATGGGCAGGGACACCTTCCACTAGCCCAGGTTGCTCCAAGCCCCGTCCAACCTGGCCTTGGACACTTCCAGGGATGGGGCAGCCACAGCTTCTCTGGGCAACCTGTGCCAAGGCCTCACCATTCTTATAGTAAAGAATTTCTTCTTTATCTTTAATCCAGACCCACCCTCCTTCAGTCTCAGGTCATTCCCCCCTGTCCTGGCTATTCCTTACCATCACTCCAGGCCGAGCCAAAGGATAAGGGGCTGCATTGCCAATGGTTGTGTCCACGTAGTAACTCATCATCTCGGAGCTGCCTGCAGAAATGGAGATGGATTAGATGACAGGCCACAAAGACTGAGAGAACCAGCTAAATCCCCGCTTTCTCACAGCCATATAAAGCCCAGACCACACCATCACCTTACTGAGTGGGAGCTGGAAAAGTTAAGGGGAAAAATATCTGCATCAAGAGGAGATATTGTGATTAGATGGGTTGTATCAACAATGCAAACACACAGACCCATTAGTGTAAACTGGGGAGAGCCTGACAATGGTGAATGAATTATCACCTGGAAGCTGATGGAGCTGCTCTGAGGGAAGATGAGATCATATTTCCTTTGCTGGAGAATCAGTGGGAAATCGTTGCCAATTTTTTTCTTTTGAGAGAGAGAGAGAAAAAAAGCGCCACTTTGTTGAGATCAACACCTTTCCTGTAACAGCGTTGTCAAAACCAGCCTGTTTCACAAAGAACTTTGCTGTTTTCAGGAGGCATCATCTGTTTTCCCACATTAGCTTATGTTTGCTTGCTAAATCTCTGCCTTGCCTGGCATTCCTCACATGGGATTTACTCCTCTGAGCAAGTCCTACCAGAGCTGCTCTTTTGACGGGATATTTAATCATCCATGAGCCCATTTGTGTGGCTGAGGTGAAGGAGCTGCAGCGTGGCTCTGATATCAGAGATGCGGGTGTTTCTCTCCTTTAAATGCCCAGTGGAAAGTGCAGGGCCAGGGTTTGGTGGATATGACTCAAAGGTGCTGGAGGAAGGAGTAGAGGGGGTGGAGGCTGGGCAGGATGTGCCTGGGAGCCAAGGGAATGGCTGCTTCCATCTGGTGGTGCAGGCACAGCCTGAGGGATGAGGAGCTGATTTAACCAGCGGGGACACGGCAGCTCCAGCTGCTCTGAAACACCTCTGGGTTCCCGCAGAGCCCTGAGCTGCCAAATGTAATGTTTGCGCTGCCGATGCAAACACTTGTCTGAGTCATCTTAGAATAAAATCACAGGACCATGAGGGTTGGAAAAGTCCTCTGAGATCACCAATCCAACCAGTCCACCAGCACTGCTGGGTCCGGCACTACGCCACGTCCCCAGGTACCACATACACGCAGTTTTGAGCAATGCCAGGGGAGGTGACTCCACCACTGTCTTGGGGAGCCTGTCCCAGCGCTGGAAAACCCTTTGGGCGAAGAAATTTTCCCCATTATCCAACCTAACCCTCGCTGGTGCAACTTGAGACCGTTTTCTCTCCTCCTGTCCCTTGTTCCCTGGGAGCAGAGCACAACCCCTGCCCAGGCTCCCCCCTCCTGTCAGGGAGTTGCTGAGAGTGAGAAGGTCCCCCCTGAGCCTCCTTTTCTCCAGGCTGAGCCCCCCCAGCCCCTCATCAGACTTGTTCTCCACAAGGTTTGTGCTTGGCCCTTCTCAACAGAACCAGCACAACCACGTTACCTTCAGCTCCACCTCTACACTGGACCCTTGAACAACCCCTGGAGGCACTGGGACCTGTTCCCAGCTTCCCTCTGCTCCTTCCCTGCTCCCAGGGCTGGCCAGCAGTTCTCCAGCCCCCAGGGCAGGGTAGAGCTGTTTTGGCTGTGCCTCACTCACTACCTCAGCAAACAGGGACCCCGGCATTGTCTCCCCCCTGCTCTGTGAGTAATGGCCAAGCGTGGAACACCTGCATGTGCAGGGTATTAAATGATCATCATCATTTCCTGCCCGTTATTACCGACTCTTGTTCTCACACCAGCATTGTTGTTTTTAAAAAACTTCTCTTTTTTAATTCACAAAACTGAAAACTACCGACGTGGTGGAAGAACAACGAGCCCATTTCTCTTTGTGCTGTCCCCAAAACCACACAGAGTGTGAGTTACCGGGGCTGAGGAGCCTTAACTAATCTCAGCATCTGTGCACACCCTCCCAGCTCTAACGAGGCGTTGAAACACGTTTGCTTCAGTCTCTGGTGCAGCTGAGGCTGCAGCTGGGGAGACACAGACGGTGATGGAGCCCCTTTCTGAGTAATCACGGAGTCCAAGAATGATTTGGGTTGGAAAGGACCTTAAAGACCACCTCGTTTCCCCTGCTGCCATGGGCAGGGACACCTTTCACTAGATCAGGTTGTTCCAAGTGCCATCCAACCTGGCCCTGGACATTCTCAGGGATGAAGTATCCCTGGAATGAAGAGCATCCCCTAAAGAAGGTCAAGGCACTCAGTCCCACTCGGTCACACACTGGTCCCCTGATCCTAACCCTCAACACATGTAAACCACCTCAGGTAAACGTGGACTGGCCTTGCCCTAAAGTAAAGATTAGTGCTACCAAAGTGCACAAAACACGACAGACGCTGCAAAACTAAGGCAGAGAAACCTCAGGGCTGATTCACCTGTTTCAGAGCCACACACGTGTCCGAGAGTGAGGAGTTACAGCCTTCAAAGAGCAGTTCAACAGCAGCTCCTGTGAGCAGCTTTTGTTGCTCTCTGCAGCTTGTGCAATAGGCAGCTGGGGTTAGGTCTGGGGTTTTTTTGCCTTTGATGAAGACACCTCAGTCCCACAGTTCTCGAGAGCTGCTTTCATGCCTCGCTGAGCATCGTTTGCATCTCTCAGGCTGCACTCACCAGCTGAACCTTCCAGCAAGGGGCCACGCGCTGCTGCTCGAAGCCACATGTGCTGCAGTGACAGCAGAGGCACCAAACCCATCCTGACACCCAGGACAAGGCACTGTGCACTCAGGAATATCAGTAAGATTTAACCAGAGCACCGGCAACCCCCTCCCGAGCCTGGGAAAGGTGAATTATCATCCCTAGACAGCAGCTCGGAGAGATTTACAGCCGGTTTGCTCTTTGGTTTCTCTTCCCCTCCAAGCTGTGCTGTTAAAAATCACTAGTAGGGGGCAGAAATACAACACAAACCTCGGCAACTGTTTGCACTCCCCCCCCGTGGCCTGAAGACAAGTCTAGCTTAAACAAAAGCTAAATCAGTCCCCCAGCCTGATGCAGGTTTTGTGGGTGATAATGGTTAAAGGACAGACACAGGCTCTGGTCTGTGAAAAGAATCTGAAATCATGGAATGGTTTGGGTTGGAAGGGGTCTTAAAGATCTTCTCTTTGCAACCCACCTCCATGGGCAGAGATGCCACCCACTAAATGACAAGCCCTGGTAGAGAAGGATCCTGTGCACGAGATAATTGTGCTCTGGAAAAGCAGGTATGGAAGAGGAGGCAGGAGACAGCAGAAAGGGAGCTCTGCTGTGCTTTGTCCAGGCTAATTTTAACAGAACTTCCACCACTTCCCATAGGAAACTACTTCACAGCCCAACACATCTCTCACTGTCAGCAAGTTTCCCTGATGTTTGAGAGATATTTTGCCTGTCTTTAACTTCCTCTAATAAGAGCCTAAATAGTTCCTCCCCTCCCCCTGGATGCTGTCAGACAGCTCTGATGAGGGCCCTGAGCTGAGCTGAGCTCAGGCTAGAGCCCATCAGGGCAGGTAACTTGGCTGATACTGAGGAAATCACTGCAGATTTACACCCAGATAATCCTGATGCAGAGCTTGCAGAGAGCTGGTAATTAATAGAGGGGAGTCAGGCCCATTTGGTAAAATCCTTAATGGCTTAACAGTTTGACTTCAGCCTTATTGTTTGCCCTTATTATTTGTGTCTTATTGTGAAAACATGTGTGGGAGGAACAGCATTCTTTTTGGGAATCGATCAAGTACCAGCCAAAGCTATGAGACTCTTGGGTCATTTCTAAACTGAATTAAAAATTTAATTTCATTTCAACATCCATCCCTCCTCTTTTACAAGGTTTTTTTTTTGCCATTATTATTTTAAATCAATTACCAAGCTTAGTTTAAAAGGGAAAAGCTGTTTGTCCTCATGATTAACACACACCCCCCCCCCTTTCAAAAGTTGGGAAGGAGTTTAAAATATATATTTGAACAAAACAAACTCTGCCTGTTGGATATATGAAGACACTTCACAACATTTCCATATACTGTTTTAGTCTGATATTGTTTTAAGGGTGGGGAGAGGGAAGTGGAGTGAGGCCACAGTGGCTTCCCAGTGGCAGAATCGACAGATTCCCATCTCTTTTCCCAGTTTAATGTTGTAAAACGCAGTGGCTCAGACTGTTCCCCAGTTTCTGAGCTGCAGGACCACACTGAGCTCCTGCCCACCCCAGACCCCTGAGCCCCAGCTGGGCACCCAGTGAAGGTGTCCCTGCAGGGTGGCACAACTTGGACAGCTGCTCACCAGGATTCAGGAGCTTTGCCTCCATCCCAACAAACCAAGAAGGTTCCTTTTCCGTGGGGTTACTCCGAGGGGATGGGGCAGCACCAGCAAACCCACCAAAGTCTTCCTGGCTTCAAGAGCCTGAATGAAGACTTTAAAAACACAGAGCAGCCCCTGCCCCCGTGGGCTGGCAGCTCCCTGACCCAGAGCTGCTCAGTGAAAACCACTTTATTTTTGCACCGAGGAATAATTTATCATCTTTGAGGGGGTGGGGAGAAGAGCTGGTGGAAATGACATCCTTCCACAGGGCTTTAACCCGTGGCATCCTGGCACTTTCCAGGCCTCCTGCCAGCCCAGTTCTCAGGGGAACGAGTGTTTGTTGGTCTGTTGGCATGTTAAAAACCCCCTTCAATTCATCAAATCCTGGCACTGGCTTAAAATAAAAGGAGCATCCCTAAAGCGGGAGCATGAGCAGTAGGGATGAGTGTGCTTCCTTTAGTCACAATCCATGCTGGAAACCCCACAGTTCTTAGGATTTCAAAACTTCACAGTGTTTCTACGGATAACACCTGATTTAGTGAAGGGGAGGCAGGCAGGGCAGTAAATGCTGCTGTGGTAAAGAGAGTAGGAATGGTAAACAGAATAAAAATGGTAAATAGAGCAACAATTTACCATTGTAAATAGAGCAGCAAAGGTAAACGGAATAGGGATGATAAAGAGAGTAACAATGGGAAATAAGTAGCAATGGTAAATAGAATAGTAATTGTAAATAGAGTAAAAATTGTAAATAGAGCAGTAATTGCCCTTCTGCACCCGCTGTAAATACTCCCAGAGGTTAAACGACCTGGCCGAGGTCACCCGGGGAAAGTGAGGGGGAGAGGATCTGAGCACTATCTTAACTGCAGGGCGGGGATTGCCCCGGGATTAGCGTGTCCTGAGGAGTTTTTTGGGAAGGAGGGGGCAGGGGCGGCCTGTCAGCACATCCCGTCTGCCTTAGCCGGGCTCTTTCTTCCCTCGGTGCCTGTCAGATCCGAAGGAGATATGATGGGACCTCAGGAGCCTTCCCATTTGGCTGGATAAACTCTGGCTGGGCTGGGTGACCGTGGTCGTGAGACAGTTCCTTTACACCCGTGCCTTTGCTCTCTGTGCTCGGAGCAAACTGGTTTTTTCTTAAGACTTCTCTGTTCCCCTGTTCATTCATCAGTTACTCAGCTGGTAATTTATAATTAAGCTGAAATAAGCCCACCATCACGAGCCCCAGCAGATCTACGGTGAGCTGACAGCCGGGTCACAGCGCGCACAGGGGTTTAGGAGGGATGTGAAACCAGAGGGGCTGCTGCCATTAAATCATGCTGCTCCTGCAGCAGCTCCTTGCAACTGCAGGGAGATGTGAAGGGAAGGTTAATTAGGTCATCTGTTATTTCACTCCTGAATTTGCCCCTGTGAAGCAGCAGGCTCACGGCACAGTGTCAGGGGCCAGAGCCCAGGGGAGAGAACGGGATCGGTTCCCCCCAGCAGTGAGGGATCCCTGTGCCAGGGAGGGCTCTGACACCACGAAGGTGTTCCCAGAGCACAGAGCCCGACCTCCCCCGTGGCACAGGGACTGACAGCCCAGCTGGGAGGCTGTGCCGTGCTCCAGAATCCCTGCAGGACTCACGCTGGGACCAGCCTGCCCAGGCTTTGGGAGCCCCTCTCTTCCCCAGGTGCCCAGGCTGCTGTGGGAAGCCAGGCCACCCTTCATTCGGGTGTGACACACGGGTAAAGAGGGAGGTCGTTCTCTGCCTTCTGCCCTGAGCGTGTGCTACCCCAAAACTCTGCAGTGAAGCTGAGGACAAGGGACATACACACACACACAGACCAGTGCTGGGGGCACAAAATGCACCCACAACCCCCCAGCCCATGGGTGAGGGGGTTCATCCCCAAAAGTGGCTGGGGAGACTGAAAAAATCAGGTTTTTCGGGAAATTAGGTACATGACAGGCAGGGGAAAGCTTAAAAAGCTGTGGAACTAGGGGCAGCATGAACAGGCTGTAGCAGGAAACCACTCTGGACCCAGCCCACAGCCCCCAAAGGTGTCAGTTGACAGCACAGGATGGGAAGTTGATGGTAACCGTAACACCAAATGAGTGGCCACATGCAAAGCGATGATTTAGAGACTAATGGGAAGGGGGAAGGCCTTGGCTGGGCTCCTCAGGGACTCACAATTCCCACTGCCCGGGCGGGAGGGGGGGCAGGGTTTTGCCCTTCCCAGGGAATGGCAGTGGCACAGCAGCACATCCCTGGGGCTGCCACGCTGCAGACCCTCCCAGCAGGCAGTGCTGGCACCTGTGGCACTGTGTGCCCTTTGGGGGATGGCACTGCTGCGGAGAACACACTGGGGTGCCACAGCAAACCCTTCCAAGATCCCTCCGAGGCAGGAATCTGCCCCTGTCTGAGGGGCTGCTCCACGTGAGGAGTGAACATCCGACCCCGAGCACTTGGATTCTCCCCTCCCTCACAGCAAAAACAAAACCCAACCCCCTTTCAAGCCCAAATTACAACTCAAAACATAAAAGGAACTACAAATTTAATCCACTGCATGAATGCCAAGGCACAGCCTTCTGCCTAGACAAGGAAAATAAAATATTATTCTAAACAGCCATCTCAAATTTATATACATGATATTAAAAAAAAACACACAAAAGGGATTTTTGAAGGGAAGCATCAGCGCAGACATTTCTATAAGACCTTGCAGTGGCAAACACACAAATCAGTTACTGGGTGAAACTGGAAATGGGGAGAGGAAAAGTAAATCACCAACAAAACAAATCTGAGATAACCTGAAAATGTACTGGTACCTCCAACCCACACAAGAGTTTAAAGAGCCTCTCTTCCCCCTCCACTTACGACTCAGCTGGAAAACCCAGGGAAAAGCTTAAGTCCTCCACGGCTTCCCACACTTGTCTCCGCTCTCTTCCCAACTACCTGGTGTATCCTGTGCGCTGGAGCTGGAGAGGATGGAAATACCATAGTGTTTGCAGCAGGGCTGCCTATTCAAAGGGAGGGGGAGTGGTCAGCCCCGCACCCCGGGCGCTGGGAAAGGCGAGTCCCAGCCGCCAGCCAGGAAAAAGCCACCTCTGGCAGCTGTCACGACGGTGGGCACACAACATAGACGTGAGCTGGAGGTACTGGTGGGGGGCACTGAGGGGTGCCCACGGGGTCCTGTGTCCCGCAAAGGGGTCCGAGGGTTTCAGCCTGCGCGGAGGTTCTGCTCCAGCCCCGCAGCTCCTGGCGAGTGGAGTTTATTGTCGCCCAGGAGCTGAACTAAAGGCTCGCAGGGCACGGCCGGGCTGAGGTTGAACCAGCCCCGATCCCGCAATCTCGGCCCAGCTCCTGCCTCTGCCCGGAGGTGCCTCGTAGCAGAAGCTGCTCTTTCCACCTGGAAGATCCCCCGGGCGCCTCTGCCTGCCCTGCTCCCCTCAGTGTTCTGAATGTCCGTGCTTTCTGTCTCACCCCAGCCCCGGGAAGGGTCCAGCCTGGTGCACCCTAAAACCCCTTGGCACGTGCCTCTGGAGCCAGGAATGCCAAAGGAATGCCACGGGAGCTGCTGCTGGCTTTTGAAGTCATAAGGGCTGAAGGAACCCCCCCTTACAGGAGGGAGATGCTGGGGCAGCCCTGGGAGCCGCTGGAACAGCTCCCTCCTCTGACAGAGGCGGATGGTCCCAACCTGCATCACCCCAAAACTGCTCTTCAGGCAGTGATAGGGGTGTCCAGGGGCTCTCCAGAGAGGAGAAGGCTGCTGGGACCACAAGGGCAGGACAGGACAGGGGGGTACAAACACAGGTTGCACCGCAATACCTCCAATAACGTCCATGTGAATTATCCAGAGGCTCTGGGAGAGCGGGATCAGGGGCTGCCCTCCCCAGACAGCCCTGTCTTCCCGTGCCCAGCCTGCCCGACCCTCCCAGGCTGGCCAGAGACCTCCAAAACGCCCGTGGTCCCCCCAGATGCTGCCTGCAGGAGGACGTGCCCATCCCGCCTCTCCGGCTCTCGCTCTCCTGGCAGCAAGGCTGCCCTTTCCTCCAGGAGAGGGCTCCAGGCTGGGAGTCCTGTCCGGCTCCAGCACACATCCCCAGCAGCCTGTAAGAGCTGCGGCTGAGCCCGGCCAGGGGCAAAGCCCAGACTCCAAGGGTTCCATGGGAGCTGTTCCAGGACAGGCAGAAGGGGAGGCTGGGAAGAGCTGCTGGGATTTTCCCCAGAGATCCCAATAGAAAATGTCATATGAGAGCAAAAGCAAGAACGCAGCCATGGGGCTCAGCCCTCACTGCCTCCATGCACTGACACTCCTGCAGAGTATTTGCACCTTTCCAGGGAATTTGGCAGCATCCTCCTACTCCAAAAATGCAGCCTGTCCCTCTGAGCACTGCCACCAGAAATCCAGGCTGAAGGATCGGCCTGGGGGGGAAAATAACTCCGGGGGACACCCTTTCCCAGCCCAAACATGGGGATGGATTTTAGGTAGTATCAGCCAAGTGGACATTTGCGAAGTGCAAAGCAAAGCTGTATTTGCTCTCAGGTGGATAACTCCTGCCTGCGTGGGGCTTCTGTGGCATCACCCACAACCAAATCAAATGTGCAAAATGAGTGTGCACAGGCACGAAGGTCCCTCCTGTTCCCCCCAGCCCAGCCCAGGATGTTTCTTGAGTGCACAAAGTGGCAAATAGCAAGAAACCCCCATTATTTATGCACATAAAACTCTTCCCAGGTCCTTCCAGACTTCCTCAAGCTCCCAAATGATGAATGAATCTCAACTTTAGCCCTGAACTCACAAACACAGCTACAGGTGGCCCGAACACACGTTATTACCTGTTGAACTTGCAGCCCAAGGCACGGATCCCTCTTGTAGTTCTTTTAACACAGGAAATCATTTACAGCGTTCCCATCTTCCCATGAAGGTTTCCAGCCTCCTGGGCTTTGGTACAAAGGCTCTGTCACATCTGAGCTCCAAAGGAGTGGAATTCATCCAGCAATCAATTTTTATCTGGGCAACTCTTCCCGGGATAACCCTGCTGGCAGCTGCAAACAAGATGTCCTTCCCTGGCTGGAGGGTTCTCTCAGCACAGTTGTTTGGATGCAATAATCCATATATTAATAGCTCTGTGCATGGCTGTCCAACCCACTGGGTGGCTGGGAAATGGAGAGGCTTGTGCTTTCAGGTGTGTTTTTCCATCACCACAGTGGCTGCTGCAGGAAAATCACCTCTCTTGCCTTCTGGAATCACAAAATCGTGGAATGATTTGGGTGGGAAGGGTCCTTGAAGATTAACTCATCCCATGGTCTCCTGGTTTCAGGGTCACTGTTGTCACACCTGAACCAGTTGTTTCAGCTCATAAGGAAAAGCTGGGTTAAATTTCGGGCAGCTTGTGGAATTCATCCCAAAGTCCTTGTACTTTCCATTGCAGCTGGTTTGGGTTTGGTTTGTGCTCATAAAAAAATGAAACGACTCCTCAATGTTTCCCTGAAGTGGTTATTAATGTTTTTTACTGAATTGGAGGTGCCCTGGGGACGTTTCACGGGTTGTGCACCATTAGGCTGCTGAAATGTGGGGGCACACACAGGCTCCTTCTGGGCAGTGCAGGACAAAGGGCCCTTTCCCAGCAACCTGAGGAATCCCTGTCTCCATTTGGGATGCAAACTGACAGCAGCATCCTGCTGGGGGTGGCTGCAAGTAGAGATGGTCATGGTTTGCATCCTGGAGCTGGGAGTGAGCCCAGATCCCCTGGACAAAACTCAGCACAGTTCTGAGTGTCACCAACTGTCACCAACCCTGGTTCACCCTCTTGGGAGAGATCCTTGTGGTCCTGCTTGAGGATCATAAGCCACTAAGGGTGAGAAGCTGCATGTAATAAGCTTCCAGAGCCCTTTATGGATCTCTAAGTATCATCATTTCCACATTACACTGGAAAAACAGAGCAGGGACCAATAAAATGATCCTGAGGGCCTGAATCTCTCTGCTTTTTGCAGTTACATGATGACCCCAGTGGTGCAAGGCAGTCAAAAGGGGCTTCCTGATTTGGAGGATGGCCTGCCCAGCCTGTTTGTCCTGGGAGATCAGCTGAATCAAGGAGTTGCCTGTGCCTGTAAATCTGCAGCAGGTTTGTCCAGGCTGCCACAACATTCCCTCCTGCCCCTCCTCCAAGTCCAGGCTGACACACAGCCTGTGCCCAGATGCCTCAGCAGGGCTCCCCCAGGAGCTCTGCACATCTGCACTCCAGGCACTGAGGTTCTGCAGGGCTGCCTGGCCTCCAAAGCCAACTGGGACACCCCCAGAGCTCATCCCCTCTGACCAGGGAGCCAGGGACCAACACCCCCTGAATTCCCTCCTTCTGTGGAGCCCTTGCCAAGCTGAGGGGAAATATCTACCCTCAAAAGCAGGAGAAGAAGGTTTTTCCACCCTTGGGTCAGGCAGGAGCTCAGTTCTGGGATCTTCATTACCTTGGCCACAATGTGATGGTACAGGATATCCACTAAAATAGGACAGATTTGGGGTGTACAGGAACATCCTGAGTGAATAAACTGGTCCACAAGGGACTTTCATGATGCTGTTTTAGGTTAGAAGCTTCTACACATAGATCACCTTCTTAATAATTGTGATGATTGTTATAAACTTGGTTTATTCCACTTCCAATAGGGAGATTATATCCATGTAGAAATGGACTTTAAACAGGGAACTGGTGAGTGTGTCAGACCAGCTTGGTGAGACACCACATGCAGGAGAATTCCACATCCATCTTGGGTCTGTGCACGTGGCTCTAAACACAGGGACACGTATAGAGATGAGAAACCCCAAAATAACACCCAGTCCCAACAAGATTTCCTTCCCTGGGAGGGTGGGGAGGCCCTGGCACAGGGTGCCCAGAGAAGCTGTGGCCACCCCTGGATCCCTGGAAGTGTCCAAGGCCAGGTTGGACAGGGCTTGGAGCAACCTGGGCTGGTGGAAGGTGTCCCTGCCCATGGCAGGGGGTGGAATGAGATGGGCTTTAATGTCCCTTCCAACCCCAATCAGTGTGGGATTCTGGGATTTAATGATATTTTCATTCTGGAAGAGGAAGTGAGAAATTTCCACTCAGCTCTAAGTCCGATGTTAAGCAACATCTCTGGGGAAGTTCCAGCCATAACATCACCAGCCTGGGCCCTTAAGATGCAAATTCACGAGTTTTGCCTCGTTGGCACAAAAACTGATCCCTTTTCTGAAGGCCAACGTGAATATTGTCAGTGCAAACCCTTCTGTGCCCCACTCACACCGTTAACACCACAGGGGAAGGATGCACAGGAACCCCTGGAGGCTGCAAGGACAAGGTAAATCAATTATCATCCATGACAATATGAAGTGGAAAATCAGTCATCATTTACCAGTTCTCTCTTTTCAAGAAAAATTTGGCCTGGGTGTTGGGAGAAGGATCTTTTATTAGACTGGCTGATACACTCAGAAAGGATTTCATCACATATACACCCTCTTCAGACTGTAAATTAAAAGCCTCCTCCAAAATCAGTTAATCTAAGACTATAAAGCCAGATTTCAGAAGTGCTCTTTTCCCAGGCAAGATGTATAAATAAAGATCAGATTTATAAAAATGCTATCTGTTAACAATTCCTGCTCAAGCACATCTGGCCAGATTTCAAAACGAATTCAGCTGCCAGTTAATCACTTGCTCTTTATTACTTAACTCGTTATTAGTATCAGGGGTAAAAAAAAAAAAAAAAAAGAAAAAAAGAAAAAAAGATATTTTTATTTTCTTTTATCTCTTCAAATATCCCCTGCATCTTGCAGTAGTGAAATTCAAAGCCTTGATAAAAATCTTGACATTTGAAAAAAGTCAACTGCTTCTCCAACCCGTGCAAAGATACAGAGGATGAATTGAGATCATTGAACTGGCTTCCCTCTGCATCTTCTTGTTCAAAAAATAAGATTAGCACGGCAGCGAAAAGGTCATATAAAGCCCATCCTGGAAGTAATAGGCAGCTTATTATGGGTGAACCGGGGTGCTAATGAGGGAAGCTGTAATTATCAGTGGTTCTCTGAGGACACCAGTCAAAATCTGGGTGTCCCCGGGTCTCTTTGGCCGCTGGTGGCTGTGGAGGAGGTGGCCCTGCCTGCGGGGCAGAGCGTGGTGGCTTCGGTGTGCTGGCCTTGGAGATCCTCCCTGCTGGCCAGCAGGGGCTCCAGGAACACTGGGAAGCGCTGAGGGGTGGAAAAGCTCCTGCTCTGCCCCAAGGATGGAATCTCCATCCCCGGGGGGGTTTCAGACAGGGTGGGTGTGGCACTTGAGGACGTGCATTGGTGGTGGCCTTGGCAGTGCTGGGGGAAGGGTTGCACTTGATCTCAGAGGGCTTTTCCAACCCAAATGATCCTGTGGTTCCACAAGTCAGGGGGGCTGAAGGTGGAGCCCGGGTTTTCCATTTGGGTCCTCTCAGGGTGGCCCTGGAGACCTCAGGAGTCAGGTGTCCCTGAGCAAAGGACACCCCAGCAGCACAGGCTCTCACTGCATCCATGAATTCTGGGCCCTGCCTGGGATCCCAGGGCTGGAGAAGGGAGCAGTTGGCTCTCCACAGCCATCGTTCCACAGCTCATGGCTTGACCCCAACACCCTTTGGGGTCCCTGGGCTTCTCCTTCCACAGCTCGGTCTCTTCAAGTCACAAATGCTGGGGGTGAGCAGGAGAAAGGACTTGGATGGCGTCAGAATTCCGAGATTTCCCTGCATCTGGCTTCCATGGGGAGCTGATAAACCTGGGAAACTCTCTGCTTCTCCAGGCCTTTTTCCAGTATCAAACTGACCTTTTTGTTCTCCCTCAGCTGACAGACACACAGCCCAGGACAGCAAGGGGTCAGTGGTTTGTGCAATGATCTCAGGAGGTCCCAGCTTGAATCTGGGCCCTCCTGGGTCCCACCACCCAGCCAGGAGTGTGAGGGACACACTCAGCAAAAAAAAAATAGTATTATCCTGATTTTCTGTGTGAGGAACCGTAGGCCAGGGAAGTTGTGTGATGTGACTCCATAAACTGGAGATTTTTCGATGCCCTGATTGCACAACTAAACCACTGCAAAAATTATCTGTATCTTAATAAACATTTTCAGTTGTGAGAGAGAGCAGCAGGGGGAAAAAAAAATCCAGTAGCAGAAACACGAGGCTGGCTTTTGTGGAAATGAGTTATTAACATGTCCTTTACCTCTCTGTTTATTTTCCACACGGTTCCAGGTCAAGGGAAGTTTGTCTGTGACAAAGATTAGGCTTTTGGAACAGCTGGGTCTTGTCATATTTAATTCCTGAGCTCCACTGAGCGTGTTTGGACAGGTTCTCTTTTGTATCTTTGGTTGATCATCAGGGGAGCTCAGGAGGGGTAACAGGACACAGGTGACATCCCCCCAGAGGTGTCCCTGAAGGACACCAAGAGCTCCAGGAGGAAGAAAGAGGAGAAATAAGGCATGTTAAATCCACACAGCCTGGTGAGGGAGGGGTTATTTATGGCCAGGCTGCGGAATTGCAGAGCTGGGTCCCACATGTGAAGTGAAAGTGGAAGTGTGTGGGTGGGAGGGGAAGCAGCAGCCTCCCATTTATCAGAGCTCCAGCAGTTTTCCACCCGGATCCAGGCTGCCTTCTGGAGCACTTCACAGCTCCCAGGCATGATCCCCTCCCAGCACCCAGCCCTGGGGAGTGTTGGGGCAGGAACACCGACCCAGGAGAGGGAGGACTCTTCCCATTGTCCTACAACCTGCTCTTGGGGGTTCATTAACCTGGCAGCTCCCAAAAAAGCCAGCCCAGCCTGCCTTCCCTTTTCCCAGCCCTCACAGATCCCACAGGAGCTGGCATGGACCCCTGGGTTTTAAGCAGAGAGGGGGGGATGGAGGAGAGGGGGGTCATGGCAGGGTCAGCTGATGAACAGCAAACAATCCTAATTTATGCAAAAAGCAGTCTGGAAAAAATGACATTCCTGGTTGTCTGCATGTACAACATACAGAAATCCTAAATAAAGGAGCCAAAGAGGTTTCCATGAATTAGAGCTTTATCCTTGCAGCACCCCAGAGCTCAGCCCATGAATTGGGGTGTTTGCCTTTTTAATTGCTCTGTCTCTCTAACTCAGGCCATTTAGAAGCTGCACCAGCAGTGCCCTGTTGGTCATTTGGGCCTTGGCTTTTCCCTGGTTTTCCACCCTCTTAGACAACAAACAAGCCATTAATGTCTGGAAACACAGCTTGGATTTGCACTTCCAATCCACAGCCCAGATCACTGCCAGTGGTGCCCAGTGTCACATTTAAGACCAGCCATGTCCCAGCACTGATTGATTCCCCCCTGCCCTCCTCCCTGGGTGCCCACCTTCACCTCCCCCCACAGAGGAGGTGCTCTGGGTTCGCAGCCCTGGAAATAAGGTCCCAGTGTGGCTTTTCCTGATTGAAAACTTCCAATAGTGAGCAAGTACAGGCTTTACTTTTGGTCCTGGATTTGACTCTCCATTAGGATGGGAGAATTTCTGGGCTAATTGCTGGAGCAGCTGCAGCCAATGAGCTGTATCTTCATTAACAGGAATCTTCTGTGCCCTTGAAATCCCTGGTTTCTTCTACTGGTGGTTCATGGACTCATGGAATGGTTTGGGATGGAAGAGATCTTAAAGCTCATCCAGTCCCACCCCTGCCATGGGCAGGGACCCCTTCCACCAGCCCAGGTTGCTCCAAGCCCCGTCCAACCTGGCCTTGGACACTTCCAGGGATCCGGGGGCAGCCACAGCTTCTCTCAGCAACCTGTGCCAGGACCTCATCACCCTCACAGGGAACAATTCCTACCCAATATCCCATCTAACCCTGCCCTCTGGCAGGGGGAAGCCATTCCCCCTTGGACTATCACCCCATGCCCTCGTCAGAAGTCCCTCTCCAGTTTTTTTCTTCTGAAGTCATTTTGTGGGACGAGGCCTTGGCTCTTGTGTTTCCTTGGAATCTCAGTTCTGCAGGGTAGCCTGTGCCAGGGCCTCCAAAGTGGTTCTCCATCTTTTCCCATCTTCAGGGTCTCTGCCCGTATGAGGACACCTCTGGAGTGCCAACCTGCGGGAACCTGCATCCCAGCTGGTTTTCCCTCAGGTTTTCCCTGGACATCCCAGGCACAGTTGGCAGCTCCATCCGGATGCAGGATGTGGAAACCTTGGCTCAGGCTGGGACTGGGCGAGGAGAAGAGCCCAGCTCACAGGAATGGCTGATGGAGAGCCCCATGGCCCAGTGTCACCAGGCTGTCACTGCTGCTCCCAGTGCAGTTCCCAGCTGGGAAGCACCTCAGCCCTCACCAGGCCCTGAGAGCTCACCTTCCTCTCAGTCCCTCGGGCGGGATCCAAGCCTTGCTTTGCCTCCCTTTTCCCTCCTGGGTCTGCTTTGTTCCTGTGAGCATTTGGGCCCAGGGGACACATGGATGGCAGGGAAGGGATTTCACAGGAGGAGATGCCATCCCTGCCCAGACTTTCCCAGACCCACAGATGCTGCTTTATTTCCCTCCACAGCCCCCTCCCTGGGTGCAAAGCTGAGGTTTCTGTGTTGCTCCTGGTAGAGGAGGAACACACAGGGCTGTGACAGTGACCTTGTCCTCACCCAGAAGGTCTGGCTCAGCTGGTACCGAGTCCTGGGGCTTTTGAACTCAGCAGGAGCCTGGCCTGGGGAAGGTTTGTGGGATGAGTTTTGGCTGTCCTGATTGAAGCCGCTTCCAAAAATCAGTGAATGCCATTTCCAGCACTGGGACTGGGGCTCACATTTGCATTCAGTGCCTGCAAATCTCCCTCTGAGACTTTATAAACCTCAGCTGGGAGTTTTATTTAATTCTGGCCACCCTGGGCACAAGCACCACGAGCACGGACACAGCCTTGTTTATCCCAGTGCAAATGGGATGAGGAATTATTTTGTTCCAACCCCATCCTGAGCATCTGTGGGCTGAAAGGGACCTCGCTGAAAGTCAGCACAAGCTGGATTTACCTCCTCCCTGAATGAGCTTCATTAGCTCGTGCAGTCAGCTCCAGCTTTTAACGGATGCAGCAAATGGGAGATACAAAATAAATACTACAATCAAAGTGCTTAAACCTACGCTTTGTCTATGCCAACACAAACCCTGAATGGGAGGAAGCATTAGGCTAAAAATAGATCCTCAAGCAAAATCCCAGAGCTTTTATTTTTTCTTGCATTTTTTTTTTTCTCTAGGTTCATACTGTAAAACATCTGCTGAACAGTTTCCTATAACTGTTTTTGGCTTTTAAATCAAAGAAAGAAGAAACAATGTCCCATTTTTGTAGAGAGAAAAGGAGGAGGGGAATAATAGACCTTCCTCTCAAAGGAGGATGACAATGAGGATAGAAATAGAAAAGGGAGAGCTTTGAAACATCTTGAGTCCAGACAAGGAGTGGGTGGAGGGCAGGTTCAGGTATCTCTGCTTGCTTTGGCCGCTTCCCATTCCAAGAGGGAGCTGGCAAAGCTGCTGACATCCAAAAGGGAAGAGCCACGGGCAGAGCTGGATCGTGCCTGGAGGGCGAAAAGAGGCTGAAAAGGGGGTGCAACAGTGCTGGGCGTGCAGGGGAAGGTGCGTGGAGGAGGAAAACGCTCATCGTTGAGCAGGAGAGACAAGGAGGAGCTGTGTTCAGTCGAGCTGGCTTTTCCCCCAGCCCAGGAGAAAATTCCCTGCTCCTTCCCTGGCACGGTCCGAGCTCCTCGAGGTGTCCCACAGCTGCAGCCGCCCCCACCCACCTGCAGCGGCCAGAGGGGTCCCCACGCCAGGGTGGGTGGCCCTGAGCTGCCACATCTGGGCTCGGTGCCTCGGCAGCCTCGGGGAGGGCACTGCCCTGTCCCCTGCACCGAGGGCACGGAGCCCCTTCCCCGGGGGACCCGGGGGGACCCGGGGGGGACGGGCAGCCCCCGGGGGGACGGGCAGCCCCCGCTGTCCCACCTCTCGGGCTTCTTGGCAGCGGTGCCTGCGCAAAAAAGCCTTTCCTGCCAAGTCACAGGATGCGATGACGGCGCGGCTGGGAAAAACTTCAAAACAGCCCAAACAATCGGAGATTGTCTGCGGAGAGCGGGCTCTAAAATTGGCTCCTTGGATTAGCACCAGGCTCACCCCTGGGGCCTTTGTCAGGAGCGCCGGGCTCGGCAGCGATGACGGAGAAGGATCTAATCTCGCTTCCTATCTGTGACACGGGTCGAGTTGAGCCCGGCTTTGCCGGCTGGGCTCGTCCCTCCGTGACCCATCCAGGCACCCAGACAGCGCCGGGGCCGGGAGCGGCTTCCCGCTGGCAGGAATCCCGCAGTGCCTATAGGAACTGTATGACTCAGGAGTCAGCGATCCTTTTTGATTTATTTCCCTAAAAAAGTTGCTTAGGACCCTGCATCCCTGTTCCTGTGCAGGTCTGGAGGGTGCGAGAATTGCTTTTTCTTAGATGGATTCAGCACATGTTGGGCTCCTTTTAGGTAAATCCCAGTCAGGCAGTGGCAGAGCCCCTCCTGTTCCCAGGAGTTTCTTAGCACCTTTGGTCCTTGGCATGAGGTCTCTGCCCCCAGGGCCCTGCCATCAGCACCAGGGACTGGGGTGAGGTAACACAGCCCCACAAGCCATGAACCTCTTTCCTGGCATCCTTGTGATCCCAGCACCCAGAGCTGCTGCTGAGGCTGCGTTACACACAGTCAGTGTGTGCGTCCAGTGGCTCTGACAGACCCATGGGCTCATCCCTGGGCTGTGCACACTCTCTTCTCCCTGCCCCGCACTGCAGCACCCCAGCAGCATCCCTCTCCCAGCCCAACCCATCCCAGGAAACCCTGGACAAAAGAAACTCGGAACAAAATCCAGGAGCAGGGAAGTGGCGGGCGAGGACCTGTGTCAGATCAGCCGGATCCCCAGGAGGAAATAATTGGAACAAGGCTCTGGCACGTGCCGGGAGATGGGATGTGGCGGGGGAGCCGCTCCCTGCCAGCCCTCTCCAGGTGCTGTGGGCAGGGACCAACCAGCCTGCCCCGGCCCTGCAATGGAGAGGGAAGGGAGACACCAGAAAATGGCATTTTGGCAGCAAAACCTCTCTGGGGTTGAACTCCTGTGGTCTGCACAGAAAGGGCTTTGCTCTCCCTCGATCCTGCCAGAGGGAAAACAGCGTTCCAGGCACTTCCCAAGAACCCAGAAACACTTCTTAGAATACACCTTCTCCTCCAAGCCTGGAGGGTCTCCAAACCTTAAAGACCCTTTATCCACCCTGGCTCTGCAGGAGAGGAGCTGTAGAGGGTGGGGACAGGGAATGTCCTTTACCCCATGTTGGTACAGATTCCAGTGCCAGGGGGCTGAGGGGGGAACCTCAGCTCTGGGATAAATGTGGGAAACACGTTTCAGCTCTGAGAGGCCATCTGGGATTTGGGAGGGCAACGGTGGGGGGCAAAATCATTTGTCTTTTCAGGAGAATGAGCCCCTGTGTGTGTGTGCAGGTACTTGGGGCTCGCAGAGAGGGGAGGGAGGAACTCAGAGCCTGATTAATCAAAACCACTGGGAATTGATGGAGGAACAGGGTCCAGGGGACAGTGGACTCCCCAAGCCCGCTCCACCGTGGTGAGAAGCCACACCAAGGGCAGAAGCACATCCCAGTTTCCCAGAGAGACTCCACATGTGTGCATCCAGGGGACAACTTGCTGTGTTTGGGTCTGTGCAGGGGCAAGCACAAGAATGTCTTTGTACCTTCAAGTGCAGCCCAGTGGGCAGAACAGCCTGATGCTGCACCACGGGGGGCAGGGGGGAAGCCCCCGGGGGTCCCCTGGGGTTGCAGCCCCTCCAGACAGGGGTGTCCTGTCCCCTGCTCGGGATCTGATGGAGGTGGAGGTGGTGCCAGGAGGTGATGCCAGGAGTGTTCCTGCAAAGGCACATTCACGGCATGGGTTTACATTCCTGCAGGAGTGCCTTTGCCAGAGTGCTGATTGCAAGCAAAGGTTTGCAGCTTGGAAACTTGGAAGGCTCTGGCTGTTTTCACTCTCTCTCCCAGGCTCTTTCATTCATGCTTCCTCTCTCTTTTCCCCAGTGCATTTCTCACTCACGCTCTCATTCATGCTCTCTCGCTCATTCTCATTTTCCTGGCTGTATTTTTAGCTCCCTCGCCGTTCGGAGGATGTGAACATTATCCCTGAGTCATGACTTTGTGAGGAAACAGGCAGCCAGGGTTTCCATTACAGCCCGGGAGGGCTCTTATCAGCTGCAGCACAGGCTTGTGGGGAGGGGGCTTTATCTCCCGGCTCCTCTCCCCTTCCTTTCTCTCCAGCTGCTGCAGCTCCGGCTCCTCTCAGAGCCCACGAGGCTCATCCCCCCCGGCCGTGTCGTGACGCGGTGCCCAATGAGTTAAATGAAGATTGGCAGCCAGGAAATGGGAGTAAAGCGTGAGGGCCAAAGAGCATCTTCCATCCTCCATCCTCCATCCTCCATCCCCGGGGCCGCGGTGGCCGCCGCCGGGATTGCAGCCAGGGAAAAGGTGTCTGGCAGGGCTCTGACACCGAAATTCCCAGCCCGTGCAAACAAACATGAGGTAATGGCACCTGGGGGCTTATCCAGCTTGCTCTGCCTTTGGAAAACACAACCTCCCCCCCGAGTATTTCAGTCTGGCTCACGATGGGGTTGAAGCAGCAGCAAAGTTTACACCGGCTCTGTTCCCACACGGGGACGAGCGGTGGAAATAAAGAACACCGCACGTCAGGAATGATGGGAGCCAGTCGTTAATTTGGGCTTTGTTCCCAAGTGCCAGTGACACACCGCACGTTGCAGAGCCGTCCCCTGGAGACAACAAACACTCGGGAGAGGAGCAGCCTCCCGGCACAGCCTGCCCTGCCCTCGGCTGACATCACGGATCATTTCCAGTGACCCCGGGGCGCTGCGGAGGGAGGAGGACGCCGGAGGGCACATTTCGGTGTGTCTCGACGCAGCCTTCTGCATCACGACTCGGCTTGGCTAATCCCGGCCTCTGTGCTGGTCGTGAGGCTCAGCTTCACCTTTTCATGACATTCAGGCTGTTTTCGGCTCACTTCCTGCGACTTTCCTCTCTAACCTTTATGTTATCTCCCCGATACTCTCTCCTCCCTTTTCCACCCATCTGCTTATTTTAGCTGCCTCTTCCTGCCAGCGCGTGTGGCTGTGCCCTGCCCTGCTGCCCTCCTGTGCCCTGCCCTGCTCCCCTCCTGTGCCCCCTCCGGGGCAGAGGGGGGTCACTCCCCTGCCCTCACCTCCAAGGGGGAGTTTGGCCCCATTTTCATGCTTTCCAAATGATGGAAGTAAATCCCCCTCCTGCCTCCCTGCTGCACACCCATCCTCCCCAAACGTGGCTTCAGCCCCCAAACCCTGTTCAGGGGCAGGACCTCTTGCCCCTTTTCCCATGCACACTGCAGGGCATGGGGAGTCCCTGCAACTTTTTCCTCTGATATGGACTGGCTTGTGGCTATCCCGAAAACCCTGGCTGCAGTGGGCATCCCGGACACCTACGCTGATGTTCAGCACCGGGGTGCTCCTTCCAAGCAGTTAAAACTGATCCTTGTGGTCCTCTGTCCCCTTGGGGATGGTCCCAGTCCTTCATCCCGGTGGAGATGCCATTCCAGGATCCAGATCCTGCTGTATCCAGCCCGTTTGTCCACCACAGGACAGCAGAGCGGATGCCCCAGAAAGTGCCCGGCGAGATGAAAGGCTGACATGAGATCAGGAGCCAGCTCAAGAAATTCAAGGAAGAAAAATCCACTGAGGGCCACTTTGGGTCAGGAAATCCAAGTGCTCAGAGAGGACACTGGGGATGGATCAGGCCCTTTCATCTCTGGCTCTCAGTGGAGCTTTGGCTCTACACAAACACTCCAGCACACACCTCTGAGCTGGTGGCTTCCTTCCCTGGGACAGACATGGAGCTCTGGGGGGAGGACACCTGGGGAGGAAAGGAGAGAAGTTTTTCCATCTTGGGCCATTCCAAGACATGATACAATGAGGGGGGTGCTGGTGGTGCAGGGAATGTCCCCATGACACCCTGGGGGGAGGTGGAGGGGAGGTCAGAAGCAGCAGGAGCTTGGAGAGCCCCACGGTCCCGTTTGTCCAAGGAATGAGCCGTTTGCAGCCCCAGAGTCAAAACACTCCAACAGTGGAAGCCTGGACTTCCTGGGCTGAGCCCTGTTGCTAAATAAAAGACAAAAGAAAGAGTAATTAGGTGCCATTAATTGTTGCTAAGAGGATTTTTGCTGGCAGACAGCACTCCTCTCCGGGGCACACAGCCCTGGCCCAGCCCAGTGTGGCTGCACCAACACTTACTGAGGGGCTGATTTATTTGCTCCCAGTCCCAGTGGCTGCCAACCCTCCCACCCTCTCCATCTCCTCTGGCCGTGCTCACACAGAGGCCAGGAGAGGACAACCAGGGACCACAGCCCGGGGGGAACCAGGAACAGCAAATCCATGGGTGCTCCAAACATCCCAGCCCTGGGAATCTCAGCCACTGTGTTTGTGAGGGGATGCAAGGCAAGGCATAAGTCAGGAATGTGTAAATGATTTTCCTGTGAGGGAAGGCTGAGAGAACTGGGATTGTTCAGCCTGGAGAAGAGAAGGCTCCAGGGAGACCTGAGAGCCCCTTGCAGGGCCTGAAGGGGCTCCAGGAGAGCTGGAGAGGGACTGGGGACAAGGGAGGGAGGGACAGGACACAGGGAATGGCTTCACACTGCCAGAGGGCAGGGATAAATGGGATATGGGAAGGAATTGTTGGCTGGGAGGGTGGTAAGGCCCTGGCACAGGTTGTCCAGAGAAACTGTGGCTGCCCCTGGACCCATGGAAGTGTCCAAGGCCAGGTTGGACGGGGCTTGGAGCGACCTGGGCTAGTGGAAGGTGTCCCTGGCCATGGCAGGGGGTGGAATGGGATGAGCTTTAAGGTCCCTTCCAACCCAAACCATTTTGGGGTGCTCTGGAAACACTTGTGGTGCATTTGGCTTTGGGGGCAGAGGGAGCAGTGAGTCCTGCAGGCACTGGAAGGATCCTCTGTCCCTGCCATTTACCTGAACTCTGGATTCTGTGCTTCCCCATTAGAGTTTATTAATTATGATGGCTATTATTTTGCCTTATGATGAACGCAGCCCTTTGGAGGCCTTGGGACAGTGCTGAGAACCACGAGCAATTTAATAACCAGGATTCAAATGTTGAGGCTCTGCTTTAACTCCTGCCTTGGTGGGGAAAAAAAAAA
Source organism: Oxyruncus cristatus (assembly GCA_013399855.1). Lineage (NCBI taxonomy): Eukaryota > Metazoa > Chordata > Aves > Passeriformes > Cotingidae > Oxyruncus > Oxyruncus cristatus. The sequence goes on from VXAY01004351.1 coordinate 165,903, forward strand.
ACCCTCGCTTTCATCAAGAGGGGAGGCTCAGCCAGCAGCTGTGTCCCCCCAGGCTTTGTCTGGGAGCTTTTACTGGGATCCTGAAACAGAGAGAGTAAGTTTAGATCAGAAATCGGGAAGGAATTCTCCCCTGGCTTCCCTGGCTGTGGCTGCCCCATCCCTGCAAGTGTCCAAGGCCAGGTTGGACATGGCTTGGAGCAATCTGGGCTAGTGGGAGGTGTCCCTGCCCATGGCAGGGGGTGGGATGAGATGAGCTTTAAGGTCCCTTCCCACCCAAACCAGTCTGGGATTCGATGATCCTGCTCAAAAACATCACAGATTTGCAAGGCTCGAGCACGGAGCTGGTTCCCAAGTTGGAGAAGGGGATGCAAGGAGGGGATGCAGCCCCAGGGGGAAGAAATAAGAGGATTTGAGGCTCAGACTTCGTCTTTTTCCAGATTATTTTTATTTTTTCCTTCAGTCCTGCTCAGGAACTCCTGGTTCCCGCTCCCTCCACTCAGACCCCTGTGTTTCCTCCCCTCTGGAGGGGCAGGTTGGGAGGGGGCAGCCCCTCCTGGGCTGGCAGAGCCCTGGCAAACCAACCCCCGGGAAGCACACACTGCCACAGCCCCCAGCCCGCAGAGGAAGGAGCATCTTTTGGGGACAACCTTCCCTCCTCGGACCGTGCTGGGGTTCGGGGCATCTCCGCTTCTCACAGAGATCTCCACTGCGATTATTTGTAGCGCTGCAGCCCATAGTTTGCTCCCGGTCTGACATCCTAGGACGTGGGTTTGCCTCTTCAAACCCCCCGGACCTTCGCAGTGCACCGCTAAAAGCGCTCCCTCGATCCACGGCCGGGCCGGGCAGCACCTTCGCGGGACGCCGCGTCTGCTGCAGCACAGGCGCCGTTCCGAGAGGTGGTTTGCTCCGGCAAGGAGGGATCCCTGCTCCTCCCGAGCACCTCGGGAAGCTCAAGCACGCCTCCTGAAGGCGATCCTCATCCAGGGCCCCCCCGCCCAGTTCCCGTGAGCTCCCCGGAGGCAAAATAAGGGGCGTCCACACTCCTCTGACAAAAGAAGTTTATCGGGCACAAGCAAATCACGGTGCTGTCGTGAGGTTTGTGCTCACGGGGCTCAGGTCTGGAGCCCCCAGATGGGGTGTTATCCTGCTTTTCTGGGTTATTTTTGGCCCTCTCGCAGCATCTGGAGAAGCTCACAGTCCGCAGGCTGTTTATCTCTGCGGCACATCTGTAAGGCAGGGCTGTGCTGTCACCCCCTCCCCGCCGGAGGAAAGGAGGGGATTTACTTGGCAAACGGTCGGGAGCTGAGCTGTGGAGAGAGGTCAAGTGTCTGGGCTCTGAAAACGGCAGTGCCAGTGCAGGCAACTCCCCGCAGCAATCAGAGCATCGCAGCCACCGACAGGGCACAGGACCCCAGACTGGTCTGGCTGGAAGGGACCTTAAAGCTCCTCCAGTGCCACCCCTGCCATGGGCAGGGACACCTTCCACTGGCCCAGGTTGCTCCAAGCCCCGTCCAGCCTGGCCTTGGACACTTCCAGGGATCCAAACTAACCCAGTCATGTCCATGCAGGACCTAAAGAGACAAAACAGGACAGAGCCCCATTTCTGCTGCTCTGCTCATCCTCAGCACATGCCAGTGCTCCTTTACAGGTGTTGGTATCCTCCTTATAGAGCTGGAAACTGGAGCACAAGGAAAGGGAGGATTTGCCCACATTCACCCATCGCTTGACACAGCCACTGCTGAGTCCCCCCGGCTCAACAAACCTCCCCTGGCTCAGTGTAAGATGATTCCAGCGCTCCCCCTCCAGCAAACACACACACACTGCTGATATTTCTTGTAATTGCATTAAACCCCCATTTTCCAGCTCTAAGCAAGAGCAAATAAAATCTTCACTGGTGTTACAGTGGAGTCCTTCCATTCCTAAAACTAAAAAAAATCAGTTTCTTTCTTTCTTTCTTTCTCTTTCTTGCTTTCTTTCTCTTTCTTTCTTTCTTTCTCTTTCTTGCTTTCTTTCTCTTTCTTTCTTTCTTTCTCTTTCTTGCTTTCTTTCTCTTTCTTTCTTTCTTTCTCTTTCTTGCTTTCTTTCTCTTTCTTTCTTTCTTTCTCTTTCTTGCTTTCTTTCTCTTTCTTTCTTTCTTTCTCTTTCTTGCTTTCTTTCTCTTTCTTTCTTTCTTTCTCTTTCTTGCTTTCTTTCTCTTTCTTTCTTTCTTTCTTCCTTTCTTCCTTTCTTTCCTTTCTTTCTTTCCCTCTTTCCCTCTTTCCCTTGGAAATGAAAGCAAACATTTTCCCAGTCTCCCCTTTGCTATCAGCAGCCAGTCAGTCCCATTTACAAGTCCTCATCCATCAGCACAAACGTTTGGGTTGCAACGTTATGAGTGTGTTTAAATTAAATCAAAAAGAGGAAGAAATGTAGAGGCATTTCTTCGCTGATGAAGCAGCTTGTTTTGAAGGCTCAGGTGGATCTGAGCTCTTTGAGACAGTTTTAAACTGTCGACTTCACTTAAAAGACTTATCCTTGCATGAAAAAGCATCTGAGCTGCAGCAGAGCCGGGAGTGCTCCAGGTGCGCCTCGTTATTTTTTGTTGGGTTTTTCTTTTTTTCAAGGCTAAATGTATGCAAATACTTTACTCTGCGCTTCCCTCTGAAGTGACACTCCGCTTCCCTGCGTTTCTGGGAGCGTTTGAAGCCCGCAGGCAGCGGTGGCTCAGCAGCATCCCCGGGAGCCGCCTGCCGCCGTCCGGCCGCACTGCAATCCCGGCTGGAGCCACCAGCTCCCGGGATGGCAGGGATGAGCCACAAACCACCCTCCTCTCGCCCAGCTCACAGATCTGGCAGGTGCAGAAAGGCTCGTGGCTGAATAAAGGCTGATTTTCTGCCTCTTTTCTCCTTCAGGGAGGCAGAAGTCACGGGTAACACACTCTTTTCCGATTAAACCACCTGGAAAACAGGTCTGAGGGTTAGATCTCCTAAACTCCTAAATTTTGGTCTCTGTACTTTTTGCTTCACCTTTGTAAGATCTGGAGCACAACGCCACTGTTAACAGGTCTGAACTGAGCTTTTCATCCTAATTTTGCCCCCAGTGGATTCACTCCCTCCTGGCTTTCCTGGCATGTTTTCCACATCCATCTCCTGAGCTCTGAAAAGAGCCAAAAATACATTCTCTGAGCTCTGCTCTGCTTGCGGGGCCAGGGAGTTCGCACCAGCTTTCCCTGCTGCTGTAATTACTGTGAGTTAAATTATTAGGAGTTTGGAATGAGGGGTGGGGGAGACACAGCCACCCCCAAACACCGAAGGACTGGGATGATGGGGAAGATGCATTTGCAGTCATGGCTTGAGCGCCCAACAACCCCGGGAGCGGAAAGCCATGAACATTTGGGGGGGGTTTGGTGGGTAGAACAAAACAAGCTTGGCAGAGGCTCTGCCTGCTCCCACCTCAAACCACCACTGGGCCAAAGAGGCAGGTGTGGGGCAAAGAAAGCCACAGGTAGGAGGTCAAAGCCTCCCCACATGGTGACGTACCCGACTGCACCACAGGCACCAGCCAACCTGCACAGGGAGAGCTGGATCCACTGGCTCATTCCTGAACTCTGAGCTGGCTAAGCTGGATCCACTGACTCATTCCTGAACTCTGAGCTGGCTAAGCTGGATCCACTGACTCATTCCTGAACTCTGAGCTGGCTAAGCTGGATCCACTGACTCATTCCTGAACTCTGAGCTGCTCTGTCTATGCTCCTTTTCCCGGTGGAGGAAGCCTTGGGTTTGGTTTTGCTGCGCCAGACAGAGCAGCCGAGTTTCATTGTCCTCCTGGGGAGAGGTCACCCCGTGGGGGGATGTTGGCAGTGAGTGCGAAGGACCTGAGCCTGACACAAGCTGGCACTCGAGGCAATGCCCCAAATCTTCCCCAGACCCTCTTTACCCCTCCACAGGGCCATCCCATGGCAGCAGGGCTGGGCAGCCAAACTGAGGATGAATTGGCCATGCCAGAGCATTTCTCCATGCTGGCACCTCTGTGCGGCACCTGCTCCCTCCAGCACCCCGAGTAGGGGTGCAACCCACATCCTACAGCATCCTGCCTGCCCCCCAAGGCCCCTGTCTGGCCTTCTGAGCTCTTCTCCCCACCTAATTCACGATTTGCAGTGAAATGGCATCACTTCAGGTACCAGTGACAACAAATCCGTAGGCACTGGGAGCTTGCCAAGCAGTTCAGAGGTTTTCCCGTACCCTGGGGCGCTGCTCTTTAACAGGCACATGAAGAGTCCCACACTTTGGCTGCAGATCTGAACTTCCAGAGATCTTAAAGCCAGAAAGGACCATAGATTATCCAGACTGACTTCCTGTCTAACACAGGCCATATGAGTCCATCCCCTTATTCCTACTCTGAGCCCAATAATTTCTGCTTGGCTGTACATCTCTTCCAAAAAGGCATCCGGTCTTGATTTAAAGACTTCAAGAGATGGAGAATCCATCACTTCCCGTGGCAGCCTGTGCCAGTGGTTATTTCCAATAAAGGAGGAAGCTATTTAGAGCTGGGCTTATATGTCAGAAGCCTCTCTCAGGGTAAAGAATGGCTCCCAGGCTGCCTCACCCATAAAACAAGAGCCCAAGGCAGTCACTGAAGGAGGATCTTGCCCCAGAAGTGAGTCTGTTCTTTCCCACTGTTGCAGCTGATGTATCTTAAGCTGGTCTTTTCTCTGTGAGCATCATCTTCTGTAGCCCATGGTGGCTGTGAAAACGTTGTCTCAGCACATTCATTGCAGGTGGGTTATTTGTCTCAGAAACGACCCAGCACGTTTCACCAACACACATTTCACAAGGAATCCTCCCTGCGAGTGTGTGGCCACCCTGGTCCCTCCACGGGCAGCGAGAGGAGGAGATGTTGTGCAGAAAACCCCTCCATGGCTCCCCCAGTCTCCATGACATCCATGGATCCCCCTAGCCTCCATGACATCCATAGATCCCCCAATCTCCATGACATCCNACGGGCAGCGAGAGGAGGAGATGTTGTGCAGAAAACCCCTCCATGGCTCCCCCAGTCTCCATGACATCCATGGATCCCCCCAGTCTCCATGACATCCATGGATCCCCCCAGTCTCCATGACATCCATGGGTCCCCTGGTCTCCATGACATCCATGGATCCCCTGGTCTCCATGACATCCATGGATCCCCCTAGCCTCCATGACATCCATAGATCCCCCAATCTCCATGACATCCATGGATCTCTCAGTCTCCATGACATCCAGGGATCCCCCCAGTCTCCATGACATCCATGGGTCCCCCAGTCTCCATGACATCCATGGATCTGTCAGTCTTCATGACACCCATGGATCCCCCTGGTGTCCATGACACCCATGGATCCCCCAATCTCTATGGCATCCATCCATGGATCCCCTCAGTCTCTATGACATCCATGGATCCCCCAGTCTCCATGGCACCCCTGGCTCCCCAGACTCCATGACATCCATGCATCCTCCCATCTCTATGACACCCATCCATGGATGCTCTCCTTCTCCATGACATCCCTGGATCTCTCGGTCTCCATGACACCCACGGCTCCTCAGACTCCATGACATCCATGGATCCTCCAACCTCTATGACATACATCCATGGATCTCCAATCTCCATGACATCTATGGATCCCCCAATCTCCATGACATCCATGGACCACCCAATCTCTATGACATCCATCCATGGATCCCCCAATCTCCATGACATCCATGGACCACCCAATCTCTATGACATCCACCCATGGATCCCCCAATCTCCACGGTCTCCCAGTCTCTTTCCCACCCTCCTGCCTCCAAGCCAAGGCATGGAGGAGCAGGGAAGAGCCCCCTGGGTTATCAGGACGGACATGTGGACACCTGGGTCTACATCAGCCTTCCCAGGTTTTTTGGGATCCCGTCCCCCAGCTCTGGAGTGGGACAGGCTGTGGCCATGGCCTAGCAGGCTGAGCCTTAGCCTGGCCAGGCCAGGCAGCTCAGGGGAGCTGGAGGGAGTATCTGGGAGAGCTGAAGACAAGCAGGACTGTACCTTGGAGTGGGACATGTGTCCCCTCTGTGCTGCTGACCTGGACTCGTCCTTAATCCTGGATCCCCTTCAGGGCTGACGGGGCACTCGGAGAGATTCAGAGGACCAAGGCATGGCCCTGCCGACACTCCAGGGTGTCCTGCTATGGACCAGACCCGGGACTTGTCCCAGTTTCTGTCCCATTGCCACCAGAGTGTGCAAAACCATCTGTGCCTGTAACACCCCATTACCGAGTTATTTATATATATATTTATTTATGTATATATAAAATATATATGATTTGGTGCTTCCTGTTCCATTAAAGGGCTCCAGGTCCCCAAGATATCTTCAGAGCAGGGAAGCAGTGAGGGCTACAGGACTTCCTGGAGCATCCAGACAGGGTCTCCACACCTGGAGTGGTGTAGGAGCAGGAGGGAGGGATGGGAGTTGCTCTTGACAACTTAATGCACTGAGATAAAAATTTGTGCACGTCTGGGAGGGCTGTCCAGGCTCTCAGTGAAGAGATTTGGCACCCGCTGAGCACCTGTAGGAATCGACCTGGAACTGCAACTGTGGGAGCTCGCTTGTTCCAATGGATTAAACAAACCTTCCTTTGCTGGATGAGAATTCCCAGCTTGGCTGATAATCCATCTGGCAAAAAGAGCTGGACAAGATCTGAGCCAAACCACAGATACGTTTAACCCTTGCAATATGTCTGGCACTGGCTGGTGGGGACAGAGCTGCCCTCAAATCTCAGCTTTCTTAGATCTTCCAAAATCAGACCAGAGAGATGTCCAGGATGAGGGAAAATGTCTCATGTGGTCTCAGTTCCTCAGCTGATTGACAGAGCCCCCCAGCCCAGACAGCACAGGCAGGGCAAAATATGGCATCCAAATCCATCTAGGAAGTTTGTTGCTTGATAACCACATCCTCTGAAAGGGGGATGGGACAGGGCTGCTGCAGGAATAGGGCAGTGGGAGGAGCAGGACTTCCACACCCCCCCTTCTCCCCACACAAACGGCCCCAGCTTCTGCCCCCGCTTGTCAGAATTTCCTCCCCGTCCAACGGGATCTGAAACAAGAAGGGATTTTTCAAGGCAGCACGTTTGGCCTCGGTATAAATGTTATTTTTCCGAGCTGCCACAAGGTGCCAGCATTTCAGAGTGTTCCGGGAGCCAGGCGGGAGCTCAGCGCCGGGAGGACCTGCGGCACGGGCCGCCACAGACCCCTCGCTGTCCCCAGGGATTTGGTTTGTTTGGGGGCAAGGGTGGGGAGGGAGGAGGAAAGTATCTTCAGGGAAGGTGGAGGAAAGCACCTTCATGGAGAGGTGGAGGGAATCATGGGAGGTGGAGAAAATCATCTTCATGGGAGGTGGAGGAAAGCATCTTCATGGGAGGTGGAGGAAAATACCTTCATGGAGAGGTGGAAATCGTTGCTGTCTGGGCTGCAGACAATGGGCTGACCAGCTTTGGGGCTGCCTTGTGTGATCAGCCCATGGCTCCCCTGTTTGAGGCACATCCAGGTGGTCACTGATGGAAGGATGTTCCCCGTGCCCACGAGGACCGTGGTTTCTCTGGCTGGGCTGGGCTGCCTCCTTCCAAGCTCCAAGGAAACACCCTCCTCCTCCAAGACCGTGCACATGCTCCTGCTGGATCTCTTCGGCAGCACTGCAGCACTTGCAGTGGGAGTTTTCCCTCTCACTTCCCCAAACTGAGAGAGGAAAACGAAGCAGTTCTGCATTTTCTCCTCTCCCTTGTCTCTGCTGGCAGGGACATGCCCCTGGCAGCCCTGGGGAGCTCACAGCCCTCTTTCAGTTCTGCTCATGCCCCATCTGACCAACTACCCTCCACCCCGAGCCCCCCGGCAGGTCCCAGCAGGAGAAGAACGACTCTGTGGACCCAGTCCTCCTCACCCTGAGGCACGTGAGACTCCTGGATGTCCCCTAAATCTTACAGTGCCACCAAGAAGGAGCAGCTGGTGGGGTTTTACAACCTGGTTGAGGTTTCTTCCTCTTGTGGAAAGACATACAAGAAATACAGCTTCTCCATCAGGGCGATAACCTTCTGACCCCCCTAACCCTGAGTGCACCAGCAGTGCCCTGCAAGACTTTGGTAATCCCTCTAATCCTCCACACATCCCAATCCCCAGATAGGCACTAACAATCCACCCCTTCTGCAGGGAGCTGAGCCACCTGGGAGACGGGATGCAGCAACCTGCCATGGCACCTGAAACCCTCAGTGGCTCCATGATCCTCCTGTAACTCCTTGACAGCCCCATCCACAGTAACTGTTAGGCTGGAAGACACCCCCTTGGCACCCCTCAACAGCTCTCTCCAAAATAAGATCCAGCTGCCCCATTTCATCCCCCTCCCCTTCTCCATCCGTTCCCCTGGAGATGGGGAGATGGGAGAATTAACACACTTGTTTCTATAAATATGTATTTCTGCCCCTTCTGGCTCACTCCAGGGATCCTCTTTCCCACACAGAGGGATAAGGATGATAATTGGAGTTGATGGGCAATATGGTAAAAACACAAATCCCCTTTTGGTTTGAGGGAAGACAGAGCAGGCAGCTGGTTTGGAGCTTTACTACTCCAACCACAGCACGGGAGGACAATCTGGCTCGGGAATACGCCTTTGCAATCCCGAAATTCCTCACCTCACTGCAGCAAATCAGTACTGATGTCAGCAGAGCAACCTCAATTTTCACAACCCAAAGCCCAGGCCAAGGACTTTTTGTGCCTTGACATGGTTTTTACACTTTCCAGTCTTCCAGCGCTCTGCTCTCCGCGGAGGCGTTGGATAAATTTCCTGCCTCACTTCTGGAGCAGCGAGCCACGGCTTTCTCAGGGAATATTTGGGGAGACAGACGCTGCTTCCAGACACTGCTGCCTCCATAAATGAGAGCTGGGAAAGTGGGGCTGTGGAGGGATGACTTTCCCGCTCTCTGCAGGCCGGTGGTTCAAAGCACAGCTGCAGAGCTGCCTCGTGGGCTTGCGACACACAGGGGATGATCCCAAATGGAGCTTGGCCACAACCCTGCAGGGGTTTTTTTTTTCCACACACACACACACGTTACAAATGGACTTCTCTACCCGAAAGTGGAAAAAAAAATGACCCTCATTTATTTGTGTTAAAGATGGGGTTGTCTCTTTCCTTTAAATAAACTACTGATTTGTAGTTTCCTACCAATGTTTCCGCTCTGCAGTCGAGGCGAGCCTGTGAAATCTTTGCACTTAGAAAATAAAGTGGTATTTCATCATCACCTTTCTTCAGGGAAAACTTGCAGCCAGGACTTTACTACGTGGCACTTGGAGCACGCTGGAGAGGCTCCTTCCCCAGGTCGTGGAGCAGAGCCTACCGAAGCCAAACCTCAGACTTAATCCCGCTGATTATTCATCTCCTTCTATACCACTTCTCAAAACGAGGCTTCCTGGCACTGGGAGACACTGGAAGTTGCCCAGTTTAACTGGGGCCATGGCAGGACAGGCACAGGGTGCCACTGGGTACCAGCAGCAAAGCAGCACAGATGCCAAAACATCTGGATTGTGCAGCAAAAGATGTGACAGCGCCATTGCTGCTCCTTTCTCCGCTGCTTTGTGACTAACACAACACAGAAGGGCCTGCAGAACAAACATGCTGCTGCCAGATGTTTAGAACATCTGCTCAGACCAATAAAGCAAAAACAACAACAAAAAATAACTGCGAGAAGAAAGGGAAAGAAGGAGCATCCGTGGATCCTGCAGGGTGCACTTTGTGTTCGATGGGACGTGATGGGACTGTCCACAAAAGCCTCATGGCACGGTGACCCCGTAGGTGCTCCCAGGGAAAAGCACTCCCATCCCTGAGGATGTGAAAGCCATGGGGATTTGGATACCCACCTCCCCAAGGATTTCTGTGTCCCTCCTGCTGCCTGGGTGTCTCTGCTGGATGCTCCTTCCTGCTCCACATGCACATGACATAATCCTGCCTGGATGTGTGGCAGCCCGGGGTGGTGAGGCAGTGTTCTCATTCCCTTCTGCAAACCCATCCCAAAGTGCAAACAGGTCCTGGGACAGACTGTGGTCGGTGCTCCAAAGCTCCACAGAGACACAATTTGGGAAGCCAACAATGAGCAAAGCACCAAAGGGAGCTGGACACTGAGGGGCTGGAGTGTGTCCAAAGGGACTGGGGAAGGGACTGGAGCACAAGTGCTGTGAGGAGAGGCTGAGGGAGCTGAGGAGGCTCAGGGGAGACCTCATCACTCTCTACAACTCCCTGAGACGAGGTTGTAGCCAGGTGGGGGTTGGTCTCTGCTCCCAGGAACCAACGGTAGGACAAGAGGGTTCGGTCTCCAGCTGTGCCAGGGGAGGTTTGGTTTGGATATTAGGAAGAAATTCTTTCCAGGGAGAGTGCTCAGCCCTTGGAACGGGCTGCCCAGGGAGGGGGTGGAGTCACCATCCCTGGGGGTGTTTAAGAAGACACTGGATGTGGCATCAGTGCCATGGGCTGGGTGACAGGGTAGCATTGGGTCACAGGTTGGACTCGATGGTCTCAGAGGTCTTTTCCCACCCGGTTGATTGCGTGGTTCTGTGATTCTGTGGGTGGCTCCTGGCACAGCACCTCACCCAGGATCAGCCACAGAGAGTGCCTGGCAATGGAAACCCAAGAGCCTTGAGACAGGACCGAAGTCCTTGCTGGGATGGTCTGAGCACTGGCCAGTCTGTGGGGTGTCCCTGGGAATGCTGTATCCTGGCAGGCTGACAAGGACAGTGCCCATTCTGGGGGCAGGAGGACACGGCCCCAGAGAAGGAGAAGCTCCTTGGTTACACCAGCACCTCGAGGCTGGTGCAATCCCCCCTGGGCACATCCTGCCTGGGGGAACCTCAGCTGTACCAAAGTGGGGTCAATTCTCAGCTCCACCCAGAGCCCCAACCCACCTCCTGCACTGCTTGAAGGCCTTGGTTTCAGCTCTGACCCTGAGCCCTCCAGGTGCAAACCCCTGTGAAAACACCCACCCCTTCCCCAGCCTGGCTTTGCAATCAACATCAGGTAAGTCTGAAGTACCTCCTGGAGGGATCCCAGCCTCCACGTGCCTCTGTGGCCACCCACAGGGCCTGATTCTGCTTCCAATCTTTGTGCCAGAGCATGTGGCTGGTTAAAGAAAGCCCAGTAAGCACAGCTGACGGATTGTGACTGGGTCACAGAATCATGGAATCATGGAGTCACAGACTCAAGGAATGTTCGCAGAATCATTAGAATCACTAATGTTAGAAAAGACTCTCATTCTTCAGAGAGTCTGGATCATCTTGCACGTCCTTCACACCTCAGCTGAGCATTGGGATCTGCTCATCAGAGCACAGTGCCATGATGCTGGAGCCAGACAGTGGGATAGTTTGTCTTGCTTGGTCTCAGCTTTGCTACAGCTGGGAGTTGAACCCAATCCCTGCTCAAAGCAGCTGCCCCCAAGAGAGTGACCCCCACCCCACCCCTCCTGGCCAGGGACAAGGATCCCTGGAGCAAAGTCGGGGGACAACATGTCACAGGAGGGCACTTGCACCTCCCAGCCACTGCTGTGGGAGGTTTTACATGTGTAAATATCTACTTTTATATATATATAAAGTCTGAAGTCAGGAGAAATGATGGACATTACCCTCAGTGCCTTTCAACCAGCCTCTCTGGAGCTGCCCATGCTCATTCTTCCGTTCTTCCACAGTCATTAAAAAAGGTCCAGGCAGGAATACAGGGAGATTCCTCAACACCAGCAAACCTGATTTACTTGCCACTCTACCCTCTGCACCACTGAATTCTCCTGGAGCAAGGAGTTCAGTAAAATAAATGAGGAAAATCAGTTTTAGTGCTCAGGGAGCAGGAACTGGCTTCTTTGCACAAAGAGCAGTTGTTTCCCTGGCTGGTGCTGTCCTGTCCTGCCCAGCATGGGAAGTTCCAGCCTCCTTCTCCTTATCTGCCAAGGCTGCTCACCTCCAGCTGGGTCCCTCTAATACTGCCCAGCCACCTGGAAAACACCATGATGTACATCTCTCCTTGGCAATTTTGGGATTCATCATGGCAGTGAAAAATCTCACGCCTTGAAAACTGGAAAACCTTTCTGTGCCTTGTGAAACTGCCAGGAGTGAGAGGAGGAGTCTGGCTGAAGCAGAGAACAGCAAGGTCTTGGCCCCAGTGAAAATACCTGCTGGTATTTCCACGTGCCACCAAGTGCAGCATCTTTCTCTGGGTGACCTTGTGTTTTGTTCAATATGATGAAAAATCTGAGTAATTAGAGAGGAACTGGTTGTGCCCCAGTGCAGGGACAGGACTTCTCTCCAGCTGAATTGATTGTCACCACGTGGGCAGACAAATTTAGCAGATTAAAAGCGCATCCATGGGGTGGGGAAACTTAGAAAGAAGTGACCTGTGCTCCATTTACACTTGTGCACAGGGAAATATGGGATTGTGAAGCTTCAGTTTTGCAGGAGGGACACTTTTCCCCCAGTGTCAACTGGTGCAATCATTGGAGCCAGCTCATCCGGAACTACAGCAATTTTCCTGATGAAAATGGGGAATGAGGCCACCCAGACTCCAAAAATACCCCTTTCTGAATTGGCCAGCAATCACAACATCCAGCACAAGGGACTTTTTAGTGTCAGAAGCCACTTCAAAAGAATAATTCACCTTCCTCCAGCGACTCCACTCGTGATGTGTCCACGTGCCCAGAGCCAGTGCTTGTGCTGGGGGAGGAGGTGTTCAGGATGGGGAGTTTTCCAGGGTAAGGCTCCTTCCTCAGGTGTTCAGGAGACAGAAGAGGTGGAAGTTTCCATAAACACTGCAGTGGATTTCAGAGGATTTGAATTTATTCCAGGAGCATTGCTTTGGAGAGGAATGGAAAGAGGTGGGAGGCAGGAGGGGATGGTTTCCTTCACAGACCCATTAATCTGCACCAGGGATGGAGAGGAACAATCCCCACGGGGCTGTACAGGCTGCCCATGAGAAAACTCCTGCTGGGGGAAGTAAATCTCCACCCTGGGTGACACCAGGGCTGTCTCCAGAATTCCCAGGCAGACAGACCCTGGGCAGGATGCCCATACACTCTGTTTGGCCCTCATCCTGCTCAGCTCAACCTTCATCCTGCAGCCCAACACTTGCCGAGCCCTCTGATACTGCAGATGCATCAGGAACAAACTACAGTTGGCAAATCACTGCATCTGTGGTAGCAGGGTAATCAGCTTTTAGCTTTCAGACCTAGAAACAGTTTCCTGACAGGTGGTTGTATCATGGTCTTAATAAACTCAACTCTACCAGCCAGGGCAAAAAATGCACTTTCTCCTTCATCAGTGATTTTGAAGCTTGGACTATTCCAGCTAAAGAAAGAGAAAGGGGAGTAGGAGTCACAAAAACAGGAATATTTGTTTTTGAAAGAATTGAAACACCTAAATACTGAGCTTTTGTGCTGTTTGAAATAGAATCAAGCATTTCTAACCAAATGGTCCTTAGGATGGAAATAAAATTACAAGCCTTTGATGACTACTAACCCAGGACTTTTCAAATTTGAAAACACTTGGGGAAAAGTCTGAATTCAAGAGACATCTGTGAACATTTTGGGGCTGCAGGAGGGTGAGCTGAGCTCCTGACAGGAAGCTTGAGCCATGTCCCCACTCATCCCTCTGCTTTAACTCCCCCCTCCTCTCCACCTCCTTGGCTGACTCCAACCAAACAACCTCTAAAGGTTGGGTGTCCCAATCATATCAAATTTGTACAGGTTTTGCAAAAATCAGCAGCTGAGGACAGAGAGGAAGGAACGGGGTGAGTTGGGGCACAAGGAACACGAGGATATAGTTGGAGGAATGGGATGAGTTGGGGCACAAGGAACACAAGGATATAGTTGGAGGAATGGGATGAGTTGGGGCACAAGGAACACAAGGATATAGTTGGAGGAATGGGATGAGTTGGGGCACAAGGAACACGAGCCCACAGGAAAAGAGGCTTTATTCATTTGCAGAACATCTTGTAACAGAGAAAGAATTAAAAAAAAAAGCAATTGCCATGCAGTGCTGTTCCATCCTTCTCCAGGACACTCCTTGTACCCTCTCCTGAAGCATCTTCCACTGGGTGCTGGGGCAGAGGGGACCAGGGCAAGGCTGCAGTCACAAGCTGGAGCCCTCCAATGGTTCAAGCACCTCTTTGATCCTCAGTCCAGGGCTGGCCTCCTCCTGCTCCCACGTCCTGGTGCTCTGCACTCGCTGACGTTCTGCTCCTGGTTCTGTTTATTTGTCCTCAATTGTGTCATTGTCTCGACCAGGAACTTGGAAAGCTCCTTGGAACGCTGGCCTGTGCTGCCTTGCCATCTGGCTGCTGGCTGACGATTACAGTAGCAAACAAAACCCAAACATTATAAAATAGGCCTGTTAAAGTTGGGGTTTATGAAGAGGATAATAGGATGGGAAATGGGAGAGAGCCTGTCTCCTGCCAAGCTGAAGAGGAACTGTCACCAGAGCTCTCCAGATGAGGAGCTCTCACCGGGGCTGAAAACACCCACAGGTTTGAGTCTCAAAAGTCTTGACGACCAGGCAAGTGAGGCACGGGGTCATTCCTGGGGTCTGTGGCAGAACTCAGTGTTCTGGTGCTCAGGAAGTGTTTGCATCCTGCAGGGGGAACCAGCCAAGGAAAGGCAGCGCTGAGGGCAAAGAGTCTTCTTGCACGTCACTCAGCGCTGACTCTACTGAGGACAGTGATTCTGGAGGGATCCCATCCTGCTCCTCCTGGAGGGATCCCAACCTGCTCCTCCTGGAGGGATCCCAACCTGCTCCTCCTGGAGGGATCCCAACCTGCTCCTCCTGGAGGGATCCCAACCTGCTCCTCCTGGAGGGATCCCAACCTGCTCCTCCTGGAGGGATCCCAACCTGCTCCTCCTGGAGGGATCCCAACCTGCTCCTCCTGGAGGGATCCCAACCTGCTCCTCCTGGAGGGATCCCAACCTGCTCCTCCTGGAGGGATCCCAACCTGCTCCTCCTGGAGGGATCCCATCCTGCTGCTCCTTTTGGGGATCCCATCCTGCTCCTTTTGGGGATCCTATCCTACTCCTCCTGGAGGGATCCCATCCTGCTGCTCCTTTTGGGGATCCCATCCTGCTCCTTTTGGGGATCCCATCCTGCTCCTCCTGGAGGGATCACATCCTGCTGCTCATGGAGGGATCCCATCCTGCTCCTCCTGGAGGGATCATGTCCTGCTCCTCCTGGAGGGATCCCATCCTGCTCCTCCTGGAGGGATCAGGCTTGGAATTGGCCAGTGAAAAATGGGCTCTGGCTCAAATGAATCGATCTTATCTTCAGCCTCTCTTCCTCCCCCTGAGGGGAAAATGAATGACTGTGGCTGCCTGGCTCAGCTCCCATTTCCCGGGGTGGTTCTGGGTGGATGGGCACTATGAATCAAAGTGTCACAGGGAGCCAGGAAATGGGCCAGGATGGAGAACAGGAGCTCAAACCGCTCTACCACAGAGGGTCCAGGCCTGGGAAAGCCCAAAAAGACCTTCCCTGCCCTCAGCTAGGGACTCGGGGCTGGTACTTCAGCAGCCCTCCAGCCACTCACATTTCCACCCCACGTTTTTTGAGGCGGTTTTTTGGCAGCTCAGCTGTAGGACATGGGAGTTTGCAGCTGCCATCTGTTTTCATTGCCCTTCTACTTCAGTGGTGATGTGTAAACATGAGCAGGAAGAAGGATTGTCCCGAGGGAGGTCAGAGATGGGGTGGGGAGGTGAGAAGTTGTGATGGAGCCAAGAATCCACATGGATTGAGCTGCACCTCCATCCTAAAATTAACTCATCTGGTACTTCAGCCACACCTTATGTGTGAGACCTGCCCCCGGGTTCTCTGGGAAAGGAAGGATGAAGGGAGGCTCTCCTGGTTTGCTCCATCCTTTCCCAGCCAAAGCCAGGTTTGACACAAGGCAGCTCTGTGCCCTCAGCATGCCCTGCTATCTCCAGCATTACCCAGCCCTCGTTGCCACGGATCTGGGCAGAGCTATCTCACAGCGACTTGGGTAGTGCAGCCCTGCCATTATCTCCACTTTGCAGATGGGGAACCAAAACACAGAAAAAAATGAAGGACAGGCCTGTGAAATAAGCTCTTAAAAGGGCACGTGACAAAGCACAGCAGTCCTTAACTCCCACAACCCTTCCCTGGGGACAGAGAGGTCTGTCAGTCCCACCACGAACTGGTTTCCTTCAGTAGGTACAGACTTTTCTCTGCAGTCCACTCACCGCAGGTTGAGAAGCTGACACTTGGTCACCGGTTCAATTAGCAGCTCATACTCCTCTTTCAGCTCCTGGAGCTTCATCAGAGCCTCTCTGATCCCAGGAAATGAGTTTCCAAATGAGGCGTGCACTGATAAAGAAAGCATCAATGGCCAGTCCCATTTCTTCTTTACGCTCTCAGTCCTTATAATTGAGAGGCATTGGAGCAGCCTGGTCTAGGCAAGGTTGGAATGGGTGATCCTTGAGGTTCCTTCCAACCCAAACAACCCAATGGCAATTTCTCCTGTTTCTGGTAGTTTCCAGTCTGTTTGTTCCCCAAGGTTATTCTTTAAGGGTAGCTGGTCTGAAAGCTGTGTAAAAATGTGTGTGCTTGCTGGACATGCACCGTAGGGCTGCCTGGACCTCAGGTGTGCTCAGACAGGAGGATCAGCCCCTCACATTTCCCTGTGCTGGTTGCACCCCTGCTGTAGCCCAGCTTCTCAAGGAATACGTATCAATGCCTCCAAATTTACCCCAGAAGAAGGTCTGAATGCACCCAGCAGAGACAACAGCGGGTTTTATTTACTTCAGCACCATCAGGAGATCAATTCTTCAATTTACAGAGCACTTGCCATGCAGGGATCACAAACTGCCTTTATGTTCCCTTCAGAGCTGGGCTGCCTCGGGCCCTGAGTCATTATCTGATCTGCAGAAGCTGGAATATCTCAGTACCTCAGAGATCAAAAGGAAACTGCACAGTTCACAGAGAAGCGTTTTGGGGCTGCTGGATGTGCTGGATGTGCTCTCCCTGAGCAGATTTCCATCCCCATAGGAATGTTTGGCCACTGTGACCCGAACTTGGAAGCTCTGCTGCATCCCTACAGCGGCACAGCTGAAGGGACCATCCCTGCCTCTCACAGGGAGGGATGTAAAAGCACTTGTACCCACAGAGCTCCACAGTTTTCCTCCACCACAGGAGCACTGCCATGCCCCACAGCAGCCCCAGCACAGACAGAGCTGCTGCAGCTCTGCATTGCCCTGTGCAGTAAAACACGAGCCAAGGCAGCTGCACCTGGAGAAGCCCATTTGTTGGTCCCTGTAAGCACCCCAGCACTGCAGTGCTGCCAGCAGAGAGCTGCAATCACACGGGCATCAGCAGAGCTGTGCTGACCAAAGCCTGCACTTAGTCCTGACCTCCTCTTGCTCTGGGAAGTGAAATAACGTAGTTCTGCTGATGTGAGCTGCAGCTGATGTGGACAAGTGACAGTGTGTCACCCAGCTCTACAGGGACATGCAGTGTGCAGCCCTTTTCATGGCCACAGGACAGGTAGCAGGGATAGAGATTTCCTACCGTTTCAGTTGGAGCACTGGGTACAAGTGTGTTCCCACTGGGGTTTTTTACCAGTTTAGTGATGAGGTCCCACCATTAGCACAGTGGCTCAGCAGAACTTCTCTCCTGTGAACACAGCCTGAAGTCCTTCCCCATGGCTGGAGCAAACTGGGTGTCACTGCAGCACAACTCCAGCAGAACTGGGCCTGGGAGTGCCTGCAGGGAGATGGTTGGTCTTCCAAGGGCTCTGCTGCGGAAAGACCTCCTCCCCTTTGGGAATGGTCTGATGTTTAGGAACAGTGCAGGATAACAGGAGCACAGGGTTTATGAGTGCCTGTTGCACTGGGACCTTCACTGAACTTCCTTCATCCATCTCCATCAATCCTCCCTTTCCTACGCCCCAATCTGGGCTCTTAAACAGCTCCCTTCCTCTTTTTCCTCCCCTCTCTCGCTGCCCCCCAGCACATACGTGCACATTTCCTTTTCCTTAAGCAAACAATTTTCAGATTTAAAAGTGAACTCCCGCTGCAGGCTGGAAAAAGACAATGTGGCCGGGCTCCTTATCTCCTGCTATCTGCTGCTGCTTGTACTCACAACAGGCTGCGAGCCCAGATTGGGTTTACAGGAGATTTCAAGTGTTTATGAGCCACAGGAGGGAGAGAGAGGAGGGGAAATCTGGTAGGGAAGATAAGTCCAGGAAATAAGGCAAGTGACTGGAGCAGAGTCAACAAGCTGAGAGAGCAACCGGACACCTCTAAAGAGCCAAGGATGTGACTCAGTGTCACGACTTCAGTTCTTAGAGGGGATTCACCTCTAATGGTCCAGGGGGGGTTGTGCTTGTGATGGAAAAGGGAAACATCTTGATCTCTTTATAGACTTGGGATATTTTCCAGTTAGGAGCCCAAATGTAAGCTCCTCAATCCATAGGCAGGCTCCTAAAATAAACCGCTTGGTTTTGCAGGATTGTGCAGCACATGCTGGCTCCAACGGGTCCCTCCATCACACCGAGGGGTTTGTAATGTGCTCCGTAAATCTAGAAGCTCTCTGGGGCCCAGAGACATCTGGTCTTTGTTCATGTGCCACCCAGAGCAACGTGGCTCAGGACCAACAGGACGAGGTAGTAGCTGCTCACATGGGCACTGGGGATATTTTTATAATCACCTTTTATCCCCATGTGCGCAAGGTTTTTGATGGTAACTGGAAAAGCATGTAGGCTTCATCTGTAATGGATTTTAAGGACAAAAATATCTGGGCTAGTTGCATCCGAGAACAGTAATTCACCTTGTTCTAGGCAGCCCAAAATCTGTCTCTAAGCGTGGCTGTGCAATGAAAAGGTGAGGGTGTATGCTCTTCCTCTGCAAGACCAGCTGGATGAAGTTTTCATTCTCTGACGGTTGTTTCTAAGCAGGAAAAAATTGAAAACCATGTTCTTTGGGGCAGATGGTCTGGTTTTACCTTAAAATCTGTAATTTATGACGTACCTTTCATATCTTAGCTACTGAGTATAAAGAGAGCCTTATGGAGACCAGAGTGACACTGATTTCCAACAGCCACCAGCTGCAGAACCCTGGACCACCCCATATTCTGCACTGATTTAGTGCTGATCTTACTGATTTAACTGCCTGAGTCAACACTGTTCTTATTTGGTTGGTTGACAGGGGGGTTTTCTGGCCCAGCCTTTCATGGGGACTCAGCTGTTCTGCAGTTAACTTGCTCCAGCATCTTCAGTTTTCCGCCCCTTGTTGTCACCGTCCTGACACACATCCAGCTTCAGTTGTGAGCTCCAGCATCCCGGGATTCGTGTGCTCAGGCCACTGCTGATAACCAGTGCCATGCCCCTGCTCCAGGCCCCCCTGAGGGTATTCATGGAATCAGGGAATGGTTTGGATTGGAGGGACCTTGGAGATCATCTCATTCCACCCCCTGTCACGAGTAGGGATGCCAGGATATGCCAGGATATTCCTGCAGTGCTTTCCATCACTGGCACAAAAGGAAACCAAACCTTCCCTTCTCCTTCACACAGATTCCTCTTTCATCCACACACCTTTCCCTGTGAAATCCACTTCAAATCCCAGTTTCATCCCCTCCACACTGGTGTAGTCTGAGGGTAGTGGAAGGTTCCCTGCCCATGGCAGGTGTTGGAACAAAATGAGCTTTAAGGTCCCTTCCCAGCCAAACAATTCTTGGATTCTATAAAACCTTCATTGCTCCCATCTCCTTTCCTTCCGTAAGGAACAATTTCTTCTTGCCCCAGACAATTTCTTTGGCCCATAAACCCCTGATCAAAGCTGAACTCAGTCTTTCTGTTGTCTCTATTCCATGAGGGATGTCCCAGAGGCCCGGCCGGAGAACAGGGACATGCCCTGACCTTGAGCCATTTCCCGATGCAGCAAACGCCCAGAGGGAGCACTTCCTAATATTAACCAGAGAGACTTCCCAAATCATCGCTCCTTTCCATATGGGAACAGTTATTCTCCCTTATAAAGCACCTTTCCACGGAAAGGCTGCTCCGACGGGCACTGAAACGCTTTAATTTGACTGGTACAGCCCGAGCTGTCTGGTGACAGTGCGTAGACAAGGCCCAGGGTGTGAGAGCTCTTCAAGGGAAAACCTTCTGTGGAAAGGGCTGTAAAACACCATTTTACTGTGTTGTTCTAAATTTCCTCTCTATTTTATGGTTCGTCTAATTCGAAGAGAAACCTTCTCGGCGGCTGAGTGGAATGGGAAACATGCTTCCGATGTCAAAACACTTGGAATCGCATCAAGCTCCTGTTTTAGCCATTTATTTCTCCCAATTTCACCTTGGGGTTGGGTGTTATTTTTTAATCCTTTTCATTCATTCCGCTGTTTACGTGGCTTTCGGTGGAGCTGCCTTTCTTCTGTCTCTCTTCCCTCCTGCTCAGCTCCTGTACCACCCACAGTGGATCAAAAGCAAGGGGAGATGTTTCCAAGAAATTAACCTCTGGAAAGAAACAATGGGTGTGTTTACCTGGATGGTTGGTTTTCTGTGGAGACCAGAGCAGGTGGAGCTCCTGTAGAGCTCCAGAAGTGTCCTCAGGGGCTGCCTGGTCTCTCCTGAGCAGCAGCTTCTCCAGGAGCTCCAGTCCAGCGTGGCCAGGGATGCTCTAAGGGAGCACCACGATAAGACTTCAGGGTTTTGCTCATTGAAAAAAAAAAAAAGGAAATAAGCAATCCCAGAGCAAGCAGATGCAAAGGGAACAGGCTGTGGAGCTGGGCTATACAAGGAGAGGGAGCTGTGCCAGAAACAAGGGCATCCTTGTGTCTTATATAAAAAGAATAAATACTGTCATGTCTTCTTGAAGAGGTGCTTCATGCAGAACTCACTAAAAACCAAAGCAACAGGGAATCTTGCAGTGAATTTGGGGTCACGGCTACTTCTCGTTTCCAGAGAGAGAACAGCGCTTTTAATTTCTTTTACTTATTTTCTTCTCTTTTTCTAGTCAGCGTCAGCTGGGCAGGCGTGTGGAAGAGAGAGGGAGCGGTGGGGGCCCCTTTGGGATGGTAAATACTGGTTTTGTTCAAAGGGGCACAGTAGACATTTAGTGGGGAAAGGTGTGGTAGAGCTGGAAGATGTGGGAGCCCTGACAGGCTGTGACTGAACAGTTTGGGCTGTGACTGAAAGCCTGGGCTGTGACTGTCAGGTCAGGCTGTGACTGTCAGGTCAGGCTGTGACTGAGAGCATGGGCTGTGACTGAGAGCATGGGCTGTGACTGACAGGATGGGCTGCGACAGGACAGTCTGTGACTGTCAGGTCAGGCTGTGACTGACAGGGGGGGTTCCAAGCTCAGCACATGCCCCCATTTTGTCTATCTAGGACAGGGCTGCAGGACACCCCTCAGGGCTCCATTCCCTGTCCCCTCACCCCACCGAGGGCAGCAGGGTCCCCTCAGGGGGTGAAGGGCCCCCTGAGCACAGACCCCTGTCGCCCCAGGGACAGATGAGTCCCTCACAGCACAGACCCCTGTGCCCTCAGGATCAGCAGGGTCCCCCAGTACAGACCCCTCTCCCCTCAGGGATGTCGAGGTCACCTCGGGGGCTGTGCCCCACCCAGTGGGTTCCCTCACCCCTCCGAATCCTGCCGACCCCCAGGGGCACGAAGGAGAAGAGACCCCAGACTCTGCCAGGGGGGAGACGTTCACCTCAGACCTCTCTTCTGGGAAGGCACCTCAGCACAGCCCGGGGTCACTCAGGGACCTCAGCACGACCCATCCTCCTCTGGGGACCTCAGCATGACCCGTTGTCACTGGAGGACCTTGGAGGGGTGGCAGTGCTGTCACCAGGGGCCGTGGCCATCCAGGTAAGCCCTCTGCAGGTGCCACTGCAGGGTGTGTCACGGTCGTGTCGCTGAATGAACAGTGAAGGGGTTGAACACGAAAATCCTCGGGAAAAAAGGTGTCCCCAGGGCCACATGTCCAGCAGTGAAGTCCCAGGAGAGCAGAGGCTCCAGAGCTTGTGTAGAGAGAAGGGTTTCATCTCAAACAGGTCCCTGTCCTGCCTCTGCCACTAAGAGATTACGTCCCTCTGCCACAGAGATTCCACCTCTTCCATAACTTAAACTTTCCCTCCCGCCCTTTTGTCTGTGAAACTTCCTTTGGGCCAGCAAATGTCATTGTAACACTGACACTCTGCCTAAGGTAACCTGCAGGAGGATATTGCTGAAGGCTGGTTAAAATCTAAAGGAAAACAACCCACATGGATTGAGGATCAAACCAGTCACCAACCCAGCCTGGTTTAACGGGAGTTCCACGACATCCCACGGACAGTAAATAATTGCCTCCGATGTTTATGAACAGCGGGAGTGGAAACTCTGCACTGTTTTGTAAAGGATCGGGTCTTTAACAACAACACCAAACCCCCACGTTTTCCAACTCCACAATAAACTCTGTCAAAATAAATATCCAAACATGCCCTCAAGCCCGGGCAGTCCAGCAAAAGCGAAAAGTTCTCATTCCCGTCAAGCAGGATGGGAACAAGAGAATTAAAACTCCTGGGGCCCACAGGAACCTTCACCTAACATCCCTTTTTTTGAAAATAATATGCAATGTAATAATCACAGCAATTCTGATTTTTTTATCCTATCCCCTCGTTTTAGCTCTGTAACTGAAGTTTCCCTTTTGTTGTGATAATGATCTTATCGATAATTTATGATTATTTATTTGAATACACTAATCCCATTCATCACTAATATAAGACCAGGGTGAAACATATTCCATTTCAAAGGTGTTTTTCATGGTAGAGAGTGATTTAGCAAACCTGAAATGTCTTTCCAAAAAATATTTATAGTGGTTTCGCTGATTTTAAGTGGAATTTATCAAAGTGCTTTTCCATAGATTGATTAGTGGAAATGAAACAGTAGATCTTCACTGAAAAGGGTCTTTCTGAGATCTGAACGAAACCTTTTTGCGATGGTAATTTATTACAGAAATTGGTTTTCATGCCAAAATTCTAAATTTGTCCCTTTAATGAATTGACAATGAAAATCGATTCTAACAGGGAGGATTTTCCTGTAAAACAAATATATTTTAATTCCAGGAATATGGCAAATGATAATTAAATCTAACTACTCCTTGGAGTTCCAGCCATGCACAAGTACCTATTTCATTAAATGTCGCTTAAAGATGGCACAGGGAAAACCCAGAATTTGCAGCACCCAAAAGCTCCCCAGGCAGCACAGCAGATGAAAAATCAGGTGGACATCTCTCCGTGGCCGTTGTGTTTCACCATTGCTTTCTCGAGGGGGAATTTGGGAGCCTGTTCTCATTCTGCCTCTTGGGCCTCTCTGTGAGATCCATTTGTACCACCCAAAGCACGTCCAAAGCCACAGTCCCGGCGCTGGGGGCAGGACCTGGGGAGTGGGTTGGTCCTCCATTGCCCCTCGCTCACTGATGGATCCTCAAGCTTCCTCCCTCCTAAACACACAGATTTGGGGGTTGTGGGGGCTGATTTCGCTGAGGCAGAGTCACCACCTCGGGTTTTGGTTGCTCTCCTTGACCACAGGCCCAGGCTCCAAAGTGCCTCCAAATTTTGGACCGAGCCGTGAGAGGAGCAGAGGGAAAACAAGTTGTTGCCATTATTTTCCCATAGCACGTGGAAACGGTGATGGCCACTTCAAAATCCCCACATTTCCCTCCCAGGAAAGGGAAACAAGCCCAGGAGTGTGTGTGTGTGTGTGGTTCCATGTCAAGCACCGGAGCTCCTTTTGACTTCACATACTTTCCCCTTATTCCTAATTAACGTGTTGAAGAATTTTAAAATGTAATAAACATTATATCTAAACAACCAGAAAGTAAAGTTTGCTTCTTTCTGGTTTGATGCAAACATTTATAGCGCGGCTCCATCCTTAAACAGTTAATCTTATGGTGACCTATTAAAATAAAATGAATTGTGTTATAATTCATCCTAAAGCAACCTCAGGGTTAGTGTATCAGGTAACTCCTGCTTTTGCAGCCCTCATGACGTTTTTAATCAAATTCAGCTGTAATTGCTGGAGCATTCACATGCCTCTTTTAATACTCTGCCTACATTTGGGACTCATACGAGTCCGTTTTCTCTTAACGTATCTAATAAATAGAAAACATGAAAAGAGCACATTTCGCAGGACTCGAAGCTTTTCCACCGTTTCATTTGTTGCAGCAATTGTCTGACAGGCTTATGAGAAAGGAGCACTTGTCGGGTTCCCCCCGCACCCTCGGCTGAAACCCTTTGTGGGTTTTAAGTCCCTGTTTGTGTTGCTCGCACCCCGTTAAAGGGGACACGGGCACGGGCGGGAGCGGCTGCCCCGGGGAGCGCACGGAGGGATTTCAGAGGCATCTTGAAGAAATCACCGCCCGTGATGGATGTTGAAATGTTGCTTATGTACAAGTCACCTACGGTTTGGTGAGGAAAACTGGAAATGTCGTGTCTGCCTCCGAGATATTTGTATAAACAGAACTCCCGCAACTTTCCCTGCTCAGGAGGTTGCGGGGGGGGCGGGTGTGATGGGGTTTTTTTTCCTCCTTGGTCTGCGATGCTCCAGCTGTTTCCAATTTGCCAGCAATTTTCTTCTGGGCTAGTAAAGCTCCCAAGATGACTGCAACTGGCCACATGGGTTTCTCCTCTCGGCTGTGGGGTTTGGTTACAAGGGGCAGCAGAGCCAGCTCGGGATTCAGGGCAGTCATCTCCCCTGAACTCGGGAGTGCTTTGCATCCCGACTTTTTGTTAACGCCAGCCTTTAAAGTTTATTTCATTGCAGGCTGGGAGGCTGCTCGGGGCTCCCTGTCAGAGGTTTGTTAAAAAATAAAGGAAAATAACAGGAAAAACGCACGGGGGAGCGATGCGAGCGCCTGTTACCTGCCCCGCAACGAAAACGAGGGGAAGAGGCGTCTGTTAACACAATAGTAAAGCCCTCGGGGTTCCTCTTCAGCGCCGTGTTTTGTGTAATTCACACGTGGAAACGTGAGAAAAGAATGAACGATGACTTTGAAACGTGAGCCGGTTCGGGCACAAGCCGGCTCGGTTGTGAGGGCGCGGAAAGAGTTGTTCCCATCGCCGCAGAATAATGAGATTAAGGCTCGGAAAGAGCATTTTTAAGCCCGTGCACGCGATTTTTTTTAAAAAGTCATTTAGAAATGACAACGCTGCTTCTGGTTTGGGGTTCCCCCCTCACACCTTTCTCTCCTATTTGTTCCCCCGCTCCCCCCTCTCTCGGCGCGTCGCCAGTCCCTCCTGTCGCTTCGCTTTTTCCTTCCATCCAAAGGCAGCGTCTCCCTAAAATCTCTGACGCTTTACCTTGCTTAGGAAACAGTTTCTCCTGCCACAAACAACAACAATTACAATAATAACAAAGAATGAGAGGAATTTCTATATTAAAAAGTGGCTCTGGCGAGGTCCCTGGTCACTGGGTCCAGGTCTGAGTCTGTTTTCCTTGGAAATTGGGAGGAATGCTAAACGCCTCGTCTACCAGAGAGTAAATTGTGTGCGGAGCTCTAGGCACGGCTCCCAAGTTGCCCTTTCACCCCTTCACTTTATATGTTCCTCTTATTAAGGAGAAAAATGTTTCAATATGTTGGAATTTGGGGCAAAGCCGGCAAGGAGAGAAAGGGAATAGAGAGTGTAAGGCCATTTTCCGAATAGTCTTGGTAACCCTTCTGAGGGTTACATTTAAAATCGATGTTGTACTAAAATCCCTGGAAGTTTCTCGCCCAGGTCAGTGCAAAATATTATCTGCTATCTCTTCAGAGAGGACAAAATGCACCAGAAACGTGAGGAAAAAATACATCCCGGAATTGAAGATGTGTTTCCTTTCCCTCTCTGAACGCGTTGCTCTTTGATCGGTTCTTATTAAACAGTTAAAAAGGTCTGGAGGTTTCGGCTCGCAGGGAGAAATGCCGGGTTCTTGATCCAAAAGAATATTTTGGAGCTGATTCCCGCTCGCTCTCCCAGACTTGTGCTCTGTCATGGTTTCAGTCCTGCTGCAGGGGGAAACGGGTTAACTATTTCCAAGGTAAAAGCCGGGGGAAAAAAAGCTCAGAGTAAGGAACGATGATTTAAAAACGGATATTTGAAACTTCCTTGTTTAAAAAGGGGGATTTAAAGTAGCACTTGAGCTCCACTCAGCGTCCCTTTTCGGCCTGACTCCTCAGCAATATTTTTTTAAGAAAGTTTTGAATTTTTTTCTCCCCCCCCCCCTTTTTTTTTTTTTTTTTTTCCCTTTGGTGTGTTCTTTAAAGTCTCTCGCAGCGCCAGGAGGGCTCATTGGGCGAAGATGTCCCAGAGCCGCGATTAATCTGAGGGAACAGCTGGAATATTGATAAGGGGGGAAAGCGGAAATCAAATGAAAAGTGGAGGGCATAGAAGCGAGGGAAAGGAAAGCACGTCCCGGAGCTGCGAGCAGCACAGAAGCCCCCTGAGGAAATGCCTGGTTGATGCAGCCTGTCTGGATGGGCTGGGAATTTTAACTTCAGCGCTGCTCTGGATCCAGCAAGTTTAAATCTCTCCTCTCCTTGCAAAACTGCAGCGGCGAGGGTAGTAATCCACCGCTGGGGCAGTTTTGGTTTTGGTCTCAACCTGGATCGTTACAAACTGCTCTGCCACTGGTTGAGGGGAAAGGGTATAAAAGGTGAGTCATTTAAATCCCGGTAATAAGAATAAGCAAGAGGCGATTCTAAAAGTAGTTTAAGAGGCCCTTTTATACTGCGACTGACGCTGGCAGGGCGAGACGATTGATAAATAATCCACTGCAGACTTCTGAAAACGGGCTCCAAAATATGCAGATGTATTTATTTTATTGCACAGGCGTAATTGGAAGAGGGAAGTAATGGGGGGGGCTGGGGGGGAGAAAGGGGGGAAAGCGCTAATTAGGGGTAAAGAGGGGACCGGGGGAAAGCAATATGGGAATCCTTGACCCCAGAAAATTTACTGGCGAAGCAAAATTACCTTGTCCGTCCACCCTGTCTACCCCCACCCCCCGGTGCAAGTTCAGAAGAAAAAGAAACTGGAATGTGTTAGGAGGGAGGACGACAGGAAAAAAAGAATTGTGCTTATCAGAAACACATTGTCCAGTTTCGAGCCGGCTGCCCTCCTGGGCCAGCTGGCCGCGTAATAAATGTTGGAAAAATCA
>VXAY01004351.1:193086-204617 GCA_013399855.1 Oxyruncus cristatus
AAAATCAATAAAACGGGGGTTACGTGCAGATAGCGAACTTTTATTTCCCAGTTGTTGGGCTGGGGGGGGGTGGTTCTTGCTTTTTCTCTTTTTTTTCCCGTGAGGGCAGCAGATGTTTCGGGGGCGCGGGGGTGGCCCCGGCCTTTGCGGGGGGACACAGCTCCGGACCGGGGCTCTCACAGCTCCAGCGGCCGGGCTGGTTCATTGACCAGGTCCCTGATTAACCACCGGGGGCTGGCTTGGATTAGATCAGGACAAACTGGACTAAGTGCGCACTCAGGACCCCACAGCCTTTCCCGGAGAGCTCCCAAAAAACACCCAACAACCCAGGAGTGTCGCGCGCGACTCTTTCTGCATCTTCCTAATCCCGCCGCATCAATTCTCTGGAGTAAATTTGGAGTAAAATGTCTGAACTTTTCCCTTCCCATCCCGGGAAAAGGGGACGGAGCAGCAGCACTTGGGAGCCGCGTGCTGAGGGTGGGGGTGTGGATGTGTGTGAATGTGCTTGTGCTTCTTAATGATGCCCTAATTACACTTGGCTAATCGCTTTCTGGCGCTTCCCGAAAGGAATAAAGACCCTAAGAGGAGGGAGTAGGGGGAGGAAAAAAAAGATCCGTCGTCGGATATTTTCGTGCCTGTTTTCCCACACTCCATCACGTTTTTCACGATCGTTGTTAATCTCTGCAGTGATGACTTGGGGGGGGGGAGGNGGGGAGGCAGAGCCCCCCCCCCCTTCATCAGGAGATCATCAAGTCTTAGAAGTACAGAAAAACAGATGTAGTTGATGCAAGTCTGAGATAAAGTTTGAGGAGGATCCGAACTCTCCCTGAGAGTTGTTTTGTTTGGGTTTTTTTGTTTGTTGGTTTGTTTTTTAATCTTTGGAACGATACTTCCATTCGGTATTATTTTTAATTTATTGTTTAATTGTTGTTGGTGAGAAAGGTTCTTTAAATCAATCTTGGCCGGCGGGTTTAATGGCTCGGGATAGTTTCAATGAGGCAGGAAAGGCAACTGCCCTTCATTTAGCCAAGTGAAACCCTTGGATACAAGTCAATAGGGTTAACTAGTCTCGACATGAAAACATGAGTATTTCAGCTGGCTTTTAATTGTTGGCTAAGAAATTCAGTTAATCAAATGTCAAACATTCCCCTCTGCTCTGGCCCAAAGCGAAGAAGGCTCTTTTCCTGAGAGGAAGGGGGAATCCAACCAAACTGTTATTAAAAACCAGAAATAAACTCCTGCTTTGTGAAGTCCTGATATTACTTGAGTTTTAGTTACTGTTCTGGATGTGTTTCTGCGTCCTTTAAAAGTTACACTTCAGTGCTTGATCACTCCTTCTTAAATTTTATTGCTAATTTTATTATTCAAACCATGTTTTATTTCTCTGCTTGCCTCCATACAAGTATATGATTTGATTTTTTTTTGTTTTGCTACATGCATATATATGATTTGATTATTTTTAAAAATTTATTCCAGGTCAAATTAAGGACCTTTACACATATCTAAAAAACAAGTAAGGATGTTTCAGACTGTACCAGACACCTCGTCTTACGTCAAGGTAAGACATGACAGCATCTTTAAACAGGTAATGTCAAAAATTACACTCCTCCAAAATTCACAATGAATATTCGTTGAAATGAATATTAGTTGAAAACCTTGGTCTCTCCTACTGAATTTAGCAGAAAAAAAAAGAAAATAATCCCTCTGCCTTCAGTGGGAGAGGGGGCAGAGACTCAAATATCACGGTTGTCCTTCCGGAAAT
Source organism: Oxyruncus cristatus (assembly GCA_013399855.1). Classification (NCBI taxonomy): domain Eukaryota; kingdom Metazoa; phylum Chordata; class Aves; order Passeriformes; family Cotingidae; genus Oxyruncus; species Oxyruncus cristatus. The sequence continues at coordinate 194,849 of VXAY01004351.1, forward strand.
GGGCAGAGTTGAGTCAAAAGTCGGGGGACCAACAAGATGTAAAAGTGGTTTAGTCTTTGATTCCCCCGCGCTGGTGCTCGGTTTGGGGGTTGTACCACGCCCAGTGTTCCCTGAGGGTGTCCGAACTGCTTTGCTGCTCTCAGAGCAAGGTGACGGAGGTGCTGTGCTAGCGGTGCCTCATCCTTGAGCTGCCTCCCGGGTTCCTGCCTTCCAGACACCCTTTGGTGCTGAACCACAGCCACATTTCACTTCCCTTCCCTCCGCTCCTCCTCCGGGCCAGCCCCTGACTTCAACAGGCAAGATGGTCTGCGAGGGTTTGTGGTTTCCTGAAAGGTACATTTAAAAATGGATTGAGAGAGGGGGAAAATATTTAATGAGTTAAACCAAAACGTCTGTTTGAGTTACTGTCACCCCGGGCCCTGTGTACTACTGGGATTTCTTTCACGGTGTTCCTGCTGGTTTTCCCTAAGTCCTTCCATACAATTTAGAAAGCAAATTAACTTCAGTTGTTTTTATGTTGTTTTTTTTTAGTCTGATATTACTAAATCTCATGCTCTAAATAGTTGTTTGTACACACATATATATTCATAAACTTAAGAGTGGATCTTAGAATGTATTTTGATTTGCCACTTCTGCCTCTCTCTTTTCCAAAGAGGGGTTGGCACAGCCCTGTCCCTTTATAACTCAGTTGAGCACTATATTATATTTGACATCATATAGGGGTTTTTTTCACAACAGTTCCCAAGAATGTAAATAAACCAAGTCTGGGACATCTGGGTTACACGTTTAAGGCAAACCCTGCATGCAACAGCACTTAGGGAAAATCTAAAACACAAGCTCTTCTCTCCCTGAAGAAACACAGAAGGGTGTTAACTAGAGCTGGGTGGATAATTTGTAATGAATAATTTATTACAGGAATTTGGTCTCTCTCTTTTTTTTTTTTGCTTTCCCTTAGTCAAGGATCCAGGCCTCAAGTGGGATTTTCCTGTACATCCATATTATTGGGAATGATCCACTGAATGGTTTCTGTATATAATCCCTGGGTTATGGCTCATTTGGGGCAGCTTGTTAGGAGTATTAGCTGCCATCACGTTTGGTGGGATGACTCCCAGGTCATGGGACACTACTTGTATCCCCTGACTGGATGAACTTGTGCAGATCAATGGACTGGATTTCCAGAACAAATCCAACCAGGAATGGTCAAGATTCCCCATTTGGTTGATACCCCCCCAAACCACACTCCCAGCTCAGTATTTCAGGGGATGTTGGTGACTTAATTTTGCTTTAGACCAGATTCTGCAACAATAGGAACTCGCTGGAAAACAAACAAAACTCGGGTCTTGGGAAGTGAAATTCCCTCCCAGCTCGAGCAAAGAAAGCTGGTGGCCAGTCCGTGCCTGGCTTGAGCAGGAATTCTCTTTGGAGCTGCTGTTGTGGGCACTGATGTGAGATACTCTGTTTGCAATGAAGAGATGAAGGTTCTGTGACATCCTATAGTCTGGCATCACTACCTTTTGTCGGGAGGCAGATCCAGCTGCTGCTCCAGTTAGTAGTAAAATTCCTTTTGAATTAAGTGGAACCAAGATCCAGGCCTGAATAATTTAACATTCCAGCGGGATTGAGTGAGTCTGTCCCTAACTGGGTCGGGATAACCTTGTCTTTAAGAACAATCCTGCAGGCAGAGGACTTGGACAAAGTCCTCTTGGCATAAGTATGTGCTTGATCCAGCAGGAAGAGCTCCTCAGGCAGGACAGGATTTATCCAGTGTGTCAGTTGGAGGGATGAGGGAGCTGTGTGAGCCTTTTCCTCCAGCCCTTCATCTTCACTGCTGTTATTCTGAGCAAGGATTTTTGTCTCTGGTGTTCTGTCTGTAAAGCTTCTTTCACACCAGTGTCAGTGGGGAAATGATTTGTTCCTGTGTTTAAAAAAAAAAAAAAAAAAAAAGGGAGGATTTTGTCACTGGAAAGTAATAAGTTCCCCNATTTTCACAGGAGTCTGATCCAAAATCTTCTGAACACAAGGGAAATGTCTCCCTTTGACTCCTAAAAGTTTGGTTGTGCAGCTCAGTACCAGTGGGACAGGATGGTACCTGGAGAGCTCACTCAGAGCAGGGAGGCTGCTCATGAAAGTGGGAATGGGATTAGATTCAGGGAAGTTAGAACCTTAAACACGTGGATTAGGTCAGTCTCTGGCCCCTCGGAGCTTGGTGGCAGTTTCCACTGACTCAGACACACCCAGAGCCAACAGGGAGGTTCTGACAGTGCCTGGTTATTTGCAGAAGAGTTGGGACTGACTGATGTTCCAGGCAGATCGTTGGGAAACATGGCTATGGGTCCAAGCCCTGGTTGGGTGGGCTTGGTGTTCCTAAGAAAGACACTTCAGCTCTCCACTCCTTCAGTTTTAAAATGCAGATGCAGCTGCTGTGTAAGAACAAGGTGCTGTTCAGACTTGTCTTTCCTGCTTCCCCACACTGATCTTTTAGGACTTCCCAAGCTGCAGTGACCAGGCAGTTTGAAAAGCAGAAGGTTGAATCCCAGCTCCTCTCTCTGCCCAGACGATGATGATGATTCTTAGTCTTGCTGTTGTCATTTTCTTTCATGTCATTCCTTCCCCGGAAAAACTTATTTCTTCGTCCTGTGGGAGGGAGAAGTATTTTATTTATGAGTTTTGTGGGATGTAAATGCTACCCCCAACAGAAAAAAACAACATTTGGATTGACGTCTTCTATAAATCCTCTTCAGCAAATGCACAATGTATATCAACTTCAGGTTTGTTCTGTGCCTCGTACAGAAACATGCCTTGTCTCTGTATGTTGTACCCGGGGGGTGTACGGGGTGTCCCACAGGAGCTCCCAGGAGGACCAAATTCCCTGTCACAGCCCTGGGGGACCAAACAGCCTCTGAGAACCTCCAGAACCCCAAAAGGTTCTTGTCGTGGCTTGGAGGGGTGAGGTGAGGTGAGGAAGCTGGAGGGGGAAGAGGAGGATTTCATATTTAAAGTGGTTTGTTTTAAGGGTGGTGTCTTAACAAGTGGACTGACGCTGGTTGAAGTTCAGCCTCTCGAGTGTGGTAACCTTGGTTTACATCACAACCACGTAGGAGGTACCCAAAGCCCTGATAACAGATCCTACACAACCCCTGCCCAACCTTCTCTCTCATTCTTCTTGGATGGGCCCTGATGCAATGGAGGGGTGGGAATTCACAAAAATGAAAACTAATTTTGATCCTTCTTGGCTTATTCTGCACAACTGTTCAAGTATTTATATCCCTCATACCATTAGGGACTTTTACTGATCTGCAAGTACTTAATAATTTACAGTATATCAGAGGGTGCTAATCTCATCTAAACATGAGCATTTGCCTTTAGAGAATGGAACATGTAATATAATTGGGAAATTAAATTTTAAAAGAAGACAGCACTGGAATCCTGACTGTAGGGATATGGAAAGAATTAGGGCTATAAGCAAAGCAACATGACCTCTGAATACTGATTTTTTAATTATTACCATTGCCACAAGCAGCCCCTGCTCCCCTCCTGCACCGCCAGTCTGTGGTTTGAGATGTGTGGAAAGGAGGCACACGAATAATTTTGGGGGGGTGCATAATTCACCCCCGCTTTTCTTCTGCCCTTCGGCAACGTCCCAGCGCTGATCTCCCCTTTTATCTCCCCTGTCCTCGCACACTCAGCGCTTCTGCTTTCGCTTCCCCTGCTTGGAAACGCAGCCCCTGCCCTCCCCGAGGCATCCCGGGATGAACCTCCGGGGGCCGGGGGGAACCTCCCTTTCCTTCCCCTGGAGTCCCTTTCCTTCCCCCCTTTCTTTCTCCCGGAGCCCCTTTCTTCTCCTTGAGCCCCTTTCCTTCCCCTGGAGTCCCTTTTCCTTCCCCTGGAGTCCCTTTTCCTTCCCCTGGAGTCCCTTTTCCTTCCCCTGGAGTCCCTTTTCCTTCCCCTGGAGTCCCTTTTCCTTCCCCAGGAGTCCCTTTTCCTTCCCCAGGAGTCCCTTTTCCTTCCCCAGGAGTCCCTTTTCCTTCCCCAGGAGTCCCTTCTCCTTCCCCAGGAGTCCCTTCTCCTTCCCCAGGAGTCCCTTCTCCTTCCCCAGGAGTCCCTTCTCCTTCCCCAGGAGTCCCTTCTCCTTCCCCAGGAGTCCCTTCTCCTTCCCCAGGAGTCCCTTCTCCTTCCCCAGGAGTCCCTTCTCCTTCCCCAGGAGTCCCTTCTCCTTCCCCAGGAGTCCCTTCTCCTTCCCCAGGAGTCCCTTCTCCTTCCCCAGGAGTCCCTTCTCCTTCCCCAGGAGTCCCTTCTCCTTCCCCAGGAGTCCCTTCTCCTTCCCCAGGAGTCCCTTCTCCTTCCCCAGGAGTCCCTTCTCCTTCCCCAGGAGTCCCTTCTCCTTCCCCAGGAGTCCCTTCTCCTTCCCCAGGAGTCCCTTCTCCTTCCCCAGGAGTCCCTTCTCCTTCCCCAGGAGTCCCTTCTCCTTCCCCAGGAGTCCCTTCTCCTTCCCCAGGAGTCCCTTCTCCTTCCCCAGGAGTCCCTTCTCCTTCCCCAGGAGTCCCTTCTCCTTCCCCAGGAGTCCCTTCTCCTTCCCCAGGAGTCCCTTCTCCTTCCCCAGGAGTCCCTTCTCCTTCCCCAGGAGTCCCTTCTCCTTCCCCAGGAGTCCCTTTTCTTTCTCCCCTTTCTTTCTCCCGGAGTCCCTTTTCTTCCCCTGGAGCCTCTTTCCTTCTTCTGGAGCCCCTTTCTTCTCCTTGAGCCCCTTTTCTTCCCCTAGAGCTCTTTTCCTTCCCCTGGAGTCCCTTTCCTTCCCCAGGAGTCCCTTTTCCTTCCCCTGGAGCCCTTTTCCTCCCTCCCTTTCTTTCTCCCGGAGTCCCTTTCCTTCTTCTGGAGCCCCTTTCTTCTCCTCGAATCCCTTTCCTTCCCCTCGAGCTCTTTTCCTTCCCCTCGAGCTCTTTTCCTTCCCCTAGAGCTCTTTTCCTTCCCCTAGAGCTCTTTCCTTCCCCTAGAGCTCTTTTCCTTCTCTTGAAGCCCTTTTCCTTCTCCCGGTGTCCCTTTTCCTTCCCCTAGAGCCCCTTCCCTCCCCCTGGAGCCCCCTCCCCAGGCAGCCGTTCCANCCTAGAGCCCCCTCCCTCCCCCTGGAGCCCCCTCCCCAGGCAGCCGTTCCAGCTTGAGGCAAGACTGGCCAGGTGAAAGCCCTTGGCCTGAGCCGAAGGCGCAGGAGAGGAGAGGGCGCTGATGTTCCCGGTGTCCCGGCATCACCCCCGCTTTCCCCCTCCTTTCCTCTGCCACGCCTGGAGATGATATTCCGAAGCTTCTGCCGAAAGTGGTCTCCAGACCAGCCCTCGGAAGGGGCACGAGGATGGAGTTTCCACCTCTGTGCAAACGCGGGGTTCTCGCTTTAAAAATGGGTTTCGTGCAACCATAACGTTTGTGGGACCGTACAAAGAAGGATATTCATGGAGGCGAAATGGGCTGCGTGGCTGGAAACAATATTGGGTTTGTTCTTGCTCTCACTCGGCCTGGAAAGTTTACAGAAGCCCGAAAGAGAGAGGGGGGTTAATTCTTTTTAAGGACAAAACAGGGAGGTTTTCTTTGGAGCGGGCGACGCGAAGGGCGCTGCCAAAGCCCGGCACGGACACGTCCTCCCTGCCGCCGAACAGGAGCACAGGCTGCTCGGGGACAGGTTGCAGGGGAAGGATATCCTGGGATTTCACTTGTTTCGCAGCGGGGATGATGCTCGGCCCGCAGGTGCTCAGGGATGCGCGGGTGGAGCGGGAGGAAACCTGGGCAGCTGGAGAACCCGGCAGGAAAGGGGAAATCAAAGCCTTCACGGGCTGCTTTTTCGGGTAGTGGTGTTCCTACTGAGCGTATCCTCCAGCGCTTCATCCTTTTCTGCCTCTTCTTTTTTCTTCTTCCCCCACTCCCGCCCCCGATTCCTGGCGTCCCGCAGGATTTCAGTTCCTCCCGCCTGGGCTCGGGACGGCGGGTCCAGGCACCTCCAGGGAAGCGGAGGACGGCAACAGCTTTGTCGGCAGAAGCTGCTGCGAACTCCCACGTCGTTCTCACACCTCGTGGTGATTAATTACGTACACACCGAACCGTTCTCTCTTTTGGTCACTCATTTTTTGGGGCAGAAACGCTGCTAAATTGTTAGACTTTAGCAAGTCGTTGATTAGCGCCTTGTGACAAGTCGGTGCTTAAGGATTTAGTTCTTGTTTGCACCTACCTCTCTATTTCACGGAAAAGATCCCTTCCCACTTCCCGGTGTCCTGACTTTTCCCCGCGCTCAGCCCCAGAAGGGCTCTTGTTGTGGTTCCCTTCCCGCTTCACCTTCAAGACAAGGTTTGAATTCAGGTCGAGAAGGTGGGAGAGAAGTTGTTTGTCTCCTGGAAATGTGGCATGTTGGAGCCTTCTAAAATGAACCAGACCCTCGGGCACAAGGGACGAGCTTTTCCAGGGACCCTCGCATTCAGAGAGCAGCAACCAAACCCCTCCCCAGCTCTGCGACCTTCTAATGGCTCCATTCTTTCATAATTTACAGAAAAACGCCCCCCTCGAGTATGCTGGATCCAGGGGATTTTGTATTCCAGCCTTTCCTATGCTCCTACGTTTAGAAGGAGAGGAGGTGTGGAGGGAAAGGGGAGTGAAAAGGGAAGAAAAAAGAGAGTAAATGCTAAGGGGAAAAAATGCTTTAAATCTTTCCTGTAAATCTCCAAATATATGAAGTCTGAGGAACAAATTCAAAGCAGGCACGGGCGCCTAAAGAGAAGTTAGAGAGAAATATTCTGTTCCATTCAAGCGCATCAAGGGTCTCGCTGAAGCCTTGTTTGGCTAAGGTCAGACGAGACTGGGTTCTCCAATAAAAATAAATCTCAAATTAATTATGGCCTCAAGCGAGGGGCCAGACGTTTGGAGCTAGTGCACTGCAGTCTGTTTTTTTGGCCTTCAGTATTTTTGGTTTTTTGTGCCTTAGCTTTCCAATAATTGCGGGATGGGGGAGGAAGGGAGGGCGGGGGTGGTTTTATGGGGACATGGAGCTCAAATAAAAGCAGCCAGGACACTGCTCACCCCGCTCTCCGCCTAATTGCGATGCAGCTTCAAAGCTACTGCATCTTCTCCACACCGCTTTTAAGACATTATGCTTTACTTAGCACCGATTAGCAGGGAATAACTTTCCGGCTTCAAGCTCCCAAATCTGACGGGCTGTTCCTGCAGGGAGGAGGGACCCGATCCTTCAGTTGAGGGGCTGGAACACTCCACTGATTCCTTTTTATAGCCGGAGCTAAAAAGCGGAGCTTTGCCCAATTAGTTGAGTTTAGAGTTGGGATTCGTTTCTGGGGATCAAATCCCAGGGCTGCAGTTTGGGCTTTTTGCTTGTAAGGTTGTGGGTTTAGAAAATAAACACAACGCGTCGCGTTTTTTCATTCTGCGACGGAGTCGGTGCCAGAGGAAAGTCAGACCCAGAGATTCCAAGCGTTCACTGAGGCTGGTGGAGGTTTTCCCCTCTGGTAAAGGCTGGAGCAGGATAAATCCTGGCCTTCTGCAAGTACAGAATGTGAAAAAGGTTGTGAGACATGTTTATAGAGAAAGGAATATATAGGAATATATATGTATACACAATATCGCTAGCACAAGGTATAATATATATATAAAATATATAGCACAAGCTACGTGTATAGAGAAGCTGGTTACAACAAAGAGGACACTTTGCCTCAGTTAATGGAAAATGAGCCACTTTCTAGCGACAAAACCAGGGCGTGGCTGCCGGGTTTTTGGGGGCTCCTTTCTCCTGTTCACCACGTGAGTTCACAGCCACCCCAGGCTGGGGTGAAGGAGAGCTCAGCTGATGCTGTTGGGGTCAGATGGGGTGAGAGAAGCCAAATCCCCTCTCCAGTCCTCCGAAAATCATATTTCTAACCTGCGACTGAGGCTCGGGAAGGTTTCCGCGATGTACATTCCTACGGAATAACTCGACGGTTTTAATTGCGAAGTGATGCCCGCTAATCCCGTGGGAATTCCAGACAGAAAATCCATATCTTTCGGGTTCTGCAGTCCCGCGAAGTCCTGTAGTTCCCGGCATGGAGCTACACTGAGGGGTTAATTCCTTTGGTACTTGCACATGAATCAGTGACGGGCCCAATCCCCCCAGAGAGTCCTTATTCATTTCGGTGGGATCACCCAAAATCGGCGTTTCCACCCTCTCTGGGTGAGGCTGCAGCTGGTGTAACCCAATGATAAAGGCGAGGAGAGGAGGTGGGGGACATGCCAAGCGCTTTAGATCAACACTGAACTAATTAAAAGCTCGAGAATTTCGTTTCATTCACAAGCGGTGTGAAAGAAAAAATTCATACTACCAATAATTGAGGAGTAACTGATTTCTACCAGCCTGTCCCAGTGTAAGCATTTGAAATCTTCCGTGGTTGCCAAGATCAAATGATTTTCCAGATGTCTGGTGGTAACCACATTAAACAGATCATAATTCCTTTGCTGTATGTACATGTGCATCCAAACGCCGAGCAACAGATTAAAAGTTGCGCACATATCTCAGCCCCGTGCGCGGCTTTCTCTGCAGGGCTTTGCTCCCTTCTCACTTAAACACAGTTAAATACTCAGTTAAATAACAGAAAAAAATACCCAAAGTCACCGCACAATCACCTGGGATGATTCAGAGCTTTGGCGCACGGAGGTTGTGAATATTCCAGCCTTATTCAAAGAGTTTGAGGTAACTTCGGGCGTGGGTTTTTTGGAGGGGGGGAAGAAAGAGGGGAAAAAAAAACCCCAAACAACAACAACAACACCCCCCCCCATCCCCAGTGAAACAAAGCTTCTCTTGTTACATTATTTGGGAGGGAAAGAATAGGTTGTTCGGCTTGTCCGCGGCAGTGCTTAACAACCTCGCTCGTTATTTTGTCCCTTGGATTTTCGCAAATGTTGTTTTAGCCCAAACCCAAGAGGTAAGGCAGGAACGTCCCCGCCGGACCCGATCTAACAAGTGACCCGACCTGGCTCCGTTTGGAGCCATCCCCACACAAGCAAAGTAATCCCTCGAGGGTCACGGTGCCCGTCTGGCCAAAAACGCAGAGCTCCTAAAATAGCTCCAGGTGGGAAGGAGGGGGGTCTGTTTAGCACCTCCCAGCCTTGGGAGCGCTGGGGATGCGCGGCGGGGGCCGGGTTGGTTTGTCCCCTCACCCTGCGCTGGCCAAAGACTTCTGGGGAGGGTTGGGCTCCTCTCCCGGGAGCTGGGCACGTTTTCAGGTGGTTTCTGCCCACTGTCGGTCCCGCAGCCTGAACCCGAAGTGCCCTGTGGGGTCCGTGGGTGACAGAGGCCCTTTCCACGGGATTTTTTCCCCCTTCCTTTCGCAGTTCGGGTCCTCAGCCTGTCCTCTTCCTCACCCCCTACCCTCGTTGCTTTTCGGGGCTGGTGCGGAGTGTTGTCTAGAGAGGAAACCATTTGGGGTTTGAAAGGATGCGTTTCACTCTTCCCTTTAACCTCTCGCTTTTCTGGTCGCTGCAGCCTCCTGCCATGTGGGAACGCCGAGGGGGGAGCGGGGAGAGAACATTGCCGGGGTGGGGGGAGACGGGACGGAGGGCAGGGGAAAGGCAAGAGCGATGAGGAAAGCAAAGGGTTAACCGTGATCTCTTTTAATTGAACTCCAGTTCTTGTGGCCCTAGGCAAGGGGGGACCTGACCCCGCTAGCAGCATCCAGATGTGCAGCTCTCCGGGGACCCCGGCGCAGACCCCTGGATTGTGGAGCAGACAGGGGGGGCCGGGGGTGTGGGGAGAGGG